>BLBF01000049.1:11354228-11397842 GCA_015471245.1 Laticauda colubrina
ATATATGCTGTTCAGCTTCTTTCGGGTATTATCCCACGTCATTGTAGTTGTGCTTTTAAAGTTGTAGCAATGTTTTGGCAGAATCTCATCTGCCATCATCAGGCTTCTGCATACATACATACATACAGAAGCCTGATGATGGTAAATGAGATTCTGCCGAAACGTTGCTACAACTTTAAAAGCACAACTACAATGACACAGGATAATACCCAAAGGAAGCTGAACAGTGTGTGTGTGTGTGTGTGTGTGTGTGTATAAATAAAATGTGTCTTCAACACAATTTTAAAAATAGAAAATATCAGGTTTAAACTGTGCAACTTACACAAAAGAGATCAAATAAGATGCAATAAAAAAGTAGCAACAAGTTATTTTATATGATGATGAAGATCTAATTTTCCAAGCTTAATACTAAATCCTTAATACTAATATCTTGTGGTTTATTATGATGAATATTGAGAGACAAAAGAAAAAGACCTCTTGTGATTCAGCTCAAAGCAAGGAAGGAAGGAGAGAGAAGGGGAGACAGGATAAGGGAGGGAGGGAGAGAAAGAAGGGAGGGAGGGAAGGAGGGGGAGGGAGAGGAGGAGACAAGGGGACCTGAGAAGGAGGGAGAGAGGGAGGGAAGGAAGAAGGGAAAGAAGGTAGGACAAGATAAGGGAAGGGAGGAAGGAAGGAAGGGAGGAAAGAAGAGAGAAGGAAGGAAGAAGCACAGGATAAGGGAGGGAAGGAAGGAAGGAAGGAGGGAGGGAGGGAGGGGAGGGAGGCATCAATCAATTCCATTTGCTATCAGAGCAGGAAACTTACTCTTCCTTAAATGCTTTAACTTGGTCCTAAACCTAAACTATAACAAAACGGGGTCCCTTACTTCCCCAGGGTCCTAAATTGAGAAGTTGGGTTGGAATGATGAACAGCATTCTCTTTTTAAAGGCACTTTCCTTTCTGGATAACATGCAGAAAGGGGAACCCATGCTTATCTGAATGCTGAGGAAGATTAATTTAGGTTGCACTGCCTTTTTTTTTTTTTTTTTTACCTCAAGGACAAATAAGGAGGCAACTTAACTTGAAAAACATAGCAGCTAGGCCAAATAATTAGAATTTAAACCATGGCTTTCTAAAAACAGACTAAAGCTGGTTAGCTGAGAAAATTAAGAATTTTGTCAGTGCTGGCATGAACCCCCATTTATTTATCTTTTAACATTTAAATTAGGGTTCAAGTTAGTTGCATTCACTTTTCCTGACCACCCCCCAAATCGCTTGGTTTAGAGACTGAAAGGCCAAGACTAGACTTGGAAGCCAGTTTAGCCTTCCGCTCAAGTCATCCTTTAAAGACAAGGGCTATTTTTATGAGATGATGATTTATTCATAAGACATGCATATATCTCCACCCACCTGCCCACCCCCCAAAATAATTCAAGTCTGCTCCATTTTCGAATCTGTTCTTTTCTGGCCCTTTTATTCCAAGGGCCATTTTGAGGAATTTCATTTTATAAATTTCTCTTCCTACAGCCCAACATGGTGTTGCAAATGGGAGGGGGGAGCCATAAATAGCTTTTTTTTTTTTTTTTGCAAGAGGTGCTAGAAAGGGGGGGGGGAGGAGGAGTGGAGGGGGAAGGAGGTTATAACAGCCTTAATTTTCTCTCAGGAACATTGCAAAATATCAGCCAATATATGAAAGAGATCTAATCAAAAGGCTTCAATCCTCTTTTGTCAAAAAATAAAAAATTAGGCCTTATCCTGCTCCTAAAGCAGCCATCTTTGCCCACACGCCCCCAGATGTAATTCCCATTCTCTTCCCCTAAAAAATGAATTTTTTTTTTTCATTTTTGCCAGGGGTGGGGGCCAGGTTATGCTAAAACTCCCCCCTCCCTGCCTCAGCCACCAGGGAGAAAAGGCAGAACAGGTTCCTGGGGAATTTGGCCCTGTTCTCAGCCTGACTTTAGAATTGGGGGGGGGGGGGAGAGAGAAACGGAGGAGGAGGAGGAGGAATAAATAAGATACATGGCAAAAGCTCGGATCTGGGTCCAAAGCCGCCTATCTCATTCTAGAAGAGGCACCATCTGTGCAAAAAAAAAAAAAAAAAAAATGCATTTGAAGAAAAATTCAAAAAAGTTAATGCATTTTTTAAAAAAAGATTTTTTAAAAAATAATAATAATAATAATAATAATAATCAGTCGGGGCCTCCCGAAGAGGCCCAAATGCGCGTTGACACCAGGAAAGGGTTCAAAGCTGAGGGGGAGGAAAGCATCTTGTCATTGCGCCCCCCCCCCTTCACTCCAAACCTCCCACCTCCCTCCCTTTTCCTATCCTTTGGCCACGGGGTTATTTTTATAACCCAAAGAACCCAGCCCGGGTTTTATTTTAGATCGCGTCTAAATCTCCGGGCTGGCGGTGAGAGATGGGGTGGGGGGGTGGGGGGCACAGCGCGTGCTCCACCCGGCCCCATTGAGAAATAAACGCATTTATTTATCATCATCATCATTATTATTATTATTATTATTATTATTATTATTATTATTATTATTATTATTATTATTATTATTATTAAAATAATCTCTTTCTTTGGCTCGTGGCTGCCCGGGTTGCAAACCCCTTTCCCGCCGCCCCCTCCCCGCAAAGGAACCGGGGTCAACACGTCTAGACGGCTTTTTTTTTTTTCTTTTTGCAAATGGCGTGCGGGGGGGGGGGGGGGGGGGCCGGGGGGGACGGCCCTTTGCAAGGTCAACTGCAAACCCCCCCCCCCGGGGGGGGGAGATCCCCGCAAAGAGCAGTTTTGCGCGGCTCCCACCCTCGCTGGGAAAGAAAGAAGGAATAAGGGAAGAATAATGGCAAGGGGAGGAGGGAAGGGAATGAAGAGATAAGGCGCCCTTGCTCTCCCTTGTGTGTTGTGTGCTTGTGTGTGTGTGTGTGTGTGAAAGAAAGAAAGAGAGAGAGAGAGAGAAAGGACGGGGGAATGAAAAGAAGAGATGCGCCAAAAAGTCACCCCAAGAGCGGTGGGATCGCTTTGCCTCTCCACCATGAATGACCCCCTTTTTTTTCCAACACCTCCTGCGCAGCTCTGTGTGTATGTGTGTGATGGAGGGGTGTGTGTGTAGGGGGGGAGTGAGGGCCCCGATCTACAACTTACAGCTGGGGAAAGCCGCTTGCGGCCCCCCCCCACACACACACACATACCCCCGCCGCCCTCCTTCGCCTTCAAAAGCCTCTTGCAACGACCTCGCCATGCTCGCCCCCACCCACCCCTGGGAAAGGCAGCGCGAGGAACCCCCCCCCACTCCACCCCCCCCCCAACGGCGCCCACCCACCCCGCAAGCCAGAACAGGTTTTCCCCCTCCCCGCCACCACCCCCCCTCCGTTCCTCGGAGCGCTGCGCGACGCCCCGCCGGAGCTCTTACCGGCAGCGTCGGTTGGAGACGAGAGGCTGGCGAGCTCGGCTCGGAGCGCTTTATTGCGCGGAGCGAGTCCACCTATTGACGGCGGCGGCGCAATGCAGTCGCCCGGCTCTCTCCTCCCTCCCCTCCTCTTCCTCGCACTACGGCATTGCGGTAGAGAGCGGAGGCGGGGAAGGAGAAGGGGAGGGTAGGGGAGGGGCGGGTGGAAGACGAAATGCCTCGCTAATTGGGGGGCACGTCGGGCCACCCCGGCCCGGCAGCAGGTGGGACAGCACGCCGAGATGCGCAAGCGAAGCGCGCATCTTCCTCCTTTGGCTGCCCGATTCAGGACGTTTGGAAAAGGTGGGGGAGGGGGGGGGCGAGGAAGGATGCCTTCTCACGACCAGGTCAGGGGAAGAGAGCGGGGGAGGACAGAGGTGCGCCCGCCAGATGCTCCAACTCGGTTCTTTTTTAGGAAATCCGTCGTTGGATGGTTGAGAAGAGCGGTGTTGGGGATGGGAATGAGGGACGACCTCGCCCGTTGGGTACCGGGAAGGTTCGACTCGGAAAGCTTCCTTTTCTGGGTAACATGTTCTGGATTACATGGGGAAATCAAGTTTCCCCGGGTTGGAGGGGGTCGTGCGGATGCTTTAGGATGCGTTCGGGGAGGAATGTTTCAAACGCGATGGATTTGGAGATCTGGGTTTGCGGGAAGCTTTCAAGCGCATCGGACAAACACGGAAAGCCCGGGTGACATTTAAGCTTCCAGGGGTGTTGGAGGTGTCGTGGGAATGCTGGGATGGTGTCCCCTGTAGGGATTGCGAACGCGATGGATCTGGGTTGCGGGAGGGTTTCAGCGCACGTGGTCAAATTCAGGGGGTGGGGTGCGGGTGAGGGGAGGAGAGGGGCAATTCAGAGACCTGGGATTCAAGGTGTCGTGTAAACGCGGCGCAACCAGCTTTGTTAACGTGGGGATACGACGGATTTCCTTCCCTGAAGGCTGTTGGGGAGGGGGGGGTGCTTCACAGGATTACTGTATTTAAAAGACCCATAAAGACATGGTGAGAAGCAAGGATTGGAAACGCCAAGAAGACGACAGCAGCAAAAGAAGAAAAGGAGAGTGAATAAATAGTATATAATCCTTTTAGCCCGGCTCCTAAACTCAGTTAAAAGGAGGGGATTGCCTATCAAAGTTTATTGACTGAAGGGGGAGAGGGTCCTCTTGTAGCTGGCTTTGTGGGAGCCCCAAAACGTCACCCATTCATAATTTTAGGAATATCCATGAAAGAGGAAAGACATTTTGTTCCAAGCTCATGGAGTTTCCCTGTTCAACATGCAGGCAGGTTTTGTTCGGTGCACAATCCAACCATGGGTATTTCAATCTTGCAGGATCCAATCTGGCATGACTGGATCACTGGATCCCTCTTTTCAGTCTTGACGTGGAGTAGCTAAACCAGCAATTCTATGCACCAAACCGTTCGTGCGTATGACTTTTTAAACTAAGCATCCTTTCCAGAGGTGGCATTCAGCAGGTTCTGACCAGTTCTGGAGAACCGGTAGCAGAAATTTTGAGTAGTTCGGAGAACCGGCAAATCCCGCCTCTCAATGGAGATTTTACAGTATCCTTCCCCTGCAACGCCCACCAAGCCATGCCAACAGAACCGGTAGTAAAAAAATTTGAATCCCACCACTGATCCTTACCTAGCCGAAACTCCTTCCCTCAAAATGACTCCATAGAGCACTGCACACCAGAACAACTAGACACAAGTTTCCCCCCCCCCCCCGAATGCCACCACTCTGCTAAACAAATAATTCCCTCAACACTGTCCAACTATTTACAAAGTCTGCACTACTATTATTATTAATCTTCTCATCACTCCTTATCACCCATCCCCTCCCACTTGTGACTGTATGACTGGAACTTTGTTGCTTGTATCCTTCCTATTCATATTGACTGTTTCCTAGTATGATTTGATTGCTTATTCTACCCTATGACTATCATTAAGTGTTGTACCTTATTATTCTTGATGAATGTATCTTTTCTTATATGTACACAGAGAGCATTTGCATCAAGACAAATTCCCTTGAGTGTCCAATCACACTTGGCCAATAAAATAATTCTAATTCTAAAAGGAGGAATGTACCGGGTGGTAATTGAACTCTGCAATTTTAAGATGCGTAGACATCAACTCCCAGAATTCTCCAGCCAGCATGGCTGACTGGGGAATTCTGGGTGTTGAAGTCCACACGTGTTAAAGTCTTCAAAGGGCTGTCCAAGATAAAGCACAATGCAGCAATCCAGTCTTGGAAGTCACTAAAGCCTAAATTACATAACAAAAACAAAAATAGGCCTCTCCTCCAGGTAAAGACACACCTGGTTCATCAACTGCTGCTGCTAAAAGTTCCCAGGTACAGGTAGTCCTCAACTTATGACTATAATTGAGCCCAACATTTCTGTTATTGAGACAGTTGTTAAGAACAGGGGCCTCTTTTTCTTGCCAGAGTTGTTAAGTGAATCACTGCAGTGGTTTAAGTTAGCAACACGGTTGTTAAGTAAAGCTGGTTTCCCCCATTGACTTTGCTCGTCAGAAGGTTGCAAAGGTGATCGCGTAACCACAGCATCCTGCAGCCATCATAAATATGAACCCCTTGTCAAGCATCTGAATTTTGATCACGTGATCCTGGGGATGGCTGCAATGGCCGTATGTGTGAAAAACGGTCATAAGTCATTTTCAGTGCCATTGTAACGTCAAGCAGTCACTAAATAAATGGCTGTAAATCAGGGGTCCCCAAACTTGGCAACTTTAAGACTTGTGGACTTCAACTCCCAGAATTCTCCGGCCAGCATATGCCAAATTTGGAGACCTCTGGACTAAAGAATTGCAATTTAAACTGCAAAGCCTTTGAAGTATTTTCCACTGAGAGACAAATATTATCTTTATTGATACCTAGTTCCTTTAGTTCAGGGATCCCCAAACTCAGCAACTTTAAGATTTGTGAACTTCAACTCCCAGGAGTTGAAGTCTACAAGTCTTAAAAGTTGCCAAATTTGGAGACCTCTGCTATAAATCAACAACTACCTGCATTGTGTTCTGCTCACCATGAATTCTGGATACAACCTCCATTCTGAACAGGCATCCAGCCACACCCCAAAATTCTCCCCTATCCTTCCTTGTTTACTTTCTGCTATAAATTTATTATTTAACCAATTTCTATGGCTAATAAGCTTCATACCATAATGCCATATTTCTGCTTGTACATCTGGTGGTTTTATCACCTGAAGGTGTTCAAGAGTCCCAGAGACATCACTCCAGAGTCCACAAGAAAGAAGAAATATGTGTATATTGGAGATTAAGGAAATCTAGCACTTTAGTAGCACCAGATAAATAAGTTGAAAGAAAACATGATTCTCACTACAATTTTCTGATAGCCCTAAATGAGAAAGGAATAAAATAGAGAGCTTTTGTGTTCTCTGAGCTTGGTTGTGCATTGATGTTATCTAGTTGGGTCATTAAATGCCAAGTTTGGAGAGGATTGCACAGTCCTGCTCCTCATCTCCACAAGCACACCTCTTCCTTCTGATGATGTTACCTAGATGGGCAGTGAAACATTTGTTAAGCCCCTGTCACACTGCACCAACGGATGGAAAGAGGATGTAAAATGGAGAAAAACACTTACCATCCGTTGGTTAATTCGATGCTTCCGTTCTGTACTCACTGCCTCCGTTTTGCTTCCTCTCTATCCGTCCAGCATCCGTCTATTGATATTTCATCCGCTCAAAAGGTTTTGAGCTGCTCAAAACTTTTCCGCGGAAAATGTATCCAATGCATCCGTTCTGCATCTGCTAGGCATCCATTCTGCATCGGTTACGCATCTACTATATCCGCTAGGCATCTGCTACGCATCCGTGCAACTCGATCCGCTCCAGCGGTAAACGGACGCAGGGAGGAAGCGGAACGGATGCAGAATGGATGCAGAACGGATGGAGAAAGGATGAAAGCGGATGCAGCTTGCAAAGAAAGCATTTAAAACGGAAAAAACGTTTGCAGAGGGGACCTATCTTGGATATTAAGGATGTATCGAGGATGCCTAGAGGATGCAAAGGGACACATAGTGGAAAACCTATACTGCCAATAAAAAGGGGGAGCAACTCATCTGGATCTCACTTTCAGACCAGCAGACCAGCTGTGCAGACCTCTGCAGCCTTCATCTGACTCTTCCTCTTCCACAGCATCCAGTCATGTCCACCATGGATCGTAACAAAGTCCTTTTGGTATTCACCATCGTTCTGCAACAGTGCGAAGCCATCTACAGGCTCTGTCAACTCCACTACGGGAAGAAAAGGAGGCGGCCAAGAAGCGTCTGGGTCCGAAGATGGATCACCAGAAGAGCCAAGTACGGACTGTACAACAAGCTGATGGTGGAGCTGAGGAACGAAGACACTCGTGCATTCCAGAACTTCATGAGGATGCCTCCAGCCATGTTTGACGAAGTTGTGCAGCGGCTGACACCCAGGTTGACCAAGGCAAACACCATCTTCCGGCCCAGCCTGGAACCTGGGCTCAAGGTGGCACTCACTCTGCACCACCTGGCCTCAGGGACCACCTACAGGATCATGCAGTACGCCTGGAGGGTGCCACACAACACCATCAGCATTGTGGTCAGAGAAGTGGTGCAGGCCATCATCGAAGAATACATGGAGGAGCTCCTCCAGTGCCCCACCACTGAAGAAGGATGGAAGAAAGTTGCAGAGCAGTGGTATCAGAAGTGGAACTTCCCCCACACCGTTGGAGCCATAGATGACAAGCACGTGGCCTGCAAAGCGCCAGCCAAGTCCGGGTCCACTTATTTCAACTACAAGGGCTTCTTCAGCATCATCCTCTTCGCCATGGTTGATGCTGACTACAAATTCATGTACATCGATGCTTCAGGCAACGGGTCAGCTTCAGATGCCCAGGTATACAACGACAGTCACCTCAAGGAGGGGCTGGAACGCAACCTCATCGTGGGCTTCCCAGATCCAGACCCGCTGCCCAACGACACGCAAGATGTGCCCTACTTCATCGTGGGGGATGACGCCTCCTCCCTCAGAACCTACCTCATGAAGCCCTACACTTCCAGATGCCTCACCTGTGAAGAGAGGATCTTCAACTACAGGCTGTCCAGGGCAAGGCGGGTGGTGGAGAATGCCTTTGGCATCTTGGCCAACAGGTTCCAGGTACTTCTCACCACCATGCAGCATCGCCCACAGACCGTGAGGAGGATCGTGGAAGCTTGCTGCATCCTGCACAATCTCATGCGCACCCGCTACCCAGTGTTGCAGAACAGGCTCGTGGACCTCCAACAAGGCAATGGGGACATGGAGCCTGGGGAATGGAAGCAAGGGCAAAACCTGATAGACACTCAGGATGTGCAAGGCCCCAACAGAGCCTTACGTGAAGGGAAGAAGCAGCGCAACCTCCTGAAACACTGGTGCAACTCCCCAGCTGGAGTGGTGGAGTGGCAAGACAGGATGGTAGATGCTTAATGGATGCTTCCTTCAGCCTGTCTCATCACATGGATGAGATTGGGCCATGTATGTTGGGTGGGCCTACAATGAACAGGGCGTTTAATAAAGAGTTGTGTTTATGTTGACATGTGTGGATGATTATTACATTATTATTGATAGTAAAGGGCCATAGGTGTGGCACCTGGGAGGGTGGACCATACAGTCCCACTATGCTTGCACTGGAGGTTTATCTATCCCACAGCTGTTACCCATCCCACAGATATCCTAACCCATCCCACAGGTATCCCTGCCCATCCCACTGCTATCTTAACCGATCCCACAGATATCCTAACCCATCCCAAAGGTATCCCTGCCCATCTGACAGGTATCCCTGCCCATCCCACAGCTATTACCCATCCCAAAGATATCCCTGCTCATTCCACAGGTATCCCTGCCCACCCCACTGCTATCTTAACCCATCCCACAAACATGCAAAGGCTTAAACCATTTCTAAAAGTTTCCACCAAGACTTTATTAAAAAAAAGAAATGAAGCAAGTGTGTGAATCAAAGATAGACTTTATTAACAACAAGCTGTAAAAGAAAAATGACCCAAGTCAAGTGTCCAAATAAAGTCCACAGGTAGCCAGCCAGCCAGTCTGGCACTCCTTGGAGGTGTGCCCAGTCTCAGGGGTGAAGGGTCCAGGTGCTGTGGAGGTGGCTGTTGCTGGAGTACTGGTCTGAAGCCCCACTGGGGTGCCTGGCCCCGAGAGGACAACAGGTGATGGTGTGTTGAGAAAGCTCTCAGACAGCTGGCTCAGACCCGTGATGTTGAGAGCTCCTTCCTCCATGCCATGGGGTGTCAGCCCCAGTACCGAGGACAGATGTACTGAGGCCGGGCTTGGCTGTGGGGTGGAGGAAGGAGCAGTGTAGTGGGGCTGTCTAGTCTGCAGCTGGGTGAGGACTGGTGTAGATGGCATCAGTGTCGTGGGTGGCATCAGTGTCGTGGGTGGCATCAGTGGCATCAGTGGCATCAGTGGAACTGGTGGCAACGGTGTCGTCCAATGACTCTGTGCCTGGACTGGGAAGGGCTGCTGCCTGTGCTGCTGGACCACCTGGTAGCCGTAGCCCTGGTATGTGAGGGCCTGTGGAAAACCTTGGAATGGGAGGGACATCACCTGGGGTGGAGGAGCAGACCTGGACTGGGTGGGAGCAGGTTCAGCTGGGCCTGGAGGGTTGTGAAGCAGCTCGGTGATCCAGTCCTTCACCACCTGGTACTGGGGTTCCGCCATGTCCGTGAGGGTCTGGTTCACATAGGTGAGGAAGGGCTTGCGGTTGGAGGATGAGGAGTCGGTGAGGACCAGCTGAGAGAGGAGATCTACGCTGCTCCTGATGGTGTCCCTGATCTCCTGCAGGACAGTGTGGCTCTTCCCCTCCTGTCTGGCTCTCTGCCTTTCTGTGGAGGTGGAGCTGTGGGTGGATGCGGGTAGGGCTGTGGTGGAAATGCCGTCTCCTTTCTCCCACCGCACCAGGGAGTCCTCCACGCGCTCCACCACGGTTACAACAGCTGTCCACGGGTTCTCCGCCGTGGCACGCTCCACAGAACCCTGCCTGGAGACAGGAGCTGACTCTCGTCAGGAAGAGGACTGTCTCTCAGCAGGCTGCTGGAGAGAGAGGGTAGTGAGAGGGGCTGCTGGTGCTCCTCGGTGGTGGACCTCACCCTCCAGGAAGCTGCACCTGGCCATGACATAGGTCTCTCTGTCCGTCAGCTTAACCGTGGCCTGGCCAGATTTCTTCAGGTGCAGCTTCCCATACCAGGTGTGCATGTGCTTCCACCAGCCGAGGAGCACCTCCGAAGTGTAGCCCAGACTCTCCGCCTTCTCTCTCCAAGCAGCATGCTTCCGCTTGGTGTCCCTGTAGAGACGGTGTCCCTTCCGCCACAGATAGTCATTCTCTTTCAGCCACTCCAGCACCTCCTCCTCGTGTTCCTCCTCAATGGAGTATTGCCTCCTCTCCCGTCCCCGCATATGCCTCTTCCTCCCTTTGGCAGGACCAGATGGGCCCTAATCAGAGTGGCTCCCAGGTAGTAGGGGCTGCTCCTCCACACCACCACCAGCAGCAGCACCAGCAGGATCATCATCATCATCATCACCACCAGCAGGATCATCATCATCATCATCATCATCACCACCAGCAGGATCATCATCATCAGCAGCAGCAGCAGGACCAGGATCATCATCAGCAAAGTAAGCACCAGCAGTGCCAGCAAGACCAGGAGCACGAGCAGGACGAGCAAGACCAGGAGCATGAGCAGGATGAGCAGGTCCAGGAGTACGAGCAGGACGAGCAGGACGAGGAGTAGCTTCAGCAGAGTAAGCACCAGCAGAAGCACCACTGCCAGGAGCAGCAGCATCAGCTCCTCCAGAAGCAGAAGCAGCAGAAGCCCCAGCAGAAACAGAGTCAGGGACAGGGGGTGGGAGGGTGGCCCTGTACCTCTTGCCAGGGATGGCGGCAGGTTTTTGAGGCTTTCTCTTCTTCCCCATGGTTGTGGGGTTGCTGGCTGGCAGGGAGGCTGGCAGGGGGGCTGGCAGGCACCAAGGCTGGCACCAAGGCTGGCAGCAAGGCTGGCAGCAAGGCTTGCAGGAAGGTTGGCAGGAAGGCTGGCAGGTAGGCATGCACCAAGGCTGGCAGGCACCAAGGCTGGCAGGAAGGCTGGCAGGCACCAAGGCTGGCAGGAAGGCTGGCAGGAAGGCTGGCAGGCAGGCACCAAGGCTGGCAGGCAGGCAGGCACCAAGGCTGGCAGGCAGGCAGGCACCAAGGCTTGCAGGCAGGCAGGCACCAAGGCTGGCAGGCAGGCAGGCACCAAGGCTGGCAGGAAGGCTGGCAGGAAGGCTGGCAGGAAGGCAGGCACCAAGGCTGTCAGGAAGGCTGGCAGGCACCAAAGCTGGCAGGCAGGCACCAAGGCTGGCAGGCAGGCAGGCACCAAGGCTGGCAGGCAGGCAGGCACTAAGGCTGGCAGGAAGGCTGGCAGCAAGGCTGGCAGGGAGGCTGGCCAGGAGGCTGGGAGGCAGGCTGGGAGGCAGGCTGGCAGCAAGGCTGGCAGCAAGGCTTGCAGGCAGGCATGCAGGCAGGGCAGGCAAGGCAGTCAATGTGTCCGGCAGCAGGTCTTTCCTCCGAATGGTGACCTGCTTGCGAGCTGCTTCCCTTTATATCCGCGGGGCTTATGCAATGCATCCCCCCCACATGCGCAATTAACGCTCGGCATCCGTTAGGCTTCCGCTCTGCATCCGCTTCATCCGCTGTGCATCTGCTGTGCATCCGCTTCATCCGTTCGGCGTCTGTTCTGCATCCGCTGTATCCGTTCCGCGTCCGCTTTGCTGAGGTCCCCCGGAAGCCTAGCGGATGTGCCATCCGCTCTCATCCACTTCCATCCGCTAGGCTTCCGTTCCGCATCCATTTTCCATCCGCTCTGCGTCCTCCCCCCGTCCGTTCCTTTCCGTGTTATCTGCTCCGGTTATGCAAATTTTTGCCCCTTTTGAGAGCGGATAACAACGGATGGAACATTTTTCTCGTCCGCTGTGTCCTTTTTACAAACGTTTTGCATTGGGCAGTGTGACAGGGCCTTAAGCAAACAACCAAGCTGAGAGAGCACCAAGCCTGAGGAACAGATACCGTAGTCTCTTCTGTAGGCCTTAGGCATGAAAGCTGTCTGGGGGACTTGGGCCAATCAGAATCAGTCTAGAGCTGGAAGGGACCTTGGAAGTCTTCTAGTCCAGCCCTCTGCTGAAACAGGAGATCCTATATCATTTCAGTCGAGTGACAGTCCAGTCTCTTCTTAAAAACCTACAGGGTTAGAGTACCTATAACTTCTGGTGGCAAGCTGTTCCACTGGTTAATTGTCCTCACTGTTAGGAAGTTTCTCCTTAATTCCAGGTTGCTTCTCTCCTTGATTAGTTTCCATCCATTGCTTTTTGTCCTGGCCTTCTGGTGCTTTAGAAAATAAGTTGAACCCCCTCCTCTTTGTGGCAGCCCCTCAAATACTGGAACATTGCTCTCACGTCTCCTCTTATTCCTTCTTTTCTCTAGACTGGCCAAACCCAAATCCTGCAACCATTCTTCACATGTTTTAGTCTCCAGGCCTTTAATCGTCTTAACACCAGGAGACGGTGAGTTCTAGTCCTGGCCTTAAGCATGAAGTCCAGCTGCGGGATTTTGGGCGAGTCACTCTGAGCCCAACCCATCTCACAGGGTTGTTGTGGGTAAAATAAGGAGGAGGAATATTGGATATGATCCACTGCCCTGAGTTATTTGTAAAAAATAATGAAGGCGTGATACAAAAACATCAGTCCAGAGCTCTCACTCAGTGCACTAATGACCAGACTGAAATGACCACAGTTTGGTCACAATGCAAAGTGTGTCCAAACATTCTTTGAAAAGACTATTATTTTGGAAAGAGTAGAAGTAAAAATAGCATGACCAACATCCTGATGTGTGTGTGTGTGTGTGTGTGTGTGTGTGTATTGTTGTTAGTTACAAAGTCATATTCAACCCATTTTGACCCCATGGACAACATTCCTCTAGGCCTTCCTGTCCTCTATCATCCCCCGGAGTCCATTTAAGCTCACGCCAACTGCTTCAGTGAGCCCATCCGCCCATCTCATTCTCTGTTGTCCCCTTCTTCTATTGCCTTCAACCTTTCCTAGCATTAGGCTCTTCTCCAGAGAGTCCTTCCTTCTCATGAGGTGGCCAAAGTCTTTTGAGTTTCATCTTCAGGATCTGGCCTTTTAAAGAACAGTTAGGGATGATCTCCTCTAGGACTGACCGGTTGGATCACCTTGCAGTCCAAGGGATTCACAGGAGTCTTCTCCAGCATCACAATTTGGCGCTCAGCCTTTCTTATGGTCCAACTTTCATACATATATATGTATATATGTATGTATGAAATATATAAAAACCTGGAAACAACAAGGCAAATAAAGCAACTCTCAATTACTGGATTTCATGGCACTCTGATCTTTGTCACATTTCAAGCAATTGCACCATTTTCTACATTTTAAAATACCACTGACCTAACTAAGTATACATATTTTATATGCAGCATTACACATGATTTGTATGCCGCATTATTTTGATGTAGAATCTCTGGCAGCCAAGGGGTAGTGGGGAGAAAAGCATCATAGCTTCCTTGTTGCTCGTTTTATACATCTTACAAAGCTACACCGGGATGAATTATTAAAGATTATTCGGCTTTCTTTCCAATTTCTTCAAAACCATTCAAGCAAAATGCTTGCTAATGGACACCGGGCAACCTCGAAACACTTTGATTAATGCCATTTTAATCCCAAGGGATATCATATCATCCATAAAGTATTCTTAGCTCATCCCTATGATAAGAGTGACCTTTTGCAATGATTAACAAAATCTGCTTTTCATCATCTGCTTTTGAAAACAGTAGCATCAGAACTGTGTGTATCCTGGGACTCTAGAATTCAGACAGACAAGCTGCCATGCCCCAGCATATAACTTTTATATATTGTTGTTGCTCTCTAGCCCCATCTAGTGGCCGGAGGGACAAATATGCCCCAACATCCAATCTTTATATACTGTTGTTGCTCTCTAGCCCCATCTAGTTACCGGAGACACAAATGCCAAGTATATTGTTTGAAGCTGACTCCATCCCTTTACTCAATAGCCTGCACTCTCAAAACAAATGCAAATTGGGAAGCCAGACTCCATTTCCTTTAGTATTTTGGAGAAGGCAGGAGCCCAAAAAAGAATCCATCTTAATCTGTGGCACATGGTCATCCAAGGGCAAACCCACATCCGACACACAGAGCATCACTGGTGAGATTTAAATTGCTTGTATTTATTAATTGTTATGTTCAGCAGGAACTCAGTACTGTCTATCTTGCATTTGGTTCTGATTGTATGTATCCCTATTTCCCCAAGTTTCACCATATCTTGTTCTTTCGATAAAGCATTCAAACCTACGCACATGGTCTGTTTTATTGGAGGATAGGTGAGTTTAGCTACATATCAAGCTGCACATGGACTTATGTGTAGTGAGGACAGAGCACAAGCATCTGCCACCAGATTTAACAATTGTCAACAAGAAAGTCAAAAATGACTAGAACGGGGCATCGCCATACCTGGAGACCTCAGAATAGAAGTGAACTGGAGGAAAATCACAAAATATAAACACTTGCAAAAAGAAGTAGAATGACTTTGGCAGAAGAAAGCAAAGGTTCTGCCAACAGTAATAGGAGTTTTGAGTGCAATCCCAAAAAGACCCGGAGATTGATTGACAAGAGTTCATTTAGTGGCCGTTTAGAGTTACAATGGCACTGAAAAAAGTGACTTGTTCTGCCCTTTACAACTGGTAGCTGATTATAAACCAGACAGATTAAACTGCACTTACCTGCATCAAAAATGGGCTGCGTGGAGACTCTGGGGAGGGGAGGGGAGGGGAGGGGTGAGCAGGGCCAGCCAATCGGTTCAACTACCAGTTTGGTGAATCAAATGTAAATTTAACACCCGGTTCGCTCAAACCAGCCCAAACCGACTGAATACCACCCCTGGATCTTAAGTAATAAAATAAATAAGGAAGAAAGGATGGCTTGGATTCTTTTTTAGTTTAGTTATTTTTTAGACCTAACTAACCATCTTTGTGATTGATGTTATTTTACACACGCACATCCTTAAAATGGAATATACACCAGTCCTAAGGTAACTGGTTATAATTTACAATCTTCATGTTAATGCACAGATGAAGAAGAAACCGTCTGGGTCTGTCAAGCTTCTTATTTCAACAATGAAACACAGCCCAGCAGCCAAGTTGCTGTTATAAATAGCAGAGCACATGATTAAGACTCAGCCTTCTCTAAGCAGTTTGGCCAACATAATATGCCTTTCTCCAATATGCCTGGATCGAAAAATATTTCAAGTCAAGTATTTCAGAATCCTTCCTACATATCAAGGCACCTGTTTTGCTTTACCCATTCATCTCTGAATAAATGTCACTGGATGATTTGCAGCCTCCATTTCTTCAGACACACGCAAAACCTCCCTATGCAAGGGTCCTCTTTGTAGACTTCAGTTCAGCATTCAATAGCATCATGCCAGACATTCTTCTAATTAAATTAAACCAACTAGTGGTATCTGAACATACTTGTAAGTGGATCATATGCTTCCTAACAGACAGGAAGCAGCAGGTGAAGCTAGGCAGAATTACAACTGATACCTGTACAATTAGCACAGGGCCCTCCCCAAGGCTGTGTGCTTTCTTCAGTTCTCTTCTCCCTATATACTAATGACTGCATCCCAAATGATTCATCTGTTAAAATACTGAAGTTTGCAGATGACACAACAGTGATTGGTCTCATTCAAGACGACGAATCCGCATACAGACAGCAAGTTATACAACTTGCCTCATGGTGTAACTGGAACAATCTGAACTGAACACACTCAAAAACGTAGAAATGGTGGTAGACTTTAGAAGAAACCCTCCCATACTTTTATCAGTGCAATTGTCACTTCCAATGGTCACTAAACGAACGGTCCTAAGGCAAGGACTGGTGAGAAGAAACTTAAAAAATAAAAATAGTACAAGAAACAATGGATAGAAACTCATCAAAGAGAGAAGCAATCTGGAATTAAGGAGAATTCACTTCCTGACAGTGAAGACAATTAACCAGTGGAACGGCTTGCCACCGGACGTTGTGGGTGCTCCATCACTGGAGGATTTTAAGAAGAGGTTAGAAAGCCATTTGTCTGGAATGGTATCTAGGATCTCCTGCTTGGGCAGGAGGCTGGACTAGAAGACCTCCAAGGTCCCTTCCAGCTCTATTCTGATTCCGATTCAGTTGCCAAGTGTTCCCATTTTGATCACATGACTATAGGACTCCTGCAACGGTCCTAAGCATGAAAAACATTCCTCTTATTTTTTTCCCAGTGCTGTTGCAACTTGGAATGGCCACTAAACAAACGGTTGTAAGCCAAGGACTGCCTATAGCTGAAAAGGACCGAGTTGTGCTAACATGGTAACACACAGCAACAATGTCGAGTGGAAAAAGCACTTGTACACACTACCCGTGTTGGCGAACCTATGCCACGTGTGCTGGAAATGGCACACATCGCCATTTCCCCTAGCATTCAAGAGGTCTCTCGGAAGAGCCCCACTGCGCATCTGCCCGACAGCTGATTGTCAGCTATCTGGCGCACATGCGCAGGGGTTGGAGAGGTGTGTGCACTGGAGATGCACGCACATGCACAGGGATGCACTGCGCACAAGGGGATTGTGTGTGCATGTGCAGACATGCAAGGGGGAATCGCGCATGCATGTGCAAGGATGTGCAGCATGCGAGGGGGGAATCGTGTGCACATGCGCAGATGCACAGCATGTTAGGGGGAATCATGCCCACATGCACAAAGACTTGTCGTGCATGAGGAGAGAGTTGCACTCACATGCACAGATGCATGGTGCATAAGGGGGGTCACTTGCGCATGCCCAAGGAGCGGGGGGGGCAGCATGCATTGCCTTCTGGGTGCTGGCATGTGAGCGCACAATTATTGGCACAGGAGCCAAAAAAAGTTAGCCACCACTGCCCAGAGGGATTTTTCAGAGACCTGTAAAGGGGACAGTGAAAGAGTCCAAATTTTTGCTGCTGCCCAACCGAAGTCAGGAACTTAAAAATAGCCTCTGAGGTGATGGCTCAGGTCAGCTGGAGACTAAATTTAACACTGGATGCCTCTCGGTGGGCAAGCCGCTTTTCACCTCGCTTTAAGCTTGTTTTAAATGGCAGCCCATGCTTCGCGCATCCAGTTCAGACAGGCTGGTGTCACTCATGAGCTTTCGAAGGCACAGTTTGGAAGTTCCACATACAGTTAGTCCTCGACTTAAACAACAGTTTGTTTAATGAGTGTTCGAATATTACAGAAGCACTGAAAAAGGTGGCTTATAACCAGTTTTCACACTTAATGACCATTGCACCATTCCCCACGGTCACGTGATTCAAAATTGAGACACTTGGCAACCAGCTCGTATTTATGATGTCCCCGGGGTCATGTGATTCCTCTTTTGCGACCTTCGGACAAGCCGAATAAATGGGGAAGCCAGGTTCAGTGAACAACTGTGTTGCTGACTTAACAACAGCAGCAATTCATTTATCAACTGGGGCAAGAAAGGTCATAAAACAGTTCACCAATGTCTCACTTAATGTTGTGGTTTGCTGGCAGCCTGCGGAGATGGCAGCAGAGTCGAACAGTGGGGAGGAACATGGGCCAGTCCGGGAGTCTGGGAAGGACTCAGACCAGGGTCCTGCGTCCAATACAGAGATGGAGTCAGGATCATATGGGAGTGTGGTGCTAACTCCAGAGCCTCCAGAGTCTGGCAGCAGCGAGGCAGAGGAGCAAGGAAGCCTGTTCCCAGTACACGTGTGTGCAGAGCTGCCAGAAGGCAAGAACAGTTAAGACAAAAGAGATGACTCAGGAGTAAGGCTGGGAGGTGATTGTCCCCTCCCATAAGACATAAAGGAGGAACAAAGGAATAGGAACCTTTGCAGGAAGCAACTTTGTTCGCTCTTTTCAGATTAAACCTTGAAGCTCTATGTGGACTTTGTACTCCGACTTTTTACAGTTAATTTGGCACTTTAGTTGTTGGCAGCAATTCAAAGGAGATAAAGATGGCTGCTTATATCGAGGGACTGTTTGGGACACATTACAGGCTGGGAATGCACATAATTCCCAGCTGTTGAAATAAAAAGAATGTTGTTTGGACTAAGCGTGTGATTAATTATGGTCTTGGGAAGCTTTACTCAGAACACTTAAGCAACAGAAATTTTGGGCTCATTTGTGTATGAGGGGGTATCAAACTCAGTTTCATTCAGGGGGTCCTCGGGGGGATGGCCAATTGGGTGGGTGTGGCCAGCTTGACACCACTCCCCAAACTGCTGGCATGTTTCCTCTTTGCATTGGGTAGATCAGGCCGAAGCTAAGCTGGCCCGATCTTTCCTCCTCACACTGGGTAGACCAGGACAGCCCTATGGGCCACATCCAGCCCATGGGTATACCTCTCCTGTATGGAGTCAGTTATGAGGAAAAGCTGGAATGGGGTCATTTTCCTCATGGCATCATGCCCAGAGAGATCATGTGCCCCTTTCCCACAGATGCCCATGGCCATAAACTTTTCTCACCCCCTCCATTGTGACTGTGCAATTCCATCATGTTCGCACTGGCCCTTATATCACCCCCCACCAATGTAGCCTTCAAAGGTGAACCTTGAGCCAAAGGGGGTTAATTTTGAACAGTATTTTTCCTCAGACTTGGCGACTTTAAATGTTTTGGACTTCAATTCCCAGAATTCCCTAGCAATCAAAGTTTGAGAAACACCTACCATCAGTGGTGGGATTCAAAAAAGTTTATTACCGGTTCTGTGGGCGTGGCTTGGTGGGCGTGGTAGGGGAAGGATACTGCAAAATCCCTATTCCCTCCCCACCTCACTAACCTGCTTTCCAACTATGTTCTCCTGTGTCGGGCAACCAAGGAAGACCCAACCAATCAGCTGGGACTCGGGAGACAGATAATAGATGGGCCAGTCAGAGGTGGGATTTGCCGATTCTCCAAACTACTCAAAATTTCCAGTACCAGTTCTCCAGAAATGGTCAGAACCTGCTGAATATCACCTCTGCTGTCGAGCCTGTCTTTGTTTGAGCAACACAATATTTTGCTGTTGAATTTTTTTTTCCTTCAGCACTTAAAAAAAAGTGACTTGATATGACCATTTTTCACACTTTTACATCTGTTGCAGCATCCCCAATGGTCATGTGATCAAAATTCAGAGGTTTGATTTTGATTGTCAATGTATTAACAGCAGCTAGGATTGTATTTGCACAAAATTGGAAAAATGGGGAAATTCCGATGGAAGAGGAAAAAATTAAGAAAATAATGGAATGTGCAGAAATGATCAGATTGACAATGGCAATTAGAAAAAAAGAAGGAAAAGATTATTATAAAATTTGGAATTCATTTTATGAACGGTTGGATAGAAGAGTAAAGAATTGAAATATATAAGTACAGTATAATACAGTACATTGTTATTGATAAACGGATGAGTTAGATAAAGTAAGAAAATGAATTTGAAATATATTATTGAAAGCCAATAGCTATAAAGCTAAAGATAATATAACAAGTGATACATGTGATATAAAACACTGATTAGAATGATTATAAACATATACAAGTAAAATATATATGATAATATTATTTTATGCACAAAGAAATATGTACCCAACTGGCACACTGTGGACCAGAAAGAAGGTTTTATATGTTTGTTTTTGTTGTGGTTATAAAAATAAAAAACTTTTCATAAAAAAAAAATTCAGAGCCTTGGCAAATGACTCACATTTATGACGCTTGCAGTATCCCGGGGTCACATTTCCCATTTGCGACCTTCTGACAAGCAAAGTCAATGGGGAAGCCATATTCGCTTAGCAACCATGTTATTAACTTAGCAACCATAATGGTTCTCTTAACAACTGTAGCCAGAAAGGTTACAAAATAGGGCAAAATTCACCTAACAACTGCCTCGCTTAAGGCCCTGTCACACTGCCCAACGGATGCAAAATGGACACAACGGACGAGAAAAATGTTCCATCCGTTGTTATCCGCTCTCAGAAGGGGCAAAAATTTGCATAACCGGAGTGGATAACACGGACGCGGGGAGGACGCAGGGCGGATGGAAAGTGGATGCGGAACGGAAGCCCAGCGGATGGAAGCGGATGGGAGCAGATGGCACATCCGCTAGGCTTCCGGGGGACCTCAGCAAAGTGGACGCGGAATGGATACAGCGGATGCAGAACGGATGCACAGCGGATGAAGCGGATGCACAGCGGAAGCCTAGCGGATGCCAAGCGTTAATTGCGCAGGCGGGGAGGATGCATTGCATCAGCCCCGTGGATATAACGGAAGCAGCTCGGAAGCAGGTCGCCATTCAGAGGAAAGACCTGCTTCCAGACACATCGACTGCCTTGCCTGTCTTGCCTGCATGTCTGCCTGCAAGCCTTGCTGCCAGCCTTGCTGCCAGCCAGTCTGCCTGCCAGCCTTGGTTCATGCCTGCCTGCCAGCCTTCCTGCCAGCCTTGGTGCCTGCCTCCCTGCCAGCCTTCCTGCCAGCCTTGGTGCCTGCCTGCCTGCCAGCCTTGATGCCTGCCTGCCTGCCAGCCTTCCTGCCAGCCTTGGTGCCTGCCTCCCTGCCAGCCTTCCTGCCAGCCTTGGTTCATGCCTGCCTGCCAGCCTTGGTGCCTGCCTGCCTGCCAGCCTTCCTGCCAGCCTTGGTGCCTGCCTCCCTGCCAGCCTTCCGGCCAGCCTTGGTTCCTGTCAGCCTCCCTCCCAGCCAGCAACCTCACAACCATGCGGAAGCACAGCAAGCCTCAGCCATCTGCTGCCAGCCCTTGCAAGAGGGACAGGGCTACCATCCCTCTCCCTGGCCCTCACTCTGGTTCTGCTGGGGCTTCTGCAGCACGGGCTCGCTCTTCTGGGGCTGGCGCTTCTGCTGCTTCTGCTTCTGGAGGAGCTGATGACAAGCACTCCAGCACCAGCCACCTCCACAGCACCTGGACCCTTCACCCCTGAGACTGAGCGACCAAGAGGAGTGCCAGAGACTCATTTTTGTTTTATAGCTTCTTGTTAATAAAGTCTATTTTTGATTCATACACTTGCTTCGTTTCTTTTTTTTAATAAAGTCTTGGTGGAAACTTTTAGAAATGGTTTAAACCTTTGCATGCTTGTGGGATGGATTAAGATAGCAGTGGGATGGGCAGGGATACCTTTGGGATGGGTAATAGCTGTGGGATAGATAAACCTCCAGTGCAAGCATAGTGGGTGTTAGGGATAACATTGTTCACCCTAACTGGTTTAGGTGAAATAATAACTATGAATCATAGTTAGTGTATGTTAGAGTGTATACAGCTTTAACTGTGAAAAAGCAATTAAAGGAGTGGTTATGAAAACAATATAAAAGTAGCAAGACTACGGCTTGCTCACTCTCTCTGGCTTTGATGATCCCTGATTACTGCTTGGAATCAAGACTGCATTGCTCGAACGGGAGAGACAACAAAGGACTGATTTGTAAGTGAACTGACATAGGATATTCTACATGGACTTTGCTAACTGAATATCCCTGAATGGACTGACTACATGGTAAATGACTATTGGACTGATATTTGACTATGCCATGAACTTATAATGGAATAAACTATATTCTTGATAGCACAAGCGTATCTGTTATTATTACTGTATGTTAATAAACATACAAGCTTAGCTCACTCATTTATCTGTGTGCCTATCTGACTAACGCTGCACATTCTGTTTAGCTTGTCTACCTAACCCTGGTTGGGGAACCCAGGCTTAACAGTGGGACTGTATGGTCCACCCTCCCAGGTGCTACACCTTTGGCCCTTTATTATCAATAACAATGTAGGCATTGATCCACACATTTGAACATAAACACAACTCTTTATTAAATGCCCTGTTCATTGTAGGCCCACCCAACATACACAGCCCAATCTCATCAGTGTGATGAGACAGGCTGAAGGAAGCATCCATTAAGCATCTATCATCCTGTCTTGCCACTCCACTGCTCCAGCTGGGGAGTTGCACCAGTGTTTTAGGAGGTTGCGCTGCTTCTTCCCTTCACGTGAGGCTCTGTTGGGGCCTTGTACATCCTCAGTGTCTATCAGGTTTCGCCCTTGCCTCCATTCCCCAGGCTCCATGTCCCCATTGCCTTGTTGGAGGTCCACGAGCCTGTTCTGCAAGACTGGGTAGCGGGTGTGCATGAGATTGTGCAGGATGCAGCAAGCTTCCATGATCCTCCTCACGGTCTGTGGGCGATGCTGCATGGTGGTGAGAAGTACCTGGAACCTGTTGGCCAGGATGCCAAAGGCGTTCTCCACCACCCGTCTTGCCCTGGACAGCCTGTAGTTGAAGATCCTCTCTTCACGGGTGAGGAGTCTGGAAGTGTAGGGCTTCATGAGGTAGGTTCTGAGGGAGAAGGCGTCATCCCCCACGATGAAGTAGGGCACATCTTGCGTGTCATTGGGCAGGGGTTCTGGATCTGGGAAGCTCACGATGAGGTTGCGTTCCAGCTCCTCCTTGAGGTGACTGGCATTGTATACCTGGGCATCTGAAGATGAGCCGTTGCCTGAAGCATCGATGTACATGAACTTGTAGTCAGCATCGACCATGGCAAAGAGGATGATGCTGAAGAAGCCCTTGTACTTGAAATAAGTGGACCCCGACTTGGCTGGAGCTTTGCAGGCCACGTGTTTGCCATCTATGGCTCCAACGGTGTGGGGGAAGTTCCACTTCTGATACCACTGCTCTGCAACTTTCTTCCATCCTTCTTCAGTGGAGGGGCACTGGAGGAGCTCCTCCTTGTATTCTTCGATGATGGCCTGCACCACTTCTCTGACCACAATGCTGATGGTGTTGGGTGGCACCCTCCATCCGTACTGCATGCTGCTGTAGGTGGTCCCTGAGGCCAGGTGGCACAGAGTGAGTGCCACCTTGAGCCCAGGTTCCAGGCTGGGCCGGAGGTTGGTGTTTGCCTTGGTCAACCTGGGTGTCAGCTGCTGCACAACTTCGTCAAACATGGCTGGAGGCATCCTCATGAAGTTTTGGAATGCACGAGTGTCTTCGTTCCTGAGCTCCACCATCAATTTGTTGTACAGTCCGTCCTCTGCTCTCCTGGTGAACCATCTTCGTACCCAGACGCTTCTTTGCCGCCCCTTTTTCTTCCCGTAGTAGAGTTCACAGAGCCTGTAGAGGGCTTCGCGCTGTTGCAGAAGGATGGTGGCTGCCAAAAGGACTGTGTTACGATCCACGGTGGACATGACTGGATGCTGTGGAAGAGGAAGAGTCAGATGAAGGCTGCAGAGGTCTGCAGCAGGGCTGCTGGTCTGAAAGTGAGATCCAGGTGAGTTGCTCCCCCTTTTTATAGGCAGTATGGGTGTCACTTTGCATCCTCTAGGCATCCTCTAGGCATCCTGTAGACATCCTTAATATCCGAGATAGGTCCCCTCTGCGGACGTTTTTTCCGTTTTACATGCTTTGTTTCCGTGCTGCATCCGCTAGGCATCCGTTCTGCATCCGTTCCGCGTCCGTTCCACTTCCTCCCTGCGTCCGAGCAGATGCGAGTTGCACGGATGCGCAGCGGATGCCTAGCAGATATAGCGGATGCATAACAGATGCAGAACGGATGCCTAGCAGATGCGTAGTGGATGCAGAATGGACGAATTGGATACATTTTCCGCGCAAAAGTTTTGAGCAGCTCAAAACTTTCTGAGCAGATGAAATGTCAATAAATGGATGCTGGACGGATAGAGAGGAAGCAAAATGGAGGCAGTGAGTACATCGCGTTTTCCAACGGATGGCAAGCTTTTTTGTCCGTTTTACATCCTCTTTGCATCCGTTGGTGCAGTGTGACAGGGGCTTAAGCAAGAGAAATTTTGGACTCAATTGTGGCTGTTAAGTCAGGAACTGCTGTTAGTTCTAACACAGATTTGGTGGGTTTTTTTCTTTCTCTTGATCAGAGGCACTTTTGCTTTGCAGATGCAGAAGGAGGTGAAAGAGATCACTTGGACAGATCCCTTTCCCCCTTCCGTGTCCTGAGAGCAGCGGTGGGATTCTACCAGTTTGCAACTATTTGCTCGAACTGGGTGTTAAAGACTGGGTCCCAATCGCCGATGGATGCAAAACGTATGCATAAAGGACACAGCGGACGAGCAAAATTTTTGGGGTGGCTCCATTCGTTGTCATCTGCTCCAAAAAGTGATGGAAATTTGCATAAACAGAACGGAAAAGAATGGACATGGGTATTGTGTAGCGGAGATGTTAAATGGATGTTCATAGAAAGCCTAGTGGATGACAGCGGATGGAAGCGGAGGACACCTCCGAAGGGCTTCCGGGAGAGAATTGTGAAGCGGACGCATAGCGGAAGGGGAAGATGCATCACGGACGCCTATAGGAAACAAAGGGGATGCCGCGCGGATGTATATCGGATGCAAAGCGTTCACTGCGCATGCGGGGAGTATGAATTGCATCAGCTCCACGGATATAAAAGGATGCAGCATGCATGCAGTCAGCATACAGGGGAAAGACATGCTGCCACATACATGGGGCAGGAACACCATGGTTTGTCAGTCAGGCAAGAAGAGGAAGCCCGTGCCTACTCATTCCAGTCCTGGCAAGAAGGACAGAACCAGCATCCCACCCCCTGGCACTGACTCTGAACCTGCTGTTGCTGCTGCTGCTGCTACTGTGGTGGTCCTCAAAGCCCTGCTGCTCAAGGCCCTGCTGCTCAAGCCCCTGAAGACCCTGCTGAAGCTGCTGCCAGAGGGAGGAAGAGGCAAGGGAAGCAGAAGGGAGAGAGGAAACAGTACACCGTTTCTGAGGAGCATGAGGATGAGGTGCTGAAATGGCTGAGGGCGAACGAGCACCTGTGGAGAAAGGGCCACAGACTGTATCGGGACACCAAGAAGAAGCAGGCAGCTTGGAGAGACAAGGCAGACAGCCTGGGCTACATTGCAGAAGTACTCCTGGGATGGTGGAAGCACATGCACACCTGGTATGGAAAGCTACACCTCAAAAAATCCGGGCAGGCCGCTGTCAAGCTCACTGACCAGAAGCTCCCTCTCCCTCAGACAGCCCACAGACAGCCAGTCCTCTTCCAGCCAGGAGCCAGCTACTTTGTCCAGGCAGGTGTCTTCAGAGGGCCCCATGGCAGAGACCCCCCCCCCGACAGCTGCACTCCCCATGCTGGCAGACTTGAAGGATCCCGTGGGGGATGACGCCCCGCTCTCACAAATGGAGGAAGAAGCAGCAGCCACCAGAGGCCAACCCACCCCCACCCCCAGCTCCAGAGGATGCAGGCAGAGAGGCAGACTGGAGGGCCAGAACCACAGTGTCCTGTTGGAGATCAGGGACACAATGAAGACCAGCACAGAACTTCTCTCTCAGCTGGTCCACTTGGACAGAGCATCCTCGGGCCAGAACACCTTTATCACCTACGTGAGCCAGACCCTGAGGGACCTGCCCGAAGTCCAGTACCAGGTGATGAAGCAGAAGATCACAACACTTTTGCACAACCCTCAAGGCCCAGCTGAAGTTGCTCCTACCCAGTCCAGGTCTGCTCCTCCACCCCAGGTGATGTCACAGCCCTTCTACGGCTTTCAACAGCCCCCACCTACCAAGGCTACGACTACCAGGACTTCCCACAGCAAAAACAGACCTTCCCAGTCCAGGCCCAGGTTCATCACATGCCACAGACACCACTCCTCACCCAGCTGCAGACCAGATAGCCCTACTACACTCCTCCTTTCTCCACCCCACAGCCAAGCCCGTCAACGGACAATTTGTCATCAGTCTTGGGCCTGACATCTCAAGTCCTTGATGAGGGGCCTCTCAACCTCATGGGACTGAGTCAGCTCTCAGACAGCTTCCTGAACACACCATCCCCTGTTGTACCCTCGGGGCCAAGCACCCCAATGGTGCCTCAGACCAGCACTCAAGCCACATCCACCTCCACAGTCCCTGCCCGCTTAACAGCTGAGACCATGGACATGACTCAGAGTGACTGAGAATAGTGTCAGAGACTGAGTTGAGGGGATGACCAGAGGATGCAGAGAGGATACAGCGGATGTTTAACAGAAGATAACGGACATAGAACGTTTGTTGCCCATATATGTCATGGATGTACATTGTACGCGGCGGAAAGTTCATCCGCTCACAAAGTTTTGTGCAGCTCAAAACTTCTTGCGCGGATGAAACCTCAGTGGATGAATGCTCGACGGATAGAGCGTATGAAACACATATGCAGTGAGTACACAATGGATGCATAGCATTTTCCAATGGATGACAAGCTTTTTTTAACGTTTTACATCCTCTTTGCATCCGTCAGTGCAGTGGGACTTTCTAAGTAGTTCAGAGAACCAGTTGTTAGAAGAAATGACTGGACTAATCCTGCAAGGAAGGCAGGAAGGAAACATTCTGGTGTTGCTTGCAAAAACTGCCTCTCCATTAACCCTTATTACATTCTTGGCAGGACTAGACTTCCTGTCTCAGGAACTTCTCTGGAGTTTTCTTTCTCTCTTTTGCTGGTACTTTGCTTGTGTGGAATGACCGTTCAAAGTTACAATGGCACTGAAAAAAGTGATTTATGACCATTTTTTACACTTACGACTGTGGCAGCATCCCCAAAGTCATGAGAGGCCAGGCGAGGAGATGTGTGCCTCGATGTGAGTGATGTTGACTTGGCCACACCCAGCGAATAGCATGACCACCAAGCCACGCCCACAGAACCGGTTGTTAAAAAATTTGAATCCCACCCCTGCCTGAGAGTCCTGCTTACCATCAGACTAAATTTAATTTGAAGGCTCCTTGATGGTCTCTGAGCTTCCTTGCTTCCTTGCCAACTCAGAGAGCATCAAGAACCCCTCATTTCAACCCTGAGCTACCAATATTCACCCCAGTTGGTAAATTTAATTTTTTCGAGTCCTAAAGTCATCTTTAAACCCTATTTAAAAGCACCTCTTCCATTATTCTCAAACAGCCAAGGGAAACAGGGAAGGACCAATTTCTTGTCTTTGCTGCTTCTTTATCTAACTGCAAAGAACTGCATCTTGTCGCTATGGAAACCAATGCATTCCCGCCTCCCCTCTTACCCTCTGGGTGTTTGCTAAAATCCTCTAATGCCCAATCAGTTCAATCATCGAGAAGGAATTGCTGGAGCAATGAAGCAAATTCCAGCCATCCTGCGCTGGAGGCGGTCTCGGTTTGGCTGATCATTTCCCTGCTGGAAAACTGTCAAAGGATGGTGGAGCTATCAGCATTCCTTCTCCGAGAACAAAGACAACCGGAACTGGCCCTACCATTGGGTAGAGAAAGTCGCTGTTTATTCAGGCAGTAGATACAGATAGCTCTCAACTTACAATCAAATATTGGGACCGTTGTTTGCTCTGCGGCATTTGTGCCCTAACCAGTGGTAGGATTCAGCCAGTTCACACCGGTTCAGGAGAACCAGTTGTTAACTTTCTGAGCAGTTTGGTGAATCGGTTGTTGGAAAAAATCGTTAGGGCAGAGAAGAGAACCGGGTGTTAAATTATTTGAATCCTACCACTGGCCTAACCCAAAAGTTCAGCAAAAATGCCACAAATTGTGGTCACGGGGAGGCTGCAAACAGCCATGAAAGCAAACCATTCCCATAACACCTGAAATGCGGTTGTCAGCCCTGAAGTGAATCTGGCTGAGGCCATCTTGGAAGTTTCAGGGTTGCCATGCAACAGAGGGAGGAAGGGAGAGCTAGATGGGGTTTTGTACCAAAAAAAAAAAAAAAACATTTCCTGTGGGAACCAAGGACCTTCTCACAGGTGGCTGGCCAGAGGAGGAGTGAAGTAACCAAGCAACCAGCTAGCACCTGGACTGGTCTACATGACCAGTGACTTGGGTGAAAAGAGGAGGAAACATTTACTTTTGAATTAGGTGAAAGCTATGGGAACTTCAGCATCGGCTTTCACCAGTTGTGCCAATATGATGTATCCAATAAATTGTTCTTTGAGGAATTTGCCTGCCTCGGAGTTCTGCTTTCTATGGCTGCATTCAGGGGTGGGCTTCAAAAAATTTAGCAAGGGGTTCTGTTAGGAATATGAGTCAACTAACAGGTATTTGGGTTAGAAATATATAAACCAGGATAGACATTTTAATACTGTCTCTTTAAGGGAATGCAAGAGCATGCAATTGGGAGTGGTTTCTCAAACGGCCATAAGATGGAGCCAGAAACCTGGTTTCTCTTTTGTCTGAGTCTCAGAAGAAAACATGAGTGTATCTTTGTTTCCTTCTGTTGGAAAGTATTGCCCTTGCTCCATTTTTCCTAATTGACTGATATTCCTGGATTTAATATAAGTCTGATACTGAACTGTTTTTTGACACTGGACTTTGTTACTGAATTATCCCTGGATTGAAAAATGATTGATTTAACCTGTGAATGACTTTGGACTGCCTATTTTGAACTTTGCTTAAAATTTTCTGAAAGGAAAACCCTACATTTACTGTACAGTATATCTGTGTGCTGTATGTGCATTATTCAAACACTACTCTCAAATACGTCTCCCTATATGCACTCATTCTCCTAACAGGGAATTACCTCAACAGGTTCTCTGCCTGGTTGCTGGTGGGCATGGCCATGGTGGCCGTGGCCTAGTTGGCCTCCTGCACCATGTTCGGGGGGGGGGGGGGCTTTCTACCTTCCCCGGACTTTGAAGGCTCTCTGGAAGCTGGAAATGGGCCCATTTCCGGCCTTCCTCAACTTCCAGGAGGCCCATTTTTTGCCCTCCCCAAGCCTCCACATGCACCCTGCACTTACCTGCATCCAAAACAGGGCATGTGGGGACTCCTGGGAGGGGTGGGGCAGGGTGGGTGGGGTCAGCCAGGAGTGGGATTTGGGGGTTATCCAAACTGCCCAGAATAATAGCTAGGGGATCTCCCGAACCCCTGCAAACCCCAGAAGCCCACCCCTGTGCATTACAGCGGTCACGTGACTCCAGAACCTCAGAACTGGATCAGAAATACAAGCAGTCCTTGACTTATGACCACCACTGAGCTCCCAGAAGTCTGTTGCTAAGTGAAACATTCGTGAAGTGAATTTTGTCCCGTCTTGCGACTTTTACTACAGTTTAACACAGTTGTTAAATGAACCTGTCTTCCCCATTGACTTTGCTTGTCAGAAGGACACAAAAGGGGATCACATGACTCTAGGAACTGTCAAATGACTGCAACCGTCAAAAATGAGTCAGTTGCCAAGTATCCGAATTTTGATCACATGACCACGGTGTGTGTATGCCGTAACAGTTCTAAGCGTGCAAAATGGTCATAAGTCAGATTTTTCAGGGCTGTTGTAACTTTGAATGGTCACTAAGTCAGAACTGTTGAACTGTTGTAAGTTGAGGGCTACCTGTATGTTTTGGAGGGATCCGTCGTAACTTTGAATTGTTGCTAATGACTGGTCGTAAGTCGTTGACAGCCTGTACTGAAAACATTTCCCTGTAATTCAGTCTCTAACGAGATAAATAGCTTAGCTTATTAATCTGCCCAGAGTTACTGCATGGCAAGAGGGGCAGCTAATACATTTTACATTTTACAAATAAATAAATTGCCTTTCTCTCTTGTGCGCTTGGGTTTGAAATGATTCCCTATTCTCACGTCAAATGCTTTAAATGTCAGTGACTTTACAGTAACTTAGAGATATCCAGAACAAAGCAAAGCATCCTTAGATTTCAAGCAGGGGTTAAAAGGCTGTTTCAAACTAATTGTCTCTGATAAGAACGAGCCTTGCCAAGGTGGTGCAAGGCTTCCAAGAACAACAGATAAAGTTGCCAAGGAATATTTCAAACACAAAGAGTCTCCAAACACAAACTAAGAGAGTCCGAACTTCCACAAGGCCTGAGAGCAAAAACTTATTTGCTTCCTGCAAAGAACTGCGGTTTCTCAGCTGGCTTTTATCTTTTGAGGGAGGGGCCATTACTTTGCAGCCTTACTCACGAGTCGCCCATGCTTCTGCAGCTACTCTTTCTTCGAGCAGCTCTGCACGCAGGCGAATTTGGCGCAGGCTCCTCAGGAACCTCTTCATCACTGCTGCCAGCCTCCACAATCTCCGAAGGCAGCACTTCTCTCCCTGATGGTCCTGGCACCATCCCTGCATCACACACAGGCCCCTCATCTAAGTCCTCGCTCTCTGAGACCTCAGCCATCTGCACCTGTTGCCAGTTGAACCACAACAACCCTGGGCTCTGGAGGCCCTCTAGAAGGAGGAAACAGGCCCGTTTCCAGACTTGTGGTACTTCTGGAAGGCCTGTTTTCCCCCTCCCAGAGCCTCCGTGTGTATCCTGCACTTACCTGCATCGAAAATGAGCTGTGTGGAGACTCCTGGAAGGGGAGGGGAGTGGTAGGCACGGCCAGCCGGTCGGTTCAAATACCGGTTCTGTGAACCAAATGCAAATTTAACATCTGGTTCACATGAACTGGTCCAAACCGGTAGAATCCCACCCCTGGATTTCAGGTAGTTCTCAACTTCCTATTCTTTCTTATTGACTGTTCCAAGTTACAACGGCCCTGAAAAACATGATTTGGGGACATTTGTCACACTTAGAAATATTGTAGCATCCCACGGCCACATAATCAAAATTTAGTTTTAAATATTTTATTATGTATAGAATAAAATACAAAATATGAAAACAAATAATAGGGCACAGGAGGGGAAGGAGGGGAAAAAAAAAAGGCATTGACTTCTGACTCTCTCTGTTGCAGTAGATAAAGCATTGAACCTCAACTTTTGTACTTTTCCAAAACCATATAACAGATAACAGATAATCAGAGTTGGAAGGGACCTTATAGGTCATCTAGTCCATCCCCCCGCCCAAGCAGGAGGCTCTATGCCATTTTGGACGAATGATAATCCAATCTCTTCTTGAAAGTCTCCAGTGATGATGTGCCCACATATAAAGTAGCCACTTCTATAACAACAAATCAATCTAATCAGTAAAACCCAAAATCAAAATTTCATTTTTTTAACCACCTCAGGCACGAAGTCCAGAAGCGGTTTCCATGTAGCAACAAAAGATTTTTTCTTCTTTGATCAAAATGGTTAATTCAGCCATCTCTGCCAGTTCCATCAGCTTCTGCAGCCATTGGAATCAAAATGTCCTTCCATTTTTGTGCATACACCAGTTTTGCTCCTGTCAACATATATTGTTGTTGTTGGCTCCGTCGATCTCGGGAGATCATGGAAAATTCGCGTCATGGAAATGGACATGAAATGTGCTAAGTCTGTGGTGGAACCGCTCTCATCCTTTGCATTCTGTGTGACTGTTTTTCTCGCCATCGAATATTTCTTCTTTCCTCAGCTGCCTTGATGATGTTCCTGGTGGCTGTTCGCCAACCTTGGCGATTTGAGGCCATGGTCTCGAGCTGAGAGGGGTTGAATCCGCCAGCTTTAAGATCTCGCTTGCAGACGTCCTTGTAGCGGAGAGCTGGGCGTCCAATACGCCTTGTGCTGGTGGCAAGCTCTCCAAAAAGCATGCTTTTAGGTATACGGTCGTCGTCCATGCGGATGACATGGCCCAACCAACGCAGGCGTTTTGCTGTCAGCAAGGCATACATACTTGGCAACCCTGCCTTGGCCAGGACGTCATCGTTGGTTATATGATCTTGCCAGGTGATACGAAGGAGTCTGCGGAGGCAACGAAGGTGAAAGGCGTTCAGCCTGCGCTCCTGATGAGAGTAGAGTGTCCATGCTTCACTGCCATAGAGGAGGGTACTCAAAACAACTGCCCGATAGACTTGCATCTTTGTGTTGGTAGTCAGCATAACATTGTCCCACACTCTTTTTTTCAGGCGGGCCATTGCTGCTGCTGCCTTGCCAATCCTAGCGTTCAAATCAGAGTCAAGAGAGAGGTTGTTCGCAAGTGTAGAACCGAGATAGGTGAATTTGTCTACCATCATGAGGGTGTGTTCGCCAATGGAGATGCTTGGAGCACCACTGACATCCTGGCACATAACCTCTGTTTTCTTCAGACTGATGGTTAGTCCAAACTTGTTGCATGCAGCTGCAAAGCGGTCAATAAGTTGCTGCAGGGCCTCCTCTGAGTGCGCAGCAAGGGCGGCATCATCTGCAAAAAGTAATTCTCTGATGAGGACTTTCGTAACTTTCGTTTTGGCTCGCAGACGCGCGATGTTGAATAATCCACCATTGCTCCTGGTGTGTATGAATACGCCGTCATCAGACTCGTCAAATGCATATGAGAGGAGTAAGGAGAAGAATATTCCAAAGAGTGTAGGGGCAAGAATGCATCCCTGTTTGACACCGTTTTTGATTGGGAAGGGTTCAGAGCACGACCCACCGAATTGGACAGTCCCATTCATGTCATCATGAAAAGACACGATCATTCTCAGAAGCTTGGGGGGGCATCCAATGCGCTGGAGGAGGGCAAACAGTCCATCTCGACTGACCAAGTCGAAGGCCTTGGTTAGGTCTATGAAGGCGAGATAAAGCAGCTGTCTCTGCTCACGGCATTTCTCCTGGAGTTGTCTTACGGAGAAAACCATGTCGATGGTCGATCTGGCAGCTCTAAAGCTGCACTGTGCCTCTGGGTAGACACGATTAGCGAGAATTTGCAGTCTGTTGAGAAGAACACGTGTGTAGGCTTTATCGACAGTGCTTAGCAGCGATATACCACGGTAGTTGTTATAGTCACTTCTTTCTCCTTTGTTTTTATACAGCGTGATAATCTTGGCGTCACGCATGTCTTTGGGTACAGCTCCTTCCTCCCAGCATTGTAGCAAGAGTTCATGTAGGTGTTCCAGGAGAGAGCTATCTTTTGCCATCTTCACTACTTCAGGTGGGATGTTGTCACTGCCTGCGGCCTTGCCGTTGGCTAGGGAATCGATGGCTTTACTAAGCTCTTCCATTGTGGGTGGGACGTCCAGCTCGTCCATTCTGGGAAGTACTCGGGTTTTCTCAAGTGCTGAGTCGGTGACAGTGGTCTTTCTCGAGTAAAGTTCCTGGTAGTGCTCAGCCCACCTTTCCATCTGTTTGCTGTGGTCAGTGATGACTAGGCCTTCCGCTGACTTGAGTGGGGCGATCTTGATTGTGCTTGGACCGTAAGCCTTTTTCATTCCTTCATACATTCCATGCACATTTCCCAGATCGGCAGAAAGCTGGATGTTCTGGCAGAGATCAAGCCAGTAATCATTTGCACAGCGCCTAGCAACCCTTTGTGCATCGCTAAGAGCAGCACGGAGTGCTGCGAGTGTCTTAGTAGATGGGTCTCTCTTGTAGGCAAGGAAGGCATCACGCTTCACAGCTATGACGGGTTTGATCACAGCGGCTCCTGCCTCAAACCAGTCTTCTTGTTTCCTTTGTTTTCTGCCAAAAGTATCGAGAGCAGTCTGGAACATAGTCTCACGGATGTGGTTCCACCTCAACGTGGCACTATCTGTTGGACAGTCTTCCAGGGCATCGTTGATGGTTCTGGCAAAGCGTTCATGTAGCTCAGGTATAGCGGTTCCGACTGTATTGATGCGAGGCCGAGGCTTCTGCTTCAATTGGTAAACACATTTGGGAAGGAGGCGTATCTTGCTGGTGACCAGAGAATGGTCTGTGTCACAGTCGGCACTGTGGAAGCTGCGCGTAACAAGCACTTGATTCAGAAGCGATCTTCGAGTGATGATGTGGTCTAGTTGATGCCAATCGCGAGACCTGGGATGTCTCCACGACACCCTATGGTGGGGCTTAGTCGGGAAGAAGGTGTTGGTGACACAGAGGTCGTTATAAGAGCAGAGCTCGAGTAGACGCTGGCCGTTGTCATTCAACTTGCCGACACCGAAGTGGCCCAAAGAAAGGGGCCAGGAGGTGTGGTCCGCTCCTACCTGGGCATTGAAGTCACCCAGTAGAAACAGGTGCTCCTCTACAGGGATCTGCCGTATCGTCGTCTCAAGTTCCCTGTAGAACAGGTCCTTTGCCTCTACTGCAGAACAGAGCATTGGGGCGTAGACGCTGAGGATGTTTGTCGGTCCGGATGAGGTGTTGAGGCGGAGTGACAGGATTCGTGGTGTGCCTGAGGATGGTGCTTCTATAGCTTCTATGAGGGAGTTCCGGACAGCAAATCCGACTCCATAGAGCCTGTGCTCATGTGGTTCCTGCCCATGCCAAAAGAAGGTGTAATCTCTTTCCTTTATACTGCCGACACCAGGGAGTCGTGTCTCCTGCAGTGCGGCTATGTCAACCTTTAATCGCTTTAATTCACGATTGAGGATAGCGGTTTTTCTGAAATCATCAATCTTTTGGAGGTCGGAAAATAGGCCAGGACACATCGTTCTCACATTCCATGTTGCCAGTTTCAGCACTGGCGGCTTTGATTTCTTAGTATTCGTAATCGTTGGTGCAAAGTATACAGTCCATTTTTCGGCTTTTGGCCTACATTCCAGGCACCCACTGAAGTAAGCGGACCGTGGCGGGCCAGCACCTTATTGACTGGGGACTGCCCAGCTTGAGGCGGGCGGTAGCTGGTCAGTGGAATCCTAGAATTCCTCCCACTGACAGGAGACAGCCCAAGGCGTCCAAGCTGACGCCAATATGCTTGCCTTTTAACCGGTATCTGCTGTCTCCCCGTGTTGAGCTGCCGCAGTGCAGCACTGGAGTGACCTCTCCAGGACGCGAGCCTGGGCAGAATATATGGAGGACCTGAGAATGCCCAGTCGCCAGGACCCCCCTCTCTAACCTTGCTGACGGGATCCAACGGAAAGGCATGCTGATACAGTTGGCGCCTGCTTGGCTGCAGGAGTTGCCGGAAGACCTTGCAGTGCAGAGATCAACCGCCTACGGGGCTCCACTCCGGATTTTCTTTCAGGGTTTACTCCCTTAGACTTTCCCGTGTGCAGGTGATCCACAAGGCAGCGGAGGTTTGTAATCAGGGTTTTCCTTCCCCTAGACGCGCTACCTTACAAGGTTGACGAGCCCCGTCTGCCCGAAGCATCTGGTTTTTAGGCGCCAGAGACCCGCCTTTCGCCCTTTTCCTATCAGTAGAAGCAGTTTCGCCACGCGCAGGCTAGGAGTTGAACTTGTTGTCAGAGGCTATTTGAGCCGCACGCCATTGGGAGCATTTTATAAGCAATGGGAGCTTATCCCCAGTGCCACTCCCGGCTATGACAACCTTCAAAACCATGTCAACATATATAAAAAAAGTTCAAAATTCCACATTTTTCCTCCCAAGTCTTTTTCTATTAAACCCAGAAGAAAAATTTTCACCTTTATCTTCCTTTTAAGAATTTTCTGCATTGAAATATGAATCTTGCTCCAAAATTTCTTTGCTTTAGTTTAGCACATCTCCACCATAAATGATAAAAGGTCCCTTCTTTACTTCTATTATTTCCAACAGTCATTTGAAATACCTTTATACATTTCCTGAAACCTTCTGACAAGCAAGGTCAATGGGGGAAGCCAGATTCACTTAACAACCAGGTTACTAACTTAACTGCCAGTAGTTCACTTAAAAACTGTGGCAAGAATGTTTGTAAAATGGGGCAAATCTCACTTAACAACTGTTTAGACTTAGCAACGGAAAGTTTGGGCTCAATTGTGGTCGTAAGTCAAGGATTTGTTTGAAAGTCAAAAGCAGAAGAAATCAACACGTGTTCTGTTCCATATAAATATTCTGAGGCAGCAGGATAGCAATAGCAGGCTCCAGCATTTAACCTCTAGGGCTATTTTTTTGTGTGTGTTGTTTCACATAAATTACCCAAAGGACCATTTGTTTGTGGGAACAATCTCTCTTTCAGGCAGAAAACATCCACCTCTGGTTTGGAAACAGAGAGGGCATTCTTGCAGGACAATCACCCCTCCCTGCTCTTAAACACTGCATTACTGTTTAGTAAGCATTCCTCAAGATCTTTTCTTTGCAAATGTAATAGAATTGGTGTGGTAGTGTGGAAGTTCGTTGCTTTTCTATGTGTACTTTACCCAGGAATCAGAATCAGAAGAGCTGAAAGGCACCTTGGAGGTCTTCTAGTCCAGCCACCTGCTCAAGCAGGAAATCCTATACCAATGTTGTGGCCTGCCAGCAAAGCTGGCAGCTGATTTGGACAGTGAGGAGGTTGGGGAGGAACATGGGCCATTCCTGGAGTCTGGGGAAAGCTCTGACGATGGCTCTACGTCAGAGGCAGAGATGGGGCCAGGGCCATCTGACAGTTATCAGCTGCCTTCGGAGACAGACATCAGTGGGGCAGAAGAACAGCTGGAGCCTGTTCCCAGTGTGCACATGCACAGAGCTGCCAGAAGAAGGGAACAGCTAAGGAACAAGGGTCGACACAGGAGTAAAGCCACAGGTGAACGGTGAATGGCCCCTCCCATAGGGAATAAAGAGGAGCGAAAAGGGAATGGGGTTTGCAGGAGACGATTAGTTCAATTCATGAGGGTGAAGACCTGTTCCTGACTCCTTGCCAAGTATTGTCTGCAACAGCATGGCGTTCAGAAGATATCAGCCTGGCAACTCTCCAAGCCTAGTAAAAGTCTGTAGTTGTGAAATCTCTTGAAAGACTGTTTGCCGGGACTTTGCTGTAGAGGAATTCCCTTTAAACTAAATAAAAGTTTTATTGGGACGAGGAGTCGGCTTCGTGCTTTTGGGAAGCCTAGAACAGAGCAAGAGTACAAGTGGTCAACTTACAAACACAATTGAGCCCAAAATTTCTGTTAAGTGAAACATTTGTTAAATGGGTTTTGCCCCATTTCATGACCTTTCTTGCCATGGTCGTTAAGTGAATCACTGCAGTTGTTAAGTTAGTAACCCGGTTGTGAAGTGAATCTGGCTTCCCCATTGACTTTGCTTGTCTGAAGGTCCCAAAAGGGGATTGCAAAGTGATTGGCCCAAAATCACTCATCCTGCTTTCTTGCCAAAGGGAGAACTAGAACTCCCAAGTCTCCTGGTGATTGGCCCAAAGTCACCCAGCTGGCTTTCATGCCTAAAGGCTAGGTCGACGGACTGGCCGACGGACGCAAAACGTATGCATAAAGGACACAGCAGACGAGCAAAATTTCGGGGGTGGCTCCATCTGTTGTCATCCGCTCCAAAAAGTGGCGAAAATTTGCATAAACAGAACGGAAAAGAACGGAAAAGAACAGACGTGGATAGTATGTAGTGGGGATGTTAAGCGGATGTTCATAGGAAGCCTAGCGGATGACAGCGGATGGAAGCGGATGACACCTCCAAGGGGGTTCCGGGGGAGAATTTCGAAGTGGACGCATAGCAGAAGGGGCGGATGCATAGTGGATGAAGTGGATGCATCACGGATGCCTTTAGGAAACAAAGGGGATGCTGCACGGATGTATATCGGATGTAAAGCGTTCACTGCGCATGCGGGGAGTATGAATTGCGTCAGCTCCGTGGATATAAAAGGATGCAGCACACACGTAGTCAGCATACAGGGGAAAGACGTGCTGCCATATACATCTTGCAGGAACACCATGGTTCGTCAGTCAGGCAAGAAGAGGAAGCCCGTGCCTACTTGTTCAAGCCCTGGCAAGGTGAAGAAGGCCAGAACCAGCATCCCATTCCCTGGCACTGACTCTGAAGCTGCTGCTGCTGCTGCTGCTGCTGTGGTGGACTAGCCCCAAGGCCCTCAAAGCCCTGCTGCTCAAGCCCCTGAAGGCCCTGCTGAAGCACCTGCCAGAGGGAGGAAGAGGCAAGGGAAGCAGAAGGGAGAGAGGAAATAGTACACCGTTTCCGAGGACCATGAGGAGGAGGTGCTGGAATGACTGAGGGAGAACGAGTACCTCTGGAGAAAGGGCCACAGACTCTATCGTGACACCAAGAAGAAGCAGGCAGCTTGGAGAGACAAGGCAGAGAGCCTGGGGTGCACTGCAGATGTACTCCTGGGATGGTGGAAGCACATGCACACCTGGTATGGAAAGCTACACCTCAAGAAATCCGGGCAGGCCACTGTCAATCTCACTGACCAGGAGATGTACGTCATGGCCAAGTGCAGTTTCCTGGAGGGTGAGATCCGTCACCGAGGAGCAGCCCCTCTGACATCCCTCTCCCTCAGACAGCCCACAGACAGCCAGTCCTCTTCCAGCCAGGAGCCAGTGAGCCTGTCAAGGCAGGTGTCTTCAGAGGGCCCCACAGCAGAGACCCCCCCGACAGCTGCACTCCCCATGCCGGCGGACTTGGAGGATCCCCTGTCACAAATGGAGGAAGAAGCAGCAGCCACCAAAGGCCAACCCACCCCCACTCCCACCCCCACCCTCAGCTCCACAGGATGCAGGCAGAGAGGCAGACTGGAGGGCCAGAACCACAGTGTCCTGTTGGAGATCAGAGACACAATGAAGACCAGCACAGAACTTCTCTCTCAGCTGGTCCACTTGGACAGAGGATCCTTGGGCCGCCACACCTTCATCACCAACGTGAGCCACACCCTCAGGAACCTGCCCGAGGCCCAGTACCAGGTGATGAAGCAGAAGATCAGAGCACTTCTGCACAACCCTCAAGGCCCAGCTGCAGCTGCTCCTACCCAGTCCAGATCTGCTCCTTCACCCCAGGCGATGTCACAGCCCTTCCATGGCTTTCAACAGCCCCTCACCTACCAAGGCTATGACTACCAGGACTTCCCACAGCAGAAGCAGAACTTCCCAGTCCAGGCCCAGGTTCATCGGATGCCACAGACGCCAGTCCTCACCCAGCTGCAGACCAGACAGCCCCACTACACTCCTCCTTCCTCCACCCCACAGCCAAGCCCGTCAACGGACAATCTATCATCAGTCTAGGGCCTCACATCTCAGGTCCTTGATGAGGGGCCTCTCAACCTCACGGCACTGAGTCAGCTCTTGGATAGCTTCCTGAACACACCATCCCGTTTTACCCTCGGAGCCAAGCACCCCAATGGCGCCTCAGACCAGCACTCAAACCACAGCCACCTCCACAGTCCCTGCCTGCTTAACAGCTGAGACCATGGACATGACTCAGAGTGACTGAGAATCGTGTCAGGGACTGAGTTGTACTTTTTCAGTATATCTTTGCTTAATACAGTTTACTTGGTTCATTTTGCTTTTTTAATAAAGTCATAAAGTTTACCTAAGACAGTTAATAAAGGTTATCGTTGCTTAACACACTTAATTCAGTTTACTTGGTACATTTTGCTTATTTAATAAAGTCATAAAGTTTACCTAAGACAGTTAATAAAGGTTATCTTTGCTAAAGACACTTGGTTCATTTTTTTACCTTAGTAAAGTGTTGGTTAAAAGTTTTAACAAATGGTTAAGCCTTTGCATACTTGTGGGATAGATAAGGATAGTTGTGGGACAGATAAACCTCCAGTGCAAGCATAGTGGGACTGTATGGTCTCCGATCCCAGCTGCCACACATATGGACCTTTATTATCAATAACAATTTATTCATTGATCAACACATTTTAAAATAAACAAAGCTCTTTATTAATGCCCTATTTATTGTAGGACCACTCAACATACATGGCACAATCTCATCAGTGTTATGCGACAGGCTCAAGGAAGCATCCATTAATCATCTATCATTCTGTCTTGCCACTCCACTGCTCCAGCTGGGGAGTTGCACCAGTGTCTCAGTAGGTTGCGCTGCTTCTTCCCTTCACGTGAAGCTCTGTTGGGGCCTTGTACATCCACAGTGTCTATCAGGTTACGTCCTTGCCTCCATTCACCAGGCTCCATGTCCCCATTCCCTTGTTGACGGTCATCAAGTCTGTTCTGCAACACTGGGTAGCTGGTGCGCATGAGATTGTGCAGGATACAGCAAGCTTCCACGATGCTCCTCACAGTATGTGCCTCATGCTGCATGGTGGTTAGAAGTATCTGGAACCTGTTGGCTAGGATGCCAAAGATGTTCTCCACCACCCGTCTTGCCCTGGACAGCCTGTAGTTGAAGATCCTCTCTTCACGGGTGAGGTATCTTGAAGTATATGGCTTCATGAGGAAGGTTCTGAGGGAGAAGGCATCATCACCAATGATGAAGTAGGGCACATCTTGTGTGTCATTGGGTAGGGGGTCTGGATCTGGAAAACCCATGATAAGGTTGCATTCCAGCCCATCCTTGAGGTCACTTGCGTTGTATACCTGGCCATCTGAAGTTGACCCGTTACCTGAAGCATCGATGTACATGAACTTGTAGTCAGCATCAACCATGGCAAAGAGGATGATACTGAAGAAGCCCTTGTAGTTGTAATAAGTGGACCCCGACTTGGCTGGAGCTTTGCAGGCCACGTGCTTCCCATCGATGGCTCCAACGGTGTGGGGAAAGTTCTACCTCTGATACCACTGTTCTGCAAGTTTCCTCCAGCCTTCTTCAGTGGTGGGGCACCTGAGGAGCTCCTCCATGTATTCTTCAATCATGGCCTGTACTACTTCTCTGACCACTTTGCTGATGCTGTTGTGTGGCACCCTCCACGCATACTGCATGTTTCTGTATGTGGTTCCAGAGGCCAGGTGTCGCAGAGTCAGTGCCACCTTCAGTCCAGGATCCAGGTTGGGACGGAAGTTGGTGCTTGGCTTGGTCAACCTGGGTCTCAGACGCTGTACAAGTTCGTCAAACATGGCTGGTGGCATCCTCATGAAGTGCTGGAATGCACGAGGGTCTTTATTCCTCAGCTCCACCATCAACTGGTCATACAGTCCAAACTCCATTCTTCTCATGATCCATCCTCGGACCCACACAGCTCTTGGACTTCTCCTTCTTCTCCTTCTGTATAAATCTTGAAACAGTCTAAACAGGTTTTGGTTCTGGTGATGAATGAGTGCAGCTATCATACGGACTGTGTCATCATCCATGGTGGAGAACAATGGATGATGTGGAAGACCAAGACCAAGGGTGAAGAGGTCTGTACACCACGGCTGCTGCACTCACACTGAGATCCAGATGATTTTCTCCCCCTTTTTATAGGAAATATCGGTAGTCCGCTAGGTGTCCTTCTACATACTCTAGACATACTGCAGACATCCTAAATATCCGAGATACATCCCAGATACAAACATTTTGTCCATTTTAATCATTTATATACGAGATGCATACGCTTACATCCTATTTCCGTGCTACTAACACTGTGTAGACGTTCCGTGCACCTTTCGCTTCCTCCCTCTTTCCATTTTCAGCTGCAGCGGATGTGAGTTGATGGGATGGCCAGAGGATGCAGAGAGGATACAGCAGTCGTTTAACGGATGATAAACGGACATCGAACATTTGTTGCCTGTATATGTCATGGATGTACATCGTACGTGGCGGAAAGTTCATCCGCTCACAAAGTTTTGTGCAGCTCAAAACTTCTTGCGCGGATGAAATTTCAGTGGACGGATGCTTGACGGATAGAGCGCATGAAACACGTATGCAATGAGTACACAACGGATGCATAGCGTTTTCCAATGGATGGCAAGCTTTTTTTTTGACGTTTTACATCCCCTGCATCCGTAAGTGCAGTGGGACCGGGGCAAGGCAGGATTCAAGTCTCCCTCTTTCTGGCTGATCCACCTCACAAGGTTGTTGTTGTTGTTGGGAAATAGGAGGAGGAGGAAGGAGCATTGGTATGTTCTCTGCCTTGAGCAGAGCAAGTAACTATAAAAGCAGGATCAAAATCTAATACCTGAATAAATAAAAATAGAAACAGCGCTTGTCAACATCGGGACCTCCAGCAGGGAGAGGGAGGGGGCTCCGGTCGCTTTCCCGTTTCTTACAGGTCCTCCCTCGCCCCCGAAGGCGGCTTTTTGCCTCCTCCAAGCCAAGACCGGGCTCCGTGGCTCACCGAGCGGCCGCAGGAGGGCGAGATCGGCCCGCGAAGCCGAGAAGCGCCGGGGTCTCCCTCGCCGCCTCGTCGGAGAAGGGAGCGTGGCCTGAGCTGACGCAGGCAACCAGCCCGGGTTTTGCCTATATAAAGGCGACCGCGCCGCCCTCCGCCTTTAAACCATCATCGCCTGGGTGTTTTTCTTGGACGTGGAGACTCGCAGCAGCTCCTTCGCAAATGGGCTCGCCCGCCTAGCGGTTGCCTTCCTGAGCCAGGTCACCTGTGGTCTCAAGCCGTCGGGATTCTGCTGGGCGCAGCACTAAGACTTCAAGGTAGGCGGGGAGGGGGGGGGCTTCTTTGCAAACTCTTGCCCCCGGTTTTGTGTCTTCGGTCCCTTCCTTCCACGGAAGGATTCCCACGTTGGGGTATGAGAGAGAGAGAGAAACTGTTTCTCGAGCGTGGAAGCCCCTAGCGTCCAAACGGCTTAAACTTGCTCGGGAAAGCGCGAGGGGCTGCGTTCACACAACGTCCTAAACTCGACACGTGTCAGGCACGGCGATGTGTTGGAGAGGTGGGGTGAGGAATCGGACACACACACACACACACACACCCCATCTAGATTGAAGGCCGGCTCGGAACCAGGGTTGGACTCGAAAAGGAGAGCGAAGGAAACGTGCCAGGCGAATCCACACGCTTTGTGACACACACACAAGACACAAAACCGGGAATCGTCAAGGCCCGGCCATGTTTTCGGACCTCTTCCGGTTTGGGTCCGTAGCTTTATAGTACTATAAATGTTCCGGTTTGTAATGCGACTTGTGGGGAGTAGGATCCGTGAGTTGGGGGGAGGGTGCTTACTGCTTGGGGAATGAGTATTACTCACGCCTAACTACTCCGGAGTAAATCTTAGCACAATTCGGTTTCTCCCGCTGCAAGCGCGTCTTTGACAGTCCCAGCCGAAGTCCCGAGAACTGAAGCTTTGGATTCGGCTCAAGACCCAGCTTTACACCTTGAGGATCGGGACGCTACTCCAGCTGGGGAGGGTGGGAGAGAAGTAGCGAGAAGTAGCGGAAGGCGAAAACGATCGCTCGGGGGGAGGGGGGGGCAAATTTGAGCCTGCGAGGCGAGGGGAGGGGAGGGGAGGGGGACAGCCGTTGGGTCGGTATGTTGGGTCGGTATGAAACGTCGGTTTCGCTTAGCGGTGGTCGTACCCAAACCTGGCCGGCGACACGCGTCCTGGTTTTTTTTTTTTTTTGTTTTTTCTTCACCACTTTCGCGACCGTCCCCCGGATCGGAAAAGAGGCCGCGCGGCTCGAACGTTCTGAGCTTTCACCAAACGTTCCATTCCGGCCCTCCGCGTTCCATGCGGTGTCTCAACGTTCCATTCTGTGTCTCAACGTTCCATGCGGTGTCTCAACGTTCCATGC
>BLBF01000049.1:11398242-11423763 GCA_015471245.1 Laticauda colubrina
GACCAGCCGCCGGGTTTATTTGGCAGACGGCTGTCTGGTGGCCATATTGGCCCCAAATAGTGAAAAACTCGAGAAGAAAAACAAGAACAAAAATGCTAACTCGCTCTTTTGAGTCTTACGTTACTGCAAATTCGGGTTTTTTAAAAAAAACAAAAAAAACCCACCACGCGCGATTTCTGCTCCCAGTGCTTACTGCGGCGCGCACGGAAAAACACACATTTTGCTTGTTTTGCTCAATGCAAAGGCTGCGTGCTTAAAAAAAAAAAAAAAAAAAAACCGAGGGGTGGCAGTTTCTTTAAAGTAAGCAGGCGGTAAACCAGTTTATTCCGGTTTTTCAGATCGGAGGTTTCTCTTCCTTCGTCAAACAAAAGGCACACAAGAGAAAGTGGAGCAAGAATAAGTTCAGCCTCCCCTTCGAACTCAGCTGCATTTTAAATGACTCAGATTGGAAGGTTTATTAAGTTCTCATTTTCTGATGGTAAATTGAGAGGGCATTTCAATCCTCTGGGAATGTTTAGAGAAAAGAAGGACTAGGGGGGGAACCTGATAGCAGTCTTCCAGTATTTGAGGGGCTGTCACAAAGAGAAAAGGGTCAATTTGTTTTCCAAAGCAAAAGAAGGCAGGACAAGAAACAATTGATGGAAACTAATCAAGGAGAGAAGCAACCTGGAATTGAGGAGAAACTTCCTAACAGAACAATTTACCAGCGGAACAACTTGCTTCCAAAAGCTGTGAATGCTCCAACACTGGAAGTTTCTAACAAGAGACTGGACAGTCACTTGTCTAAAATGGTATAAGGCCGTGTTGGCAAACCTATGCCACGCATGCCAGAAGTGGCACGCAGACCCATTTCCCCTGGCACGCAAGAGGTTGCCCGGAAGAGCCCCACTGCACATGCATACGCCACCACCCGACAGCTGGTTGTTGGGCATCTGGTGTGCATGCACAAGGGGCAGAGAGGTGTGCAGGGAGGCGTTGCATGTGAGGGGAATCTCATGTGCATGCACAGACGTGCGCTGTGCGAGAGAATCACATGCACAAAGACATGGCATGTGAGGGGGGAATTGCGTGCATGCACAGACACATGGCATGTGAGGAAATCACATGCACAAAGGTGCGTGCGCAAGGAGGGAATTGCATGGGCGATTTGCACGGGAGCCGAAAAAGGTTAGCCACCACTGGTATAAGGTCCCCTGCTTGAGCCAGGGTGGTTGGGCTAGAAGACCTCGAAGGTCCCAACTCGCTCTATTCTGATTAACAATATTAGCCCAAGACTTTTCTGTAGCTAGCCAAGGAATTGTATGTTTGTGTCGGTTCTGACTGGTACAAACCAGTAACAGGTTTCTAAGTTCTTTTCGGACCTTTTTTTAAAGCAAACCGTATATAAAGTAGTGATTGACTACAATATAGGTAGTACTTGGTTACAACCATTCAGTGATCGTTGGAAGTTGCAACCCTGAAAAAAGGGACTTATGGCCATTAAAAAAGATTTTTAGACTAGAAAAAGTCAGAGAAGAGCTACCAGGATGATTAGGGGACTGGATACTGGATAAAACATATGAAGAACGGTTGCAGGAACTGGGCATGGTTAGTCTGATGAAGAGAAAGACCAGGGGAGACAGGATCGCCGTCTACCAATATTTGAGGGGCTGCCACAGAGAGGAGGGAGGGGTCAAGCTATTTTCCAAAGCACCTGGAAGCCAGACAAGGAACAATGGATGGAAGCTGATCAAGGAGAGATTCAACCTGGAAATAAGGAGAAACTTTCTGGCAGTGAGAAGAATCAACCCATGGAACAGAAGTTGCCCTTGGAAGTTGTGGGAGCGTCATCACTTGAGACTTCCAAGAAGAGATTGGACTGCCGTCTGTCAGAAATGGGGTAGGGTCTCACGCTTGGGCGGGGGTGGACTAGATGACCTACTGGGTCCCTCCCGACTCTGATTATCTGTTTTTCACACTTACGACCATTGCAAGCCACCCTCATGGTCACATGATCAAAATGTTAACAGTCGCTTGGCTACTGGCTCATGTTGGTTGCAGTGACTTTCTGACAAGCAAAGATTTGCTTTATAACCGTGGTGCTAAATGAGCAACTGCAGTGATTCACTTAGCCACAGTGGCAAGAAAAGGTCGCAAAATGGGGCAAAACCCAACTGTCTCACTTAATAACAGACATTTTGAGGTCAATTGTCATGAGTCGAGGTGGCTATTGCTCGCTTTCTCCTGAATGGGGAAGAAAGAAAAATAGGTAGCTCAGCAAAAAGAAATAAATTTTAATAAATTTTAATTTTAATCTCCAAAGAATAGAAACCACTGATTTTTATTAACTGTCACTTCTTATTAAGAGGTAGGCTCTCTGGGCAATTCTTTCAGGGAGCTTTGTCTTTGCAGACTTACTGCAGTTGTAAAGTGAGTCATGGTCATTAAATGAATCAGATGTCCCCTATTTACTTGTGAGAAACCAGCTGAGAAGGTCCCAAGTGGTGATCACAGAACCCCAGGATGCTGCAAATGTCATAGATACAAGCCGGTTGCCAAGTGCCTGAATTTTGAGACCATGGGAATGCTACGATGGTCATAAGTGCAAGGACAAGTCATAAATTGCTTTTTTCAGTGCCGTTGTAACTTTAAACGATTGCTAAATCTGCTTGTGTAGCTGCTGAGGTGACCAAAGGTGACCCATGGAATTCCTTCTTCCTTGTATCCAGTTGACCTGTTTTCCTCCTGCATTTCACCCTGTAATTGTACTTTACTCATACATAACCTATTGAGTAATTAGAGATTATTTTCCACTTTGCTGTTTTGGTTCGCCAGCAGCCACTGTAGATGGTAGTGGAATTGGACAGAGGGAAAGAATGGGGACCAGTCCGGGAATCTGGAGAGGACTCAGACATGGGGCCAGGACCATCTGGGAGTGGGGTGCTGCTTTCGCAGTCAGGCAACAACAAGGCAGAAGAGCATGGGGAGCTTGTTCCCAGTGCACGTGTGCACAGAGCTGCTAGAAGGTGAGAGCAGCTGAAGCAGAAGGGGGCGACTTAGGAGTAAGGCTTGGAGGTGATTGCCCCTCCCATAAGGGATAAAAGTCATACCTCAATGACGAAAACTTTGCAGGAAGCAAAGTAGTTCGATAGATTCCAAGTCCTCCTTGAAGCTCTGGTTGGTTTTTTTCTGGTAGTTCAGTTGGTTTCTGTATAATTGGAGATTTCTGTTTTTGGCAGCATTCCACAGCACTGAAAGGTGTGTGCTTATCTTGGGGAACTGTTTATAATTAGTCCTGGCTGGGAATTAAAGCATTTCCCAGTGTTGCAATAAAATGCCTTTTGTTTTGAAAATGAGTTTGTGTTTAAGTTCGTTTGACAAAGCTGGGTCAGAACACAAATGTTTGTAAGTCAAGGACTGCCTGTATAGCTGCCGAGGCTTCCAAAGGTGACCCACGGAAAACCTCCTTCCTTATATCCATCTACTTCACCTGTTTTCCTCCTCCTCTCACCCTGTAATTGTACATTACTCATATCTAACCTATTGAGTAACTAAAGATTATTTTCCATCTTGCAAACCAAGCGGTGTTCCCTTGTTTTTCAGGCCTAGTCAGCAGAGGGCAAGTAATCCTCGACTTACGACCGCAATAGAGCCCAACATTTTTGTTGCTAAGTGAGACAGTTATTAAGTGAATTTTGGCCCCATGTTACAGCCTTTGTTGCCACAGTTGTTAAGTGGATCACTGTGTTTGTGGAGATAGTAGCACTATTGTTAAGGAAAATTGGCTTTCCTGTTGACTTCCCAACCCTTGCAATATTCCCCATGGCCACATGATCAAAATTCGACTGTTTGGCAGTTGACTCATATGACAGTTGCAGAGTTCTGTCGTCACGTTCTGAGACTTTCAGACAAGCAAAATCAATGGGGAGGGCAGATTCACTTAACCATGTCACTAAAAACTGAAGTGATTCACTTAATTGTGGAAAGTAAGGTCGTAAATCAGGGCAAAGCTCACTTAAATGTCTCACTTAGTGTCAGAAACTTTGGGCTCAATTGTGGTTATAAGTCGAGGACTACCTGTAGAAGAAAAAAAATAATGGAATACAAAAGAATGTTTAACCCAAATTTATTTAAACCTGATTTTTATTTTTTATTATTTTATATTTATTTGCCCTCACTTTTATATTTATTTGCCCATTTCCTTTGGAATGGACTTCCTAAATGGCATTAAAATGTCAAATATATCCTGAAAAGTGTGTGCTCCTCTATTAGAATTGGAGAACCAATTAAGTTGAACTGGTAGCAGTCAGTTTAATATACTTTGTGGTTTGATTTAATATAGATAATTAAGATATTGAGACTTTGGGAAAAGTGCAGAGAAGAGCAACTGCTAAGATGATTAAGGTCCTGAAGACTAAAACATATGAAGAATGGTTGTAGGATTTGGGTTTGGCTAGTCTGGAGAGAAGGACTGAGGTGACATGATAGTATTCCAGTATTTGAGAGTCTTCTACAAAGAGGAGGTGGTCAATTTATTCTCCAAAGCTCCAGAGGGCAGAACAAGAAACAATGGATGGAAACTAATCAAGGAGAGAAGCAACCTGAAATTAAGAAGAAACTTCCTAACAGTGAGGACAATTAACCAGTGGAACACCTTGCCACCAGAAGTTGTGGGTCCTCCAAGAGTGGAAGTTTTAAAGAAGAGCCTGGACAACCACTCGTCTGAAATGGTATAGTATCTCCTGCTTGAGCAGGGGGCTGGACTAGAAGACCTCCAAGATCCCTTCCAGCTCTATTCTGGTGGATTGATTTGCTAATCAAAGTTACAGAGAGGCACCCATCTTTAAGAGTGTGCGAAGGTTCCCATGAAATCTGCCAGTGCAACAAGAAAATGTGTTGACACTTCCATCTTCAAAGAGGTAGTTGGGCTTTACTCCCTCATTTAAGTGGAGTTAGTCAGAATTTTAGGCTGAGGTGGCAATGAATCCTAGCAACTCAGCCACAACTGAGTAGGCATAGTATGGGGTTGCCAGCTACTGTGGGAATGATTCAGATCCCAGGATGACTCACAGCCTTTTATGTCTTAAGCCCTACTAAATCACTCTGTCTAGAAAAGGGGAACCCCACCTAAATAATTAGAAGTCTGGTTTTTCCAAAATGTACACGTATGTCTGTCTGTGACTGTATGTTTACAGACTTAGTTGTTGTCTTTGTCAGTCACAGCAACTTTTAATGAGAAAAAAAATGGCAAGATGGCTGACAGTTTAACAGATATATAGATAGTCCTTGCTTAGTGACTTCAAAGGAGTACTAAGACAACTGGGTTGTTAAGCAGAGCAGTTGCTAAATGCCACTGGGAGTGTGCTTATGTTGTGGTTTGCCAGCAGCAGATATGGATGGCTGAGGTCGAGGAGAGTGAGGACTCAGGTGAGAGGCCTGCGTGTGATGCAGGGATGGGGCCAGGACCATCAGGGAGTCGAGTGCTGCCTTCGGAGATTGTGGAGAGGATGGCAGCAGTGAGGAAGAGGACCCCGAGAAGCCTGTGCCCAGGGTGTGTGCATGCAGGGCTACTCAAAGGAAAGAGCAGCTTCAGCAGCACCGGAGGCTTGGGAGTAAGGCTGCAAGGTAATGGCCCCTCCCTGAGAAGATAAAAGCCAGCTGAGAAACTGCAGTCCTTTGCAGAAGGCAAATAAGTTTGATACTAGAGCCTGGTGGACATTAGGAATATCTGAGTTTTGGAGTCTCTTTGATTTATTGTTTAGGAACTTTATCTGTTGTTCTTGGCAGCCTTGCAAAAACTTGGCAAGGCTCTTCCTTATCAGAGCTAATTAGTTGGAAGCAGCCTTTTATCTGTGAAGAAATAAGATTCGTAAATGAAACACTAAAAGGTTGTGCTGCTACTTTGGTCTTGTGTTTGCTCTTTTGGAACCAGGTTTCGGTCAGAACAGCTTATGCTCTTTAGTTCAGGTTTCCTTTGCTTTAAAGAGCTGTAGAAGTGGTAGATACAAGGATTGGTTTTCAAGTTGCTTTTTCCTCACTGTTGTGACTGAGAATGGTCGCTAAATGAGGATTGCCCATAGCTGTAAAAACTAACTGAGCCTGATCCAGCGTTTGTCATGAAGGAAGCAGTCTTTCCGTCAGCTCAACCACCCCAATAAATCCCAATCTCCCCCCAATAAATCCCAATATTTAAAAGTTTGCAAACAAAAAAAGAGAAGTAATTGTATTAAAATTGGTGCTTGGGGTGTTTTGTAGTAGATAAAAAAACGATTGTAGACTTTCTACAAGCTAATTACAATAACAAATTGTTAACAGAGGGCTTTGAAGTTTAACTATTGTTGATTAAACTGTTAACGATTATAGTAGCTGGATGTTATAACAGGTCAAATTGGTTGCAAATGGATGTAGAAGTTTATAAATCAGACCTGGGAGAAAAGTATTATTCTTGCAATATATTTGTCAGTGCTCATCTAGGTGAGAATACTGCTGTGTGTCTTTAGTCTTTTTAAACCACATTATTAAATGTCTACTTAGTTTTGCTTTGTTCTTGTAAAAATCTCCATTTCTCCTCCCCTTTGAAGTTTGATTTTAATTTTTTGTATTAAAAAATAAAAATTTGAACCATAGAAGTAATTGTAGGATCAGAGACTTAAATATTGTAGTCCTTACAACTTACAACTGATTGCTTAGGTATACTGTTGAAGTTAGGACAGACCCCATTTTACAACCTTTCTTGCCACACTTGTTGTGCTGCAGCTGTTAAAGTTGGTTGTTAAGTGAATCTGGCTTCCCCATTGACTTTGCTTGTCAGAAGGTCGCAAAAGGAGATGACATGACACGGAAACAATGCAATCATCATAAATATGAATCCGTTGCCTGAGCATCTGAATTTTGATCATAAGTGCAAAGGTCTTAAGTCTGAAAAACTCATAAGTCACTTTTTTAGTGCCTTTGTAACTACAAACAGTCACTAAACAAACTGTTGTAAGTCGAGGATTAGCTGTAAATCTGTGGTCTACCAATAGAAACTTTTTTGTATCTGTCTTGAAGATAGAATAAGAGTTGGAAGGGACCTTTAGGTCATCTAGTTCAACCCCCTGCCCAAGCAGGAGACCCTACCCCATTTCTGACCGATGGTAGTCCAATCTCTTCTTGAAAGCTTCCAGTGATGAAGCTCACAAAACTTCTGAAGGCAACTTCTATTCCATGGGTTGATTGTTTTCATTGTCAGCAAATTTTTCCTCATTTCCAGGTTGAATCTCCTTGATCCGTTTCCATCCATTATTCCTTGTCTGGCCTTTGAGTGCTTTGGAAAATAGCTTGGCCCCCTCCTCTCTTTGGCAGCCGCTCAAACATTGGAACTGTCATGCCCTTGTTGGAGTCCGACTCTGAGGAGAGACAGGGAGTGGAAGTGTGGAGGATGCTGGGGAAGGGCAGAGACCGACTGGGCAGTCAGAAGAAGAACCAGGTCCATCCCCTCTTCATCCTAGGACACACAGCAAGGAACAAAGAAGGAAACAACTTGGCTTACAAGAGAGGAAGTGGCCATGATCCCCCTAATTGGTTGGAGCTGGGGAGAATAGTAGATAAGAGAGATGGTTGAAACACAACGTTGGCAGAAGCAAAGTGTGTTTTATTTTGGGCTGAAGTTATCTTGGTTGGCAACCTTCCAACAGACCGTGCCCTGTTATCTCCTTGAAGTTGGTAATTACTTATCCTGGTCCGTTGTGGAAATTCCTTCATTGTAGTTTGTTTTGGTTTTTTATTTCATCTCTATCTGCTCATTAAGTTTGAACTGTATTGCTTTCTTTTGAAGACTATTTTTGAATAAGTTTAATCTCCAACTGAGAATTATTGAACAGTGGGGCCAGGTTGGAGGCATTAAAGAACATTTATTTACATTTTGGATTTTATTACATTTGTGTTACACTCCGGGTCACCACAGGACCACTGCTATCATATTTCTCCTGGTCCTTCTTTTCATCAAACTGGACATTACCCAATTCCAGCAACCGTTCTTGGTATGTTTTAGTCTCCATTCCCGTAATCATCCTGGTTGCTCTTCTCTGCATTTTTTCTGGAGTCTCAACATCTTTTTTTATAGGGTGGTAACCAAAAGTGGATGCAGTAGTCTAGGCGTGTGTTCTTACTAAGCCTTACTATGTAGGTACTAGATGTATCTCTGCCTTGGGAGAAAAGTGGAGGGAGTCCTAATTTGTTTTATGACTGTTTTCTACCTTCTGATAAGAGGCTTAATGTTTTTTTTTCTTACGTGTCCCAGGATTTACAACTTGCGCAAGAAAGAAGATCAAGAAACATGGCAGCAATCCCGTCCAGTGGCTCCCTTGTGGCAACCCACGACTACTACCGAAGTAAGAGAAGAGAAAAAAACCATTGTTAGCCCTTGCCAATGGAGGGCCAAAGAAACTGTCAACAGGATTGGGACATGCTGAGCTTTTTCTATATTGTTGATCTCAGAAGGGTGTACAGTACAGATCTGCACACCATGTCACATCAATACTGCTTGGACTACAGGGGAGATATCTCTGAAGTGGGGTGGAAAGAAGGGGGATTGTCCTACTATACCACTCCCCACTTTGTAGAGAAGTTTATGAATTTGCCATATTGTGCAAATGCAGAAAATCAATTTTATGAATCTCCCAAAGGTGCTTTTTTTTTTCAAGAGACAACAGGACTTTCTGATTTTTCTTTGAAGATGTTTTGCTTCTCATCCCAGAAGCTTCTTCAGCTCTGGAGAAGCGAGCTGAAGAAGAGCTGAAGAAATTTCTGGGATGAGAAGTGAAATGTCTTCAAAGAAAAACCAGAATGTCCAGTGACCTCTTGGAAAAAAAAAAAGGACTTTTGGGACAACCATGACCTTGGATGACTGAGAATCTCCACAGACAGATGTGATGAATGCAATGAGAAGGTGGAACATTCCAGTGGAATAAAAGGCAGCCCATCTATCCTTGTGAGAGAAAGAGGATGAAGACAGGCCCTCCTCAATAGAGAATAGAGTCCATGGGAGTGAAAACAACAGAGAACTCTGCGCGGAAGAATCACCACATGTCATTCTTGCTTTTGGGCCTGATTAGTTTACTAAATAGGTTAAATGTGTATAAACTTATTCTAGTCACTATCTTGGGTGCCAGATTTGAGATGAAGACAGTGGAAGGAGGTTTTGAGGGACAAAACTTTGGTTTATGTGAATTCAACCATTGGGGCAGGGGTGGGATTCAAAAATCCCAGCAACCGGTTTGATGCCCAGTTGCTGGCTGGGTGTGGACGACCAGAAATTCCAGGAGGGCCATTTTTCAGCTTCCCAAGAGTCCGGAGATTTCCCTCAGGCCTCTGGGAGAGTGAAAATGGCCTCCCTGGGCTCTGGAGGCCCTACGGAAGCCAGAAACAGGCCCATTTCCGGATTTTCAGAAGGCCTGTTTTTGCCCCTTCCAGAGCCTCTGCATGGACCCGGTACTTACCTGCATCAAAAATGGGCTGCGTGGAGACTCGGGAGGGGAGGGGTGGGCAGGGCCAGCTGGTCAGTTGAAATACTGATTCAGCAAACCAGATGAAAACTTGATATCCTGTTCACCCGAACCGGTGGAATCCCACCCCTACATTGTGGAGCAATCACCAGGAGACTGAATATTAGTCCTGCTTTAGGCATGAAAGCAGGCTATGTGACTTTGGGCCAATCACCAGGAGACCGGGGTGAGAGTTCTAGTCTCGCCTTAGCATCCAGCTGGATGACTTTGGGCCAATCACCAGGAGATTGGGAGTTCTAGTCCAGCCTTAGCCATGAAAGCAGGTTGAGTGACTTTGGGCCAATCACCAGGAGATTGGGAGTTCTAGTCCAGCCTTAGCCATGAAAGCCAGCTGGGTGATTTGGGGCCGATCGCTAGGAGATGGTGAGTTCTAGTCCTGCCCTATGCTTGAAAGCCAGCCGGGGGACTTTGAACCAGTCCTCCTCTCTGCCTTAGGAAGGAAGCAATGGCAAACCACTTCTGAAATCTTGCCAAGAAAATTGCAGAACTTTGGTCAAATAGTCGTCACAACTCAGTGAAGGCACTAAAAAAAACAACTCCAAAACAAGCTTCTTTCCTTACTTTGTTTACAAAGAAAGAAGTCATGCATTTCCTAGTAATAAATAATCCAACAAGTTTTGAAGCTTCTCTCTGTTTGGTATGGCTGATCTCCATTTTGTCCATTGAATTGGATTAATTTAAGACTCCACTGGTCACATGAAAATCTTTCACCTCCTGTTCCCTGACCTGAAGGCTTATCGGATGGGGTTGCCTGAAACTGTCCAAGTTCTTGCAATCCTTCACTGTTTATTTTTCTACCCTGGGTGGAGTTTTGGGACACAAAAGCACTAAAGTAAAGATCATTGGTCTAGTGCGAAACTTGGCAGTGTGGGAGGTGCGCTGCATTGTTTGCAAAGGATTGTGTTGTGATCTTTGGAGCATTTGTGTGGGAAGATGGGATATGCCAGTTGTGGCTAACCTTTTTGTAGGCTCCTGTGCCAAAAATTGTGTGTGTGCTCATGTGCCAGCATCCAGAAGGCAATGCGGGGGCCCCATGCCTCCTCCACATTTTTGGCCTCCCAGAGGCTTGAGGAAAGCCTCTGCAGCCTGAAAAATACAGGAAGTGATGAAACGGGCCTTTTTTCAGGCTGCGGAGGCTTTCTTCAAGCCTCTGGGAGGCCGAAAAAGTCCTCAAAAAGGCTGAAAATCAGCTGTGAGGCAGATGCAGGCACAGTGAGGTAAGTTTGCCTGAGGTGCATGTGCCGGCACAAATGGCTCTGCGTGCCACCTGTGGCACATGTGCCATAGATTCGCCATCACCAGGATATGCTCTGAGTTGTGGGGTTTTAAAGCTACAGGCTGTTAGTTTTGGAAAAATTTTCTGGGTCACTTCTTTCAAGCCCAAACATCTCTCCCTTCATTGCAACTTTTTTGAAAAATTGATAATACACCTGATGCATTTCATTAAATCATTATGCAAGGTGAACATCTAAAGCAGAGGAATCTAACCTTGGCAACTTTGAGATTTGTGGACTGGCTGGTGAATTCTGGGAGTTGAAGTCCACAGGTCTTAAAGTTGCCAAGATTGGACATCCCTGGTCTAAGGAATTACAGTTTAAAGTCTTAGTGTGACCCAATGAATGTCTATGAAAAAGGCTTTGGATATTGTTTATTTCTGACTACAGATAATCCTCAATTTACAACCACAGTTGAGACTGGACCTTCCATGGCTAAGCAATGCAGTCAGTGAGTTGCATCTGGTTTTTTTATTTCTTTGCCATGGTGGTTAAGTGAATCTGACTTCTCCTGTTGACTTTGCTTACTGGAAGTCCCCTGAGAGGGGAATAAAATGGGACAAGACTCACTTTACAATTATCTTGCTTAGCAACAGAAATGTTGCGGTCAATGGTGGCTGTAATTTGAAGAGTACCTGTAGCAATATTGTGGCTAATCTGGTGCTTTGTCTTCTCCCGCAGGACGGTTGGGTTCCACCTCCAGTAACAGCTCCTGTGGAAGTGCTGAGTACTCTGGAGAAGTCATCCCGCACCATCCAGGTCAGTATTTTATAGAATGTCAAAATTCATTCTTGCTTTGAGTTGAAAGCCTTTGCAAATCAAAGTCCTTGATTTAACATACTAAGACGACCGGAAGAATGTCAATGGAGAGGAATGTTTACTAAATGGGGGATAGAATTTTGCGCATAAATATCATGAGTGCAAATTGTGTGAATGTTGACTGGACTAAATCACCATGCAGTGCACTGGATCTGTCTTTTGGGGTAAAATCTGTCATTTCTTGAAATTTGTCTGTTAAATTCATAGTCCATTAAATCCATAGTCCATTGAATCAACATGCTTGTTCTTCACATATTACTAAAGGCTTTTAAATCCTTTTCATGAAGCTTTATGATGATTTATTGCTAGGAAATTGGGTTATGCTCTGGAGTGGGCCTTTGATTGGATTGATTTGCACTCATGTTGTGCTATCAAGCATTGCATTGTGATTGCTTTTCTTGTTGTAGTTTCTTCTCCATTTTGAATTTGGGTGAGTTGAGACCTAGGAGTCCTACTTAAGCAGGACTAAGTTGGTTTAAGTTGGTTGGATTCAGACTCGCCAAGAAAGTGGCTGAATTTTTCAGTAGCCAGTTCTAATCCAATGACTGTAAACCTAGGTATTTGCAGTCTTTTTGCTCTCTATAAGAGAGCTTTTTGGTATCTATAAAGTTCAGAGGTGAGCACATTGATTTCAGAACATTCTATGTTCTTAGCTATTTATTCTGATTTTGCTATGCAAGGTGCATGAACGCACACTTTTGTGAAAAGATGGCTCCATGGAGAAAGATTGAAATATAACAGGAAATCCTTGACTTGTGACTGGTCACTTAGTTGACCATTCAAAGTTATGGTGGAGCCCCTGGTGTATCTATGATCTAAACCAGAGGTCTTCAAACTTGACAGCTTTAAGACTTGTGGACTTCAACTCCCAGAATTCCTTCTTCAGTCATGTTAGCTCAGGAATTATGGGAGTTGAAGTCCATAAGTCTTAAACTTGCCAAGTTTGAAGACCCTTGGACTATGGAGTCATAAAAAGAAAAAATGTTGGCTGGCATGTCATTTCCCATAGAAATAGAAGAATTTGGAGGGAAGTAAATCCACCTAATTTTTCTGCTTTCTTTGCCCATCTTTAATTTGGTTCAGGTTGAAGAGGAAGGAGATTCTAGCCAAATTCAAAGCAGATGCAAAATTGACTTCCTGCCATTTGGGTGCAACTGATGAGTTAGTCTCAGCCCTTCTTTGGCCAAAATATTACATCCATTAGCGATCTTATGATGCTGACTCTTATGTTACCCCTTTCTTTTGTTAAGGAAATGGAAATGTACTTGTGTGATTAACATTGATTGGCAGGAGAGTAAATAATTCAATATACCTTCAGTTCTTTCACTTGGGGTTATCGAAGGCAAGAAGGATGGATCTAAGAAAGTTTGAGCACAAGCAAATAATCTTGTTGGCAGAGATTTTCCTGGCTGGCCTTCTCTAAATTAAACCAAAGCCCGACGTGCTGAGAAATATTACATTCTGCACTCACCTCTTTTCCTCCTGCATGTTCACTCTAGTCAAAAAGAAGAGTATAGAAAGATAGTCCTCACTTTGCAACCATAATAGAGTCCTCCAATAATGATTGTAAAGCCAGTTGTCACATGACCAGACCTCATTGTATGATCCTTTTTGTGGCAGTCATTAAGCAAACCTCAGGTCATGAATTGAACCCTTTGTTCACAAACGGTCATCTTTACCAAAACCTAGAAATAAAAACTGGCTTCTGCTATGTAAATAAAGTCAAGTAAGGGTAAATGTGGGCTGGTTTCTGAGCATCCAAATACAGTCACAAAATTGCAGGCGGCTGTCAGGACTTTGGAACCGGGTTGTAAATACCTTTTGGCACTCCGTTGTACATTTGAACAGCTGTTAAGCAACCAGTCGTAAGTTGAGGACTACCTACAATTCTTAGTGGATACTACAATTGTAGTGGATACTTACAATTCTTATGGATACTACCTATCCATTCTTAGTGCAGGAAGTAGTACACTTTGAGTAATTTCGTGTCTCCGTCAAACCAGTGTATCCTACCAGGATGAGGTGGTAAGAACAGTCGGAAAACTTTCTGGGCCACCTTGAGTTTCTAAATTAGGGGTCTCCAATCATGGCAACTTTATGACTTGTGGACTTCAACTTCCAGAATTCCTCAGCCAACATGGCTGACTGAGGAATTCTGGGAGTTGAAGTCCACAAGTCTTAAAAGTTGACACTTGTTGGAGAGCCCTGTTCTAGAAGAACGGAAGGCTATAAATTAAATTAAATATTTGATAAGACAAAGTGGTCTCTAAGCTAAACTGCTTTCCTGTTTCTAATAACTGGTTTTTGCTTCGTTTTGTCCTTCCTTGTAGGACTTCCCAAGTCTGATCCTGGGCATTGGTGGGCTAGTTTTTTCTTTGGAAAACACACCCATCCAGTGATGACAACTGTGTCGGAATCTCCAGAGAAGTAAGTGAGCTGGGATTAGACCAGAGTTTGTCAACCTTGACAACTTTAAAAGGGGTGGGTTTCAACTCCCAGAATTCCCCAGTCCTCAGGGGGGTGGTTTGGAGGAGGGCTTTACAGGTAGTCCTTGGCTTATAACCATTCATTTTGCAATCATTTGAAACTACAACGATGCTGAAAAAGGGTACAGTCCTCCCACTTACAATCTTTGTAACACCTCCTGAAGTTCACATGACTGCAATTAGCTTGCATTTACGACCAACTGTGCTGTCCTGTGTTTGAGCAATTATGATTTGCAACCATTTTTTATGGTTTCTAGCAAAAAAAAAAGTTCCATTCAGAAGAATGGTCTTGTGGTTTGTGCTTAACGACCACAGATTCATTTAATGACCATGATGGTTTGCATAATGCTCATCATAAAATCATATACGACCACAATGACTTAACAACAGAAATTCCAGCCCCAATTGTGATCGTAAATCAAGGACTACCTGGGTGGGATAATTTTAACGTGTGAGTGCGGTGAACATGTGTTGTGGCCTATCAGCTGCCGGCCCTATCCGCAGCCAAATCAGAGGAGGAAGAGGAGGAAACATGGGAGTCAGGGTCAGCATCAGGGCAACCTGGGAACTCCGAGGGAGAAGAGGGAATTGAGCTGGCAGAGAGAGAAAGGCAGAGCCTGGGCTTTCTGTCAGCCCTCAGGTGGAGAGTCAACAGCCCCCCAGGTCTGGAGGTAGCTGATGAGGAAGAGGAAGAACAGCTGAGTCCAGTGCCTGACGCACAGAGGAGAGGAGAGCAGTGGAATTCTATGAGCCGATCCTTGGAAAGGAAGAGCCACCACTGCTAGCGAAGCCCCACCCTAGCTCTGGGGATAAAAGACAGGGGGCAGAGATGAATAGATGTGGCACACAATTATTCACCTTCTAGCTGGATACACTTGTTAGCTTGTGAGAGAAACTTTGCCGGAATGCGAAGAGAGGAGAGCAGTGGAATTCTATGAGCCGATCCTTGGGACGGAAGAGCCACCGCTCCTAGCAAGGCCCCACCCTAGCTCTGGGGATAAAAGGCAGGGGGTGGAGATGAATAGGTGTGGCAGACAACTCTTCACCTTCTGGCCAGCTGGACTTGTTGGGCAAGAGAAACATTTTGCCATGGCATTCCTAATAAAGGAATCTTTTGAGTTCACGCCAGAGAATTTGTTGTGTTTGGAGAGCTGGGTCAGAACAACATGGCAGAATGGAGTTAAAATGTAAGCACTACATATCTGAAAAATAACATACCCCTACCTGGGCTCTTTTTACAGCTCAGGAACCTTCCAGGTAGCCAATGGCATGATCACCTGTGACCTGGCCCAGGAAGTCATGAGGAAGCGCCACGCCAGTGAACCCAGCAAGACCAGCCCGGCTCCCACAGCGTGAGGAAGGCCGGCGTTCAACAGCTGACGCTTCTGATTTGACCGCTAAGGGGCTATAGCCCATTTTCCACCCCCCTTCCCTATAGACTAGTTTAGGCTGCTTCTGAGTACAATTAATTTAGACGTAGGGTTTTTATAAAAATGAAAACGACAACTATAAATATATATATATATATATTCCACACGCACCATTCTTTTCTACTCACTTGGGGATCAACACAACTACGTCTTTTTTTCCACACTGCCGCCTTGATAACGCGTTTTTCTTTCATTTTGTACTTGTTGAATGGGAACTAATAAAAGATCTGAGCAGCCTTTTAAACTGCTAACGTCGGTCATGAATTCTTGTGGACTCGAGCTTAAATCGTGGGGGACAATTTTTTTTTCCTCAGCATTTGTCTAAACAGGTCACTGAGTCTTTGTTTCTATCAAAAGATACAAAGTGCATGAAAAGCAGCACCACAAGCCAAAGATGCTTGTTTTTATTGAATTCCGGTTTGTTTATTTTGGAGGCTGTTAATTCCCTGCTGGAGAAGAATTTGGACATCAAATAATGTCGTTCTGAGCCTGAAGTAAAAAAAATCCTATTCATGAACCTAGGATCCCTTTCTGAACTGGATGCCTCTAAACTGAATTAGCCATTTGAAAAGGGTTTTGCATATATGTAAAAATAACGTTTAAAACTAGACATGGAAAACTGAAATCAACCATTTAAAATGGAGGGGGGATGCTGCTGCAACTTTTTAGTTTCCCTTGAGTTCTTGGTGACTTTCAGTGCCAAAGACCATTGAATCATTGAATGGAGAAGCCCTGTGGTTTAGTAGTTAAGGATTCAGGCTAGACACCAAGAGGTGGTGAGTTCTAGTCCTGCCATAGGCATGAAAGCCAACTGGGTGACTTTGGGCCAATCACCAGGAGACTGAGTTCTAGTCCTACCTTAGGCAGGAAAGCTGGCTGGGTGACTTTGTGCCAGTCACCAGGAGACTGTGAGTTCTAGTCCTGCTTTAAGTATGAAATCTGGATGGGTGACTGTGGGCCAATCACCAGGAGACTGTGAGTTCTAGTCCCCTCTTAGCCATGAAAACAGGCTGAGTGACTCTGGGCCAATCACCAAGAGACTGTGAGGTCTAGTCCTGTCTTAGGCACAAAGCCAGCTGGGTGACAGTCAATCACCAAGTAACAAGAGTTCTAGGCCCACTTTAGGCACTTGGCCAGCAGGGTGATGGGCTAGTCTCTCTCTCTCTCTCACATACACACCCCTCAGCCCAACCCAGCTCAAAGGTTTGGGGAGAAAATAGGAGGAAAGGATTAGGTGTTTGCCACCTTGACTTATTTATAAAAATCAAGGCAAAGTAAGTGTCTTCTTGTGCCATATCCATCATCAGAAGTTGGTGATCCTATTTTTATCAACAGCCACATGAAAAAATGCTAAGTTTTCTCCAAACCGGTCTCTTAGATTTTGAAGCCATGATGTTCTGCCTGGACCTTGTTTGCCTTCAATAGTTTTGGGTTTATCATGCTTCTAGCGGACTGGGAGATTCTTAGCACCCCTGCCCCATTTAAGAGTGCCCAAATTCATGGCCACTGGTTACTGGTTAGACTTTGCCACCAGTAACATCATGTTCCTGGGAAATATACAGTCCACAGGGGTCTCCAACCTCCAACCAGAATTCTGGGAGTTGAAGTCCACAAGTCTTAAAGTTGCCAAGGTTGGAGACCCCTGCTCTACAAGTCTTCCCTTTGCTTTCTACACCGCTGCACATATATTGTTCAAGTGGCTGCCACCACACAGTCTGCTAAACTTCTGATCAATGATGTGGTCTCTGTCTTCAGATGAGCCAGCTGTCACTCACCAGGCCTCTTGGTCCATGGGAGGTATTTGATTCCCTCCAACTCACCCTTACAGCGTAAAAGCCATACTTGGAAGGGGTCCCCCAATCCGCCACCTGAGAATGCACTCGGGGGGGGGGGTTCCAGGCTCCCCCTAAGAGGAAGTAAGTATAAATAAAACATGGATCATCTATGAAGATCAGTGAGGGCCTCAGACTGTGGTGGTGGTTCTCCACAACCAGTTCTAGTCTGTTGACAGATGGGTTGAAGTCCTTTGTGAAGCTCCTGGTTTGTAGATGCCTTATATTCTCATATGTTTTGTTTATCATCAACATGAATCTGTTGGACAGGGTCATCCATCAAACACGGGGTCAAATGCCATCAGTCGGATGATTCCTTGCTGTACGCTTTGACCACAGTTGCCGAGTGATACCATTGAGGTCTTGTACAAGTGCCTGGAGGCTGTTCAGGTCTGGATGAGGAGGAACAGGTTTAAACTCAACCTTGATATAACCAATTGGGTGTGTCTTCCATGTTCCCCTACAACCTCAGACTCTGCATCTTTCGTTCTGAATGAAGTAGCATTTCCAGGAAAAAAGCAAATTAGTGTTTAATTTGGAGGTCCTCCTGGACTTACAGCTTCTATCCAAAGCTGAAAAGCAGCAATGCCCAAGGGACGCCATTGTCCAGATGGTTCTAGAAGTCCCTCAACTGTTCCATGTTGACTGTTGCAAAATAAGTTGCATGGGGCTGTTTTGAGGCCCATCCAAAGCTACATCTGCTCCAGAATGCAACAATGCAAACACTATGAGTGTATCTTCCTATATAGGCAGTCCTTGACTTACAAACCTTTGTTCAATGACTAAAGTTACAAAGGCACTGAAAAAAGTGACTTATGACCATTTTTCACACTTAATGACCGTTGCAGCATCCCCACATGATCTAAGTTTGGACACTTGGCAATTGGCTCATATTTATGAGGGCTGCAGTGTGGTGGTCATTTGATCATCTTTTGTGACCTTCTGACAAGCAAAGCCAAACCCTACGAGCAGAGCCATCTAGACACATAATAAAAAGAATGTGATGTGATTTAGTAAATCCTCCAAACTTGAGGTTAGCTGGACAGATCTGTGATTAATAGAGAAACAATTTGCTATTGCTTTTTCTGGTTTTCTTATCTTGCCGGTCTATTGGCTTGAGAGTCTCCCATCCAAGTGTTAAACTGGCCTGACCCTACTTAATTTCTGAGCCTAGACATGGTCAGCAACAGAGCACCACCTGTTGAAACCTAAGTATAATTACAAAAGTATCTCTAATACCTGATGTACAGTATATTCTGCATATTTAATATCCATTCTAGTTAGTAAACATTTCAGATAGTCCTTGACTTAAAGCTATTTATTTTAGAATCAAAGTAACAAAGGCCCCTAAAAGGTGACTTATGACTGTTTTTCACACAATTGCAGCATCCCCTTAGTCACGTGATCAAAATTCAGAGGCTTGGCAACTGGCATGTATTTATGACGGTTGCAGTATCCAAGGTCATGTGACCAGCTTTTGTGGCCTTCTGAAAAGCAAAGTCAATAGGGAAGCCAGATTTATTTAACAATCTTGTTACTAACTTAACAATTGCAGTGATTCACTTAACAACTGCGGTAAGGTTGTAAAATGGAGCAAAATAAAACTCACTTAACAATTGCCTTGCTTATTGACACTTTGGGCTCAATTGTGGTTGTCAAGGAGTACCTGTACTGTTCCTAGGCAGCTTTGGGAAGGGCTTGGGTTTCATCTAAGTTTGTGAATCTTTGGATTGACAGACAGATTCTGCTTTCTCCTTTTAAAGCTATACATACTCTGAAATCAACTCAGCTCCAAGTAGCTACACAGCCACAAACCTACAGTTGTAACCCTTCAGCCTGCTAGTACATTTTCAGTTGCTGTAAGCTAATCATCTGTAATAAACTTACACTTTTGTTCCTGGACTCTACAATTCCTTTATAAGTTTTTTTTCCCCTACTCTATTTCTGGCCTTGCAGACTCCTGGGTTTTCCACCCATCAACTACTGGACTTGTGTTATCCTCAGCCAAGGCTTTGGCATCAAGAAAAGACACCCCACCCATCCACAGGCAAGCTCTTACTTCATCTTTTCTAATATTATATGTGCTCATTCATTGCTAGGAAATGGGTTGGGCTTTGAATGGGGAAAGACTGATGCAACAGTCTCAGGGGGAGGCTCCAGAAGGTGACTTTTTTTTTCCCCATCTCAGACACTTTTCTTAATTTGGTCTGCTTTTCATGGTTTTCACCTCCACGTTCATTAGTCACTGTTTGCATGTTATGGTGTCAGGGCTCCAACACATCCACCCCTGTTCAAATCATAAGTCTCTAGCCACATCTCTCAAAGTAAGAAAAAAATATGTTTGATTAGGGATGGCCATGTTGGCGTTAGCTGAGTGCAGCCAACACTAAAATACATCATTCATTTCCCCCTTGACTCTGGTCTTCCTCCCACCCCCTGGATGTATATTCTCCAATGGGACACTTCCATAGACAAGACTCATCAATCACGCTCTCCAGTAATATTCTTGTGCGTTGACAGCTTTGGGCTGCCAAGGCGATTATCTAAGGCATTTGAGGAATGCACTGCTTTCCCCTATTCCCTTTCTGCTGGCAACTAAAACAACCAAAGGATAATTTTATTTTTTTAGTTGACAATGGTATTTGTAATCTTGATTTGTGACATCAAATTGTTTTTGATTCTTAGCTGCCACATAGATAGATGTTCTCCATGATGAGATGTCCCTCATCTGATCTTTCAGGTCTTCTAAACGTACCCCCAACACTTATGATCTTGATTGAGTCCATCCAAGATTATGTGCCATCAAGTTTTGTTTTTTTTTTACTCTTAGTATCATATAGGTAGATGTTCTCCATACTGAGATGTCCCACTCCTGGTCTTTCAAGTCTTCTAGTGGTGTCCCCACTAGAACCTCTGGTTACGATCATAATTCATTCCATAACTTCATCTTCTAATGTTTTGTCTTCAGGAACTTCTGGGTCAGTGGTTGTGTTTGATTGCTACCTGACTATATGTTCATGACCAGATTCAAAAATTTTGTGAATTTTTTGATTGGAACCCGATTTGGTCATGGTCAGAAGCATTTGTGACCAGGGGTTCTACTACAATGAGATGTCCCTCACCTGGTCTTTCAGGTCTTCTAATGAGATCCTCCTCACTACTGTGACCTAGTCCATCCATGATTATGTACTATCTAGTTGGTTTTGATCCTTAGTCACCACATGGGTAGATGTTCTCTATAATGAGATGTCCCTCTCTTGGTCTTTCATGTCTTCTAGTGGTGTCCCCATCTCTACTGTGACTGAGCCCACCCACAATTATGTGCCATCAAGTCTTTTTTTTACCCTTAGCCACCACATAGGTAGATGTTCTCCATGATAAGATGTCCCTTAACTGGTCTTTCAGGACCTCCAATGGTGTTCGCACTTCTACTAACCTGAGTCCATCCACCTTGCTACTGATCTTCCTTTCTTTTGCCTTCCACTTTTCCCAGCACTATGGATGTATCAAAGGAGCTCAGTCTTCCCACTGACTGATCATGTGCCAACAAGTCCATGTTGACTCTTAGTGACCACATAGATCGATCTTCTCCATGATGATCCTCCCCTAGCCTGATCCTTCAGATCTTTCAATGGTACACCCATGACCATTGTAATTGACTCCGTTTAATTGGCTCCTGATCATTCTCTTCTTCTCTTCCCTTCCTTTTTTCCCAACATTAGAGCCTTCTCCAAAGACCTGGGTCATCTGCTAGTTTGAAGAACCCTTCTATATCAGGGGTGTTAAAACTCGACAGCTTTAAAACTTGTGAACTTCAACTCCCAGAATTCTTCCTCCAGTCATGTTAGCTCAGGAATTCTGGGGGTTAAAGTCCACAAGTCTGAAACTTGCCAAGTTTGAAGACCCTTGTTCTCTATGCTTGAATCCTTAGAAGACCCAGAAGGATTTTGCACCAAAGATATAAATTATAATACAAAATAACAAGAACTGGAAGCAACTTTAGAGGGTTTTTAGTCCAGCCCCCTGCCCAAGCAGGGGACCCCATACCATTCCAGATAAATGACTATCCAATTTCTTCTTAAAACCTCCAGTGATGGAGCACCCAAAAGGCCAGATGTTCCACTGGATAATTGTTCTTGCTGTCAAGAACTTTCTCCTTAGTTCTAGGTTGGTTCTTTCTTTGATTGTTTTCCATCCACTGTTTCTTGTCTTGCCTTCTGATGCTTTGGAGAATAGGTTGTCCCTCTCTTCTTTGTGGCAGCCCCTCAAATATTGGAAGATGATATCATGTCACCCCTACTCCTTCTCTTTGTTAGACTAAACTTATATAGTTCCCCTCAATCGTTCACCAGACACTTTAGGCTACAGTCAGCCCCACTAATCATCTTAGAAATGATGATCTCCTAACTTTTTTCTTTGGGTTGGGATGAGATTGGAGTGGCTCCCAAATTTGGAAGCTGCAGAGGAATGAGAAAAGCCATGTAAAGTCCTCAAAGTGGGATTGGAAACACATTGAAGCTCAAAATAAGAACCAGCTTGTGAGATTTAATACACTTCAGATGTCTGAAAGCATCCTTTTGTATTCAAGACAGAAAGCTAAAAATGGCATCCCTGTCCATTTTTGAGCCAAAAATCGAAACTTATTGCAGCCAAAGCACAAAACTGCCAGCCAAACGATACAGCTGTCTTGAATTCATAACAGTTGGACTCCGAATAAAACATTTGTTTATTAATTATTATGAATTACTTACTCTGGTTCATATGCAGCTCCTTTTCTGAACTCTTTGACTTTCTGAAGAGTGTTACAAATTGCGTTTGAAAATATAAAAATAAAAGAATCAGTTAAACAACACATGAAACAACGAACTCGATGCAGCTCCAGCTGGCTCTCTGGGTTTGTCAGATAGACCATAGGAGACACCCAACCCTGGATGACAGCCAGGAACTAATTAGGAAGATACTCAAATCACCATCAAGCAAACACTTGTAAATGGAGACCTGAGATATTCATAGTACAGCAAAACTTTCCTGGGCATGATGTACATTTGTTTTCTCACACACTTACACACTCATAGCTACTGAGCTGCTTCCTTCTCGGCTAGGCTGCCAGAAGTTAGAGGGACAATTCTTAGAGGGTTTCAGGACCCCTGTGATACCCCAAAGTCCTTGATTTAGATAAGGAGGAAGAGGAAGAAGAGAAGGGGGGGAAAGGAGGGAAGGAGGAGGAAGACAGGAAGGAAAAGAGGAGGAATTAAGGTGAAGGAAGGAGAAAGAGAAGCAAAAGGGAGGGCAGGGAGGGCAAGAGGAAGAGGAGGGGGAGGGGAGGAGAAGAAGAAGCAGAAGCAGAGGAAGAAGAAGGAAGGAGGAGGAGAAGAAGGAGGAGGAGGAGGAGGAGGAGCAAAATTGAGACATTTTGCAACTGACTCATTTTTATGGCAGTTGTAATGTCCCAGGGTCACATGATCACCTTTTATGACCTTCTGACAAGCAAGGTCAATGGGGAAGCCAGAATCATTTAACAACCATGTTACTAGCATGACAATTGCAGTGATTCACTTAACAACTGTGGCTAAGTCATTAAATGGAGCAAATCTCACTAACAGCTTTCTCACAATAGAAATGTTGGGCTCAATTATGATCATAAGTGGAGGACTACCTGTATTATGCACATAAAATCAAATGTAACTTGCAGAGTCACCCTGTCTTCTAGCTTTCTCTCCTTTCTCCAGTTCTGTCTCACCCCAATTGAAATTTTAAATCATTTTAGCCACTTTATGCAGCCATTAAAGGGGGGCTGCACTTCACAAATGCTTGATAAATTGCACTAGAAAAAAACAGCTGCCAGACTCCTGATGAACTGGATGTAAACATTGGTGCTATGAAAATTGTGTAGGATTGTCCCACCCGTTGGCTGGAATCTGTGAAACAAAGCAACATTGTTTGACTCTGCCCAATTTTGGATGAAGTCATTTGAGGACAGTTGGTGGAGTCTTGAGTTCATCCATTACGCAACCAGAAACAAAAACAGAACACAGTAAAAACAAGCCTGAGAACTATGGCAAAAGAGCATCACTAGACTGTAGTCAAGTAGAAAGTCAAAATCCAGCCAAAACTCTGTTGATCCCAACACTTTTGTTGCTAAGTGAGACAGAAGTTGTGTGTACTCCAACACTGGAGGTTTTTAAGAAGAGATTGGACAACAGTCTGAAATAGTATAGGACTGTAATGGCAAACCTATGCCACAGGTGGCACGCAGAGCCATTTGTGCCAGCACATGAGCTGCAGGCAAACTTACCTCATTGTGTATGTGCACACCTCACAGTTGATTTTTGGCCAGTTTGAGGCCTTTTTCGGCCTCCCAAAGGCTTGAGGAAGGTTTCTGCAGGCTTCAGCAAGCTTTGTATGCTGAAAACTAGCCCTGTTTGGTCACTTCCGGTATTTCCGGGAAAACAGGAAGTGATGAAATGGGGCTAGTATTCAGCCTACAAAGCTTGCTGAAGCATGCAGAAGCCTTCCTCAAACCTTTGGGAGGCCGAAAAAGGCCTCAAACTGGCCAAAAATCAGCTGTGAGGCACAGTGCAGGTAAGGGGGCGGTGGCGGGAGGATTGTGCACACATGCGTAGGGGGGACGCACATTGCCTTCTGGGTACTAGCATGTGAACGCGAGCGTGCAGGCGCGTGCACAATTTTTTGCACAGGAGCTGAAAAAGGTGAGCCACGACTAGGACAGGATTTCCTGCCTGAGTAGGGGATTAGTCTACAAGACCTCCAAAATCCCTTCTAATTCTGAAACAATTCTGAAATGTCCTGAATGTTAGAGCAATTATTCAGTGGAACAACTTACCTTCAGAAGTTGTGAATGCTCCAAAACTGGAAGTTTTTAAGAAGAGATTGGCCAACTTGTCCAGAACGGTATGGGTCTCCTGCTTGAGCACAAAGTTGGACAAGAAGACCTCCAAGGTCCCTTCCAATTCTATTATTCTATATTCTTTGTAATGCTGCACCCACAACCTTTCAGATTTTGACCATCCCATTCCATCAGGCACTATTGCCTGATATATTTGACTGGTGCCATATCAGTTGTTTAAGCTATTCTACTATTTATTGTCAGTGAGAGATCTGATCCTTTGTTTGTTTGGGGTTCTTTTTTGGCCATTTCCCAGAACTCATCTCTTTTCTTTCTCCACTTTGTGTATTTTAGCACTCCAAAACAAACAAAATTATCAATCACTCTTCATTGTTCCCCTAAATTGTACAGCATGTTCTTAGCTGCCTAATTCCCCCACCCAGGACCAGGAATTTCTCCCTCTTCCTGAGTTTAAACCAAGGTTATTTTTAGATGCCAAGATTTTCCAAGGCTTGGCAGGCAGCAGAGAGGAAAGAATTACAGGGCAAAAGACTGAAGAGAGCAGATGGAATTCCATCTGCCTGGATAAATTGAGCTAAGGAAGTGGGCCCATTTATTCACAGCAACGTAGTTAGAGAACTTTTGATTGCCAGGACAAGGATTTTTGTCAGATCAGAGGCTCTTCCAGGGTTAGAGAAGCTGCACCGGTTAAATATTAGTTTGGAAACAGTTTCATCAAGATAGAAACTGCTGTGAATTGCACTCTGAAATTCTCCGTTTTTCTGAATTGGTTGCCAGAGGCTGCTAAATTTGTTTTCTGGATTCACATAATATAGGGATTCGTAAATGAACAAATCAGGGATTGTGTTCGGAATATGAGTCACCTTACATAGTGGTCCCCAACGTTTTTTGTACCAGGGACCGGTTTCACGCAGAAACACTTTTTCAACGACCTGCAAAATCAATTCTTCCCCAATAGTAAAGGGCTTCTTAGCTTTAGCTAATATAAAAATATATATTTTAATCACGATTATTCATTCTTTGCGGCCTGGTACAAAATGATCCACAGATGGGTACCAGTCCAGGGCCCGGTGGTTGGGGACCCCTGACCTAACAGCTATTTGGGTTAGAAATATATAAACCAGGATAAACATTTTAATACTGTGAATTGTTCATGATACTGGAATTTGATATTTGGATGATCCCTGGATGAAAACTGACTGATTTTACCTGTGAATGACTTTAGACTGCCTATTTAATTTGGAAGGAAGGAAGGAAGGAAGGAAGGAAGGAAGGAAGGAAGGAAGGA
>BLBF01000049.1:11425648-11469903 GCA_015471245.1 Laticauda colubrina
TTCTTTCTTTCTTTCTTTCTTTCTTTCTTTCTTTCTTTCTTTCTTTCCATCTCCCTGTATCTTATTTTTCTTTTTATCTTGCCTGCCTGTCTGTCTTCCTCTTATTCTGCACTGTGCATAATATGCCTTAATCTAAACGGTAAGAACTTGCTGGCTACCTACAGAGATTATTTTTGCCTTATGGGAAGATCAAAAGAAGCATTGAGTTTCTTTGCCTATTTAAAGCAGTCGCTTGAGCAGGATGAAAAAATGCTGACTCCACAGCGCAAAGACAAATGGATTTGGAGGGGGGTGGACTCTGCCACCTGTTAGAAGTCTGGCTACTCGAGGGTGCTCCATTATTCAGCAATATTTGCTGTCCGAAAAGCAGCCATTAATTAGGGGCTTGTAAAGGCCAACTAGATCCAGTTCTCAGAGCAAACATGTCTAGGCAGTGCCTATCTGGAGGAGAATCCTGGCTTTGTATTTAACTACAGGGAAGAACAGAGCTTGGACACCCTTCCAGCCATCTGCTCAACTGGCATTGTGTCACCCAGATCTACTTGGCAAAACTGAGAGTGCCCGGCTGCCAATTGCACCCATTAAGTGCCCTTTTGCTGCACTTGATGGCTTGAAGCTGCTGCATGGCTGATGTGATTTAAGTTTCAAAAGGAACTGAATCAAGCACACAACGATGCTGCCAGCTGAGTCACAGCAATGCAATATGAGAGACCTGAAGTGAAAACTTAAAGAGAAGCTGGCAGAGAGGATTATAATTTATATTCTCACATCCTTTACCAATTTCTTTTTTATTATTATCTAGGAAGTTAGCACCCACCCCTCTCCTAGAAAATTGAAATATCCTATGAAATATTAAAAAGGCAGAATATTTCCCCTAAAAAGAGTGGAAACTCAGGAGCAGAAACTCACCCCCACTTTTGTTAATGGGTGGTCCATTAAAACTTGGGCCAGAATACTTTGCATAACAAAGATCTCCAGGTAAAGCTATAGCAATTGCCAAAAGCCCTTTCAGTACATCATCATCCAGCCAGGCTCAACCAAGCCTGGGACTCAAAAGACAACTTACCAAGTTGCCCCTGCATGGCCCCATGGGAGTCTGACAACCAATCAGAATACAAGCTCCAATTCAAATCCCAACAAGGCTTATAAAACTGAGGCACTCTCAGCATATCTTCCCTTCCTTCTCTTTTCCTTCACCTTGGAGCAGGTGATCATCCTTCTTTGGAGCTTCAAATCATGTGATCCTGCTGTCCACCATTAAACCACCTTCCAAACAGCCTCCATGTTTCCAATGTCTTTTTCCCCACTTGGAACTGAACCCAGAAGGATATTTCTTCCAACAATTATTATTTATTTTATTTTTAAAAACAAAATTACAAATCTCTATTTACATGAACAGCATTGTGTCATTTGTAACACCTATGTTTCCTTTTGTATTTATACATCAGTTCTTATTCCTATATTCTACCTATTTGTACCACCTATCCGGGGTGGGATTGAAATATTTAACAACCGGTTCTGTGAGCATGGCTTAGCTGGTGGGCGTGGCTTGGTGGTCATGTGACTGGCTGGGCGTGGACAACTCTACATCACTCACATCAAGGCATGCATCTCCTCGCCTGGCCTCTCATGACTGTGGGGATGCTGCAACAGTCGTAAGTGTGAAAAAATGGTAAGTCGTAAGTGTGAAAAAAAACAGTCGTAAGTGTGAAAAAAAACTTTTTTCAGTGCCATTGTAACTTTGAATGATCACTCCACACAAGCAAAGTACCAGCAAAGGGGGGAAAGAAACTCCTGAGACAGGAAGTCTAGTCCTGCCGAGAATGTAATAAGGGTTAACAGAGAGGCAGTTTCTGTAAGCAACACCAGAATGTTTCCTTCCTGCCTTTCTTACAGGACTAGGCCAGTAATTTCGTCTAACAACCGGTTCTCCGAACTGCTTAGGATGTTAAGAATCAGTTCTAGAGAATAGGTGCGAACTGGTAGAATCCCACCCCTGCACCTATCCCAAACCACATAATAGTCCAATTCGTCCTTGCCTTTTAATTCCACTGTGAATTTATCCATTTCTGCACAGTCCATTATTTTTTGTATCAGATCTTCTTCAGATGGTATTTTTTCTTTTTTCCAGCCCTGTGTGAAAGCTATCCTCACCGCCATTATAATATGTATCATGATGTATTGGATAGACTTGCTAATTCTTTACCAATTACTATATTACTGGTTCTTGCAAAGGGTGACATCATACCGATGGTCACTCTTGTAACCAGAAAGCTTTGAAGCCAGACAGAATTTCGTTGCATTTGATTCTTATTGCAAGCTTCTAAAGTTCTGCTTCAAAACCTTGGTAACTTGAACTTCAACTCCCAGAATGCCCAGTAAACATGGGAGTTGAAGTCCATCCATCTTAAAGTGGCCATGCTTGAAAAAAAACACTCATCAATATGATTGGATTAGTTGTGCGTATTTCTGTCTCTCTGAAAAAAAATGCTCTTGGCACCGAATTTATCCTTTATACTGACTTTGCTTCTCAGAAGGTCACAAGAGGGGATCCCATGACCCCAGGACACTGCAATATTTGTAAATATGAGTCAGTTGCTAAGCATCCAAATTTTGATTACATGACTATGGGGATTGCACAATAGTCATAAGTATGAAAAACGGTTTTAAGTTTGCTTTGTGCTTCCATTTCATAGTCTTCAATTATAATTACATTGTATATAATCTTGTATTTTCAATCAAATATTAAATACATTAATATCATTATTAATCTATCATTTGACCATACTTTTATTCATTCATGTTTTACAAAATGATCATATTTTACTTAATTTGTTTTTTGACAATTCATATTATCATCCCAGATCTATCCCAGAATCATTTTGTAGATATAATAAGAAAAGAATACATCTTTATACATTTATTTTCTAAAAGTCTACATATTTCATTACTATATTTTATTGTCTAACCATTGAAAGAATAGATCCCGAATTTTATAAAATTGTTTATCATCTTGTTCTCTAATTTCAAGTATCAATCTACTCATTTCAGCACATTCCAATATTTTCTTAATGATTTCCTCCTGTGATGGTATTTTCTCATTTTTCCAGTTTTTAGCAAATACAATCCTAGCCGCTGTTAATACATTTACAATCAAGTATTTCAAGTCTTTACTATATATTTCAGTTAAAATTCCCAATAAAAATATCTCTGGTTTCAAATCTCTCTATATATATTGTCATTTTTTCCAACCATGTGTGGATTTTAGTCCGGTATTTTTTAGCATCCACACAAGTCTACCACATATGGTAATATGAGCCAGGTGTTTGATGACATTTCCAACATTTTTCGGACTTATTCTTGAACATTCTTGCTATTCTTGTCGGAGGGAAAATGCCACCTGTAAAACATCTTATACAAATTTTCTTTATATGCTATTGACATTGTTATTTTATAATTTTGAGACCACAATTTTTGCCATTTCTCGAGATCAATCCCATATCCAAAATTCTTCCCCCAAGCAAACATAGTTTCTTTAACTTGTTCTTCTTCTAGTTTAATTTCTAGCAAATATCCATATAATCTTTTAATCACCTTTTCATCAGTACCTGTCAAAATCTTATCCAAATCAGTCAATTTATCATAAAAACCTTCTGTTTTAGAATCTTTATCATACCTTGAATGTATTCGTGCGTATGAAAACCAATTCATCTTTATACCTTGTTCCTCTAGTTTTTGTATAGATTTAAGTTCACCCTTTTCATTCAATATTTCACCATATCTAACTGTTTGTTCCTTTTTGTATATTATAGGATAAGAAAATGCTTCAAGTCGATAGCCAGACTGGAATTTTCAAATAACATTGTCTTTTAATCTTCTCCCAGTTTAACCACAGAGATTCCCGTATATAATGTCTTCTAAAATACCCCTGTGTTTTAGTTCCTTTATACCATAAAAAAGCATGCCACCCCAACAACAGATCATGTCCTTCTAATCTCAACAATCTAGTATTTCTTAATGTTATCCATTCCTTAACCCACATCAAATTTGTAGCTTAGTAATACAACTCCCAATAAGGCAAACCTCCTTTTATTCTAGCATCTTGCAAAAGTTTTAACTTTATTCTCGCTTTCTTACCTTGCCATATATATTTCAACACAATTTTATTCAAATCTTCAATGTAGTCTTTTCCAAGCCTAATTGGAATTGTTTGAAACAAATATAAAATTCTGAGTAATATATTAATCTTGATTGTTGATATTCTCCCTATTAATGACAGTTGTAAATTTTCCCATTTCGCCAAATCTAGCGCAATCTGCTGTTTAAGTTTGATATTATTATTCTCTTTTAGTGTACTGCATCTTGCTGTCAAGTATATCCCCAAGTACTTGATCTTATTCGTGACATGAATTTTCAATAGGTCTGCCAATTCCTCCTTTTGTCTTGATAGCATATTCTTTGTCAAGATCTTTGTCTTATCTTTATTTATTTTCAAACCAGCCATCTTTCCATATGTCTCTATCTTTTCTATCAATTTTGATGCTGTTTCTAGTGGGTCTTCTAAGATAAAAACCAGATCATCTGCAAATGCTTGCAACTTAAATTCTGCCTTTTAAATTTTCATCCCTTTCATATTCTTTTCATCTCTAATATTTCTATTTAGCACTTCCAAAGTTAACACAAACAACAGAGGTGATAATGGGCATCCTTGTCTTGTTCCTTTTCTTATATCGATAGAATCTGTCAGTTCTCCCTCTGTCATTACCTTTGCCGTCTGCTTATGATATATAGCTTCTATTGCTTGAATAAATTTTCTCGTAAAGCCCATCTGTTGCAGCAGTAATAACATGAATCGCCAATTCACATTATCAAATGCCTTCTGTGCATCTAGAAATATCAGAGCCATTTGTTTTTCAGGATGTGCCTCGTAGTATTCGAAAGTGTCCAAGATTACTTTCATATTGTCTTTAATTTGTCTCTTTGGCAGAAATCCATTTTGATCAGGATGGATAAAATTATTTAAATATTTTTTAAGTCTTTCTGCAATATTGAAGCAAAGATTTTATAATCTGCGTTTAGTAGGGAAATAGGTCTATAGTTCTTGATTTGTAATGGATCAGTTTCCTCTTTTGGAACAAGTGTGATATAAGCTTCTGACCATGATTTAGGTATCCTCTTCTTTAACATAACTTCATTCATAATTTCTAGCAGTGGAAAGTTCAATGATTCTTGTAATGTTTTGTAAAATTCTGCTGGAAGTCCATCTGGGCCTGGTACCTTTCCATTATTTTGCTTCTTGAGTGCTTCATTTAACTCCATCTTCGTTATATTGCTTTCTAACATTGTTTCAATCTCTTTAGGTATCTGGGGTAAATTAGTATTCTGTAGGTACTGTTTAACTCTTTCCTCATCTATATTTTCTTGTGTGTACTTTCCTATAATAATCTCGAATGATTTCCTTCTTGTCTTTACTAGCAAACTTGGCCTTGGTCATCTATTAATTTTAATATTTTCCTTGATTCTTTTTCCTTTCTCAGTTTATTTGCTAATCATCTACCTGGTTTATTTGCATCTTCAAAGTAGTTCTGTTTAGCACCTCTAATTTTTTGTGCTAATTCTTCTTTTTCTATTAGACCCATTTTATGTTTGGTTATATCCATTTTTAACTATGTCCTTTTTCTGTGGCATTTTCTGCAGCTCTTTTTCAAGTCCTTTATACTCATCCTCTAATGCCTTAGAGGCTAATCTTTTCATGGTATTTCTTTTCCTTGTATAGTCTATTACCAAGCCTCTGGTATATGCCTTCATTGTAACCTACACATTCTGGATTGATGTAGCTTCTTTTTTGTTTTCTCCAAAGAAAAAGGCCAATTCTTTCTCCATCCACTGTGTGAAGACTTTTTCCTTTAAAATAGTATTATTTAACATCCATCCAGATCTTCTTCTTTGTCCTTTCCATTTGTCATTGGATTGTGATCTGCCCAAGTGCTTGTTTCAATATTTATTTCTTGAATATTAGTTAACAATTCTGTTGACATCCATATCATATCTATCCTGGACCATGATGAGTGTCTATTTGAGTAGAAGGTGTATTGTTTAGTTTTAGCATTTCTTTCTCTCCATGTATCTTTTAAGTTTATTTCATCTATCATTAAAAAAAAAAGATTTAGGGAGAGTCTTTCTATTTTGCTTTATTGTTTTCTGTGCTGTATAGTCTAGTTTATTGTCTACAATCCCATTAAAATCTCCTATCACAATTATATTAACGTAGTCCAGTTCAATTATTTTCATATGTAATTTTTTATAGAATTCTTCTTGTCATTCGGGGCTTAGATTGCAATCGGGAGTGTTTTTGTATTATTGTCCATTATTTCCACCATTAATATTCTTCCGTCATCATCAGTTTAAATCAATTTCGCTCTTTAATATATAAAATCACTCTTTTCTTACATTGTGTCAAGGAAGTAAATATTTTCCCTAATTTTGGCTGTATCAACAATTGTTCATATTGTTTTTTAATATATACTTCTTGTAGACAGATTATATCAAATTTTAATTTCTCTAATTTATGAAAGACTTTCCTTCTTTTAATGGCTGAGTTAAGTCCATTTATATTAATTGTAATCAATTTTTTCTCTTCCAATTTTTTCTCTTCATTCAACAGGAAAATATGGCTTAAAATTCAGGAATCGTTCCACACATGCTTCCTAGGTCAGAGTCACACAATATTCTTAACCTTCAACCAAAATGAACGAGCAATGTTTCTTATAATCCTATCAAAATAAATCTGCCAAAAGAAACAAACCACTGAATGTGCTTCATTCACATAAGATGTTAAGATAATGGTTGGATTCCCACAAGTGGCTGAACCACCAATTCTAGAGTCATGCATATTCGATGGACAAACTCAATTTGGGATCTTTTCCAGTCTCTGAAGCAAATGAGAAAACATTCAAGTTTGAATTTTGCAGAATCCAAAGGCTCAAAGAGGTAATATACAGATTCATCAGCCCAGTCTTCTGCTTAGCTTTTTCCAGTCTGATGACCCATACTGCCAACAATGGACCCAGATTTTTGTGTTGGATTTCAACAGGCTCACTATCCACAGGAAGATTTGTGAGGTGTTGTGGGTGTGAATTAAGTGTTGCATTGCAAAGTGTAACAAAACACAAGGAAGTTTAGTCGTGGCCCATTGGATCATTCATAGAGCATTGAATAACAAGAGTTGAAAAAGACTTTGGAGGTCTTCTCATCTGACATTCTCGAGCAGGACACCCTATTCCAGTGATGGCGAACCTTTTCGGTACTAAGTGCCCAAAGTACGCAGGCACATCCCCAAAATGCAATACATGCCTGCGCCCTGTGCATGAGCCCTGTGCATGTGTGCATAACCATGTGCATGAGACCCCCTGCACCCACCATGCATGTGTGTGACCTCCCTGTGACCCCGTGCATGTGCATGCAACCCCTGCATCTGCGCCCCCACATATGCATGTGCGCCCCACCCCCTGCATGGAAGAGACCTGAAGACCAGCTGGCTGGCGGGAGGCACATGCGTGCATGCACAGTGGAGCTGAGCTGGGGCAATGGCTTGCATGGCCAGAAAGAGTGCTCTGCTTGCCACCTCTGGCATGCGTACCAAAAGTTCACTATCACAGCCCAAATCCATTTCAGAGAGGTTTCTTCTTGAAAGCTTCCAGTGATGCCACAACTTCTGAGTCAGTGTCATGCCACTGGTGAAGACTGACTCTGAGGGAGAGGAGGAACAGCTGACAGGGAGTGGAAGTGTGGCTCCGGAGGTTGTGGAGGAGGCTGGGGAAGGGCAGAGGCTGGCTGAGCAGTCCCAGGCCCATCAGGGGTGGGATTCTACCAGTTCCCACCTATTCTCTGAAACTGATTGTTAGCATTCTAAGCAGTTCGGAGAACCGGTTGTTAGAAGAAATTACTGGCCTAATCCTGTAAGGAAGGCAGGAAGGAAACATTCTGGTGTTGCTTGCAGAAACTGCCTCTCCGTTAACCCTTATTACGTTCTTGGCAGGACTGGACTTCCTGTCTCAGGAACTTCTCTGGAGTTTTCTTTCCCCTCCTTTGCTGGTACTTTGCTTGTGTGGAGTGACCGTTCGAAGTTACAATGGCACTGAAAAAAGTGACTTATGACCATTTTTCACACTTACGACTGTTGCAGCATCCCCACAGTCGTAGCCAGGCGAGGAGATGCATGCCTTGATGTGAGTGATATTGAGTTGGCCACGCCCAGCCAATAACATGCCCACCAAGCCATGCCCACCAACTTTGCCACGCCCACAGAACCGGTTGTTAAAAAAATTGAATTCCACCCCGAGGCCCATCCCTTATCCATCCTAGAGCATGCAGGGAGGAGAGGATAAAGGAGAGACGTGGTCTACTTGGGAGGAGAGGGCCTTGATCCTCTTCATGGGCTGCAGCTGTGACAACTGGATAAGAGGACGGACATGCATATGTGCAAGCGCTAGAAACAAAGCATGGAAATATCTCTAGTTTCTGGTTCCTCTCTGAGTTTGGCGTCCTTCCCAGTGTGCATTATCTGTGGACGTCCTCCAGCCCTTATCTTGCCTGGTTTGTGTTGCTTTTTTCCTTCTTCATGTAACTGTTTGTGTGGGAGTTTTTTGTCTTCTGTCAAAGATATTTGGAGCTTGGAAGCAAAGTGAAGGAATAAAAGGGGCTTAACCTGTTTTCTGTGGCTGTATTTGTTTTGGGGCATCACAGTCAAGCTGTTCCATTGGTTGTCTACTCTCACCTTTAGGAAATGTCTCTTTCATTCTAGATTCAAAGTCTTTTGGATTAAAACCTACATTCTTTCCTTCCTAACAGGGCTGATGGTACGATAATTTGTCCATCACCTTGATCTTTTCCTCTGTCCCTTGTAGTCAGGTGATGGTGTGTTGGGGGTACCACTTCTGCCCAGTCACTGAAGGGCAGTTTAAGAGAAGGCTCCAAAGTTCTCATAGCTGGTGAAATTCTGGAGGAGTTCTCTGATGTTCTGGAAGTCTGGCCTGTGGTTGGGATCCAGGTTCCAGCATTGGCACATTACGGAGTACATGACAGGGGGACACCTGGGTGGGCGGTGCATCTGGAAGCCATTTTGAACCTTGGTGGAGACTTCCAAGTTACTCATGCCTGTGGAAAGGAAGGGAAAACACAGCCTTATTTACATATTCCGCGTATGGCATGAAATACATGGAGAGGAGTAGATGTAGTCCTGGACTTACGACCACAATTGAGCCCAAGATTTCTGTTAAAGTTATTCAATGAGTTCTGCCTCATTTTACGACCTTTCTTGCCACAGTTGCTAAGTGAATCAATCAGAGAGGAACCCCCCCGATGCCCTGTTTTCAGCCTGCATGGCTTCCAGCAGCACCCTGATAGAGTGCAGAGGGTCTCTGACTCCCCTACACACACCATGGTTTGGCTGCCAGAGGCACTACAGGCTGGTCCTTTGCTATTTCCAGGTTGGCCCTGCTGGCCAGATTTAAGTACCTCGTGGCCTGCATCTGGCCCCCAGGCCTTGAGTTTGAGTTTGAGTCTAAAGGGATCCAGAAGGGAGATCTGATTGACAGTTTTGCAGTGAAAATTCAGCACCAGAAAAACAAACACAGATGGCTGATGCTTCATTTAACATCTTTATAAACATAAGTAGAGTTTACAAACCAGTTGTAGATTTCTCCAACATGGAGCAAACTCAAACAGAAACATGTTGCAAGTTCAGAGCAGAGCTCCAGTTTTCAGCAAGCAAGCAAGTTAGTTTCATCTTCAACTTTAGTTCAGCAGGCAAGCAAGAGGAGAGAAGCAGTTTCATCCCAATAGACAGACTCAAGAGCTCAACATAGCTTCAGAGCTGCAGAGCTTAACATAGCCACAGCTAAACTACTTTTAGTTTCAGTTTCCAAACTGTCCTCATTGGCTGATTTAATTGCTATGGCTATTCATTGGCTGATCTTGTTACCAAGCTCTATTTCAGTTCATGAATATACTCTGACATGGTCCTAAGGATACCCAACCAAGCTCTGTACTCATCCCCATACCTGGATACGGGTTCTGCCCGCGGGTCATAATTTCATACAGGAGGATGCCGAAGGACCACACGTCAGATTTGATGGAGTAGCATCCGCAGGAAAGGGCTTCTGGTGCGGTCCACTTGTAAGGAAAGCTCTGTGTGTAAGAGAGGTAAATATCTTCCTGAAAAGACAGAAACAGAAGGTGATCCACTTTGTACGGTGTCTTTGGAAAACTTGACATTTCTCGATCCCCCCAAAAGGGATCTGTTATGTACAGATAAGGTCCAATCAAGGGACAGAGTGTTGGGGTCATAATCCACAGTTTCTGAACATTATAGGTAGTCCTTGACTTGCAACATTTCAATTAGTGACCGTTCAAAGTTACAATGGCACTGAACAAAGTGACTTACGACCGTTTTTCACACTTATAACCATTGCAGCATCCTTAGGGTCATGGGATCTAATTTTGGATGCTCAGCATCTGGTTCATATTTATAACGGTTGCACTGTCTTCGAGTTATGTGATTCTCTTTTGCGATCTTCTGACAAGTAAAATCAACGGGGAAGCCAAATTCACTTAACAACCATGTCAGTAACTTAATTGCAGTGATTCATTTAACCATTGTGGTAAGAAAAGTCATAAAATGGGGCAAAATTCATTTAACAAATGTTTCACTTAGCAACAGAAAATTTGGACTCAGTTGTGGTTGTTAAGTCGGGGAGTACCTGTAATATCAGGGATATGTTACATTCCTTTTTATTTTTTCATATTATTCTTAGTTTGCATTAGTTTGGGTTCTTTTTTACCTTTATACTTTTAAACATCACTAAAAGCTATTTAAAAAACTGACCAATCACCATCCCTAACTTTTCAGCAATAATAATAAAGTATATATTGACAGATCCAAATCTTTCTCTCTCTATATATATATATATATCTATATCTATAGAACAATGCCAAATAAGTTGATGCAGTATAGAGAGATCTGAATCTGTTTCTGTACATCTATAATACCTATCTATCTATCATCTATCTGTCTGCCTACCTAGCTATCATTTATCTACCATCTATCTAGTATTCATATCCATCCATCCATTTATCTACCATCTACCTACCATTTACCTAGTATTCATATCGATCTATCTATATATCTATCTATCATCTTCTATCTATTTCTCCCTCCCTCCTTATATCTATCCATTTATCATTTATCTACCTTCTACAATCCATCTACTTATATCTCTACCTCTCTACCTCTACCTCTACCTCTACCTCTACCTCCACCTCTCTCTCTCTCTCTCTCTCTCTCTCGTAAATTGAGAATTACCTATCCAGTAATCCTTGATTACCAGTCTTAAACGGAAATAAAGTTTGACAGGATGTGTTCATTCTGCCATTTGGCCTTTCTGGATTAAATCCTGGATTAAATCCCATTTCTCTGGATGCTTTTGCATCTCAGAAGGATTGAAAAATACCTCGATCAGCCTGGCCATCCCAAAATCTCCCACTTTGCAAATATAGTTTTCTCCCACCAGGACGTTCCTGGCAGCCAAATCCCGATGTATGAAATTCTGCAATTCCAGGTAGCTCATCCCCTCGGCCACCTGGGAAGCCAAGCAGACCAGTTCCACCAGATTCATCTGTTTCCCCTCTGGACCTGGGAAGAAACGGACAGTGACATCAGAATCCCTCAGACCATGAGTTTCCCCCCCCAAAAAAAGTTTCACTTCTTTTTTAGATGGAGATAGCAAGAGGAGGTGTCTTACACACGAAGCTCAGAGAAAGACAGATTGACAGATTAACAAGAGTTGGAAGGGACTTTATGGGTCATCTGATGCAACCCCAATGTAGGTCATTGGACAATCCGGTGCCCACGGACACCAAAAGGAGACTCCCATTAGGGGGACCACACACTAGTGGGCCAGAGGTTTTTAGGTGGATGGTGGGGAATGAAATTCTTCAGTCAGAGTTGAAGAAGCTTCTTGGATGAGCAGTGAAATGTCTTCAAAGAAAAACCAGAAAGTCCAGTGGCCTCTTGGGGAAAAAAAGCACCTTTGGGACAACCATGACCTGGAGGACTGAGCATCTCCATAGGCATCTTGGAAAGAGGACAAAAGACTAGAGAAGGACTTAGAATAGAATAACAGAGTTGGAAGGTACTTTGGAGGTCTTCTAGTCCAACCCCCTGCCTAGACAGGAAACCCTACACCACTTCAGACAAATGGTTACCCAATCTTTTCTTAAAAACCTACAGTGTTGGAGCCTTCACAACTTCTGGAGGCAAGTTGTTCCACTGATTAATTATTCTGTCAAGAAATTTCTCCTTAGTTCTAGGTGGTTCTCTCCTTGCTAGGTTTCCACCCGTTGCTCCTTGTCCTGCCCTCAGGTGATTTGGAGAATAGCTTGATTCCCTCTTCTTTGTGGCAGCCTCTCAAATATTGGAACCCTGCTATCATGTTTCCCCAAATCCTTCTTTTCATTAGACTAGACATACCCACTTCCTGCAACTGTTCTTCGTATGTTTTAGCCTTCAGTCCCTTAATCACCTTTGTTGCTCTTCTCCGCACTCTTTCTAGAGTCTCAACATCTTTTTTTCATCGTGGTGACCAAAACTGGATGCAGTATTCCAAGTGTGGCCTTACCAAGGCATTATAAAGTGGTATTAACACTTCATGTGATCTTGATTCTATCTATTCTGTTTATGCAGCCTAGGACTCTGTTGGCTTTTTTTGGCAGCTGCTGCACACTTTTGGTCACCAAGGAGGATGCAATTGACCATAACACCATTTTGTGAACAGGCCATCTTCTGGTGAGCTTCTGTGGGGTGGGTTGCTGATGTTCTTACAATGCACTTTTGTCCTCATTTTGGCTTAGCTATGGATACTTTTGGAGGGGTGGAACCTTAGCTATGGAGGGGTGGAACCAGGAAAAAGGCGATGGTCTTACCCAGAGGTCTCCAAATTGGCGACTTTTAAGACTTGTGGACTTCAACTCCCAGAATCCCAAAGCCAGCATAGCTGGCTGAGGGATTCTGGGAGTTGAAGTCCACAAGTCTTAAAGACGCCAAGTTTGGAGGCCTCTGCTTCTTACCTTTCTGGTCTTACCTCTCAGGAACGTGAGCAAGTTCCCTTTGCTCATTATTTCAGTGATGATGTAGACGGGATCCCCAGCTGAGCAAATAGCATAGAGGGAAAGAATGTTTTTGTGCTTCAACAACCTCAGGGCCTCGATCTCATTTCTGAAGGTGTCCTGGCATGTCAGATCGGCTGGGATGGGATGAAAAGCAATGTTAAATTTCTCCCTTCTGGTATAGCTCAGCTCCTGCTTACTTTTCTGGGTGTATGGGTAATCCTCGACTTACGACCACAGGTGAGGCCTGTTGTAACTTCGAACAGCCACTAAGTGAGGGGTCGTAAATCAAGGATTACCTGTATTTTAAAAAAGGGGGTGGGGCTTCATTTTCCTGAAAAGCTCCAGCGGATGGATCTCATCATCAGAGAGAGTATCTTAACTTACTGCACCTCTGTATGGTTTGTCAATTGCACAGGGGCAGATAGGAAAGCACTCCAGAGGGTTAATGTCATTGCCCAGAAGATCATGGGTTGCCCTCTCCCCTCTTTGGAAGAGCTTTCTAGCTCCTGCTGCCTTAAGAAAGTTCAAAACATTCTCAAAGATCCATTTCATCCTGGGTTTCCTTTTTTTTTAACTATTACCATCTGGCAGATGGTACAGGATAATAAAAACAAGGACAAACAGGCTGAAAAACAGCTTCTATCCCAGGGCAGTAGCTCTTAAAGAATTCTACTGTATAGTGCAATATTAATGCAACATCTGGGGTTTTCAATTCAATGTATAGAAACGGTTCAATACGGATGGTGAACCTATGGCACGTGTGCCACAAGTAGAGCCATTTGTGCAGGCAAACTTGCCTCACTGTTGATTTTCGGCTGGTTTCAGGCCTTTTTCAGCCTCCCAAAGGCTTGAGGAAGGCTTTTGCAGGCTTTGCAGGCCAAAAACTAGGCCCGTTTCATCACTTCCTGTTTTCTTTGAAAATACCAGAAGTGACGAAACAGGACTAATTTTCGGCCTGCAAAGCCTGCAGAAGCCTTCCTCAAGCCTCTGGGAGGCCAAAAAAGGCCTCAAACTGGCCAAAAATCAGCTGTGAGGCACAGTGCGAGTAAGGGGGTGGCGGGGGTGGATTGCGTGCGCATGCATAGAGGCGTGGGGGGCATATATTGCCTTCTGGGTGCTGGCACGCCAGTGTGAGCGTGCAAGCACGTGCACAATTTTTGGCACAGGAGCCCAAAAAGGTTAGCTACCACTGGTATGGAATGTGTGTTTGGGTTTATTTTCATAGTCATAATGTACATTAAAGATGGTGTTTAATTTCGTTGCACAAGGCGCAATGACAATAAACTGAACTAAATTATCTGACTTTCATTTCCTTGACTCTACTTTACCTCTCTGTAACACTTTGATAGCAACTTTCACTTTCTCTTTCCAAACTCCCTCGTAGACTTGTCCAAAGTAGCCTGAGTCTAACTTCCGGATCAGACGGAATTCGTCTTTAGGCCTCTCCCAATCGTCCCAGTGGGGCATGGTCTTTGGCTCTGGCTTGGATCAAAAAGAAAGTCAAAATGGGGGTTAAATTTGCTCCAAGATTTATTTTGTGTACCATTGGCAACTTTTCTTCTCCCAATTTCAAGTAGTCCTCGATTTACGGCCATTTGTTTAGTGACCATTCGAAGGCTACGGCCCTAAAAAGAAGTGACATTGGGCCGTTTTTCACATTTACGACCATTGCTCAGCATTCCCACAGTCACGTGATCAAAAATCGGATGCTAAGCAAACGACTCATATTTATGACGGTCGCAGTGTCCCTGGGGGGGGTCATGCAATTCCCCTTTTTGTGACCTTCTGATAAGCCAAGGGGAAGCTAGATTCGCTTTACAATGATGCTACTAACTTTTAACAACTGCAGTGCTTCGTTTAATGACTGTGGCAAGCTAGGTTGTAAAGTGTGGCAAAACTCACTTCACAACAGTCTTGCTTAGCCCAACAGAAATATTGGGCTCAGCTGTGGTCCTAAGACGGGGATTAGGCATATCTCTTGCCCTGAATTTTTTGTTTTGCAAAAAAAAAAAAAGGGGGGGGGAAGGAAGAACAGCTGCAAACCTTCATTTCTGCAGGTAGTTTCAAGATGCTGAATGCTGATATTGTTTGACCTGAAATGCAAAACTTCCTTTTAAACAGGACTTTCTTTTTGTTTGGGGGTGGTGGTGGGGGAGAGCATGGCAGGTCCCTGCCCAAAGGCAGCCACTCCAAAGGGGAGGAGGGGCTGAATCTTGGGGGGGGGGGTGTTGCATGGTTTGTATGCTTTCCCTTTTGCTGTAACAGGTTGGGGAATTAGGGGAAGGGGAGGAGTGAGCCAGCAGGATGCCTCCTCTCCCAGCCAGTTCCAGCCTGTTATCGCAGTCCTTTTCATCACACTTTTGTGCCATTGGATTGGCTAATTGTGGACATGGGTGCCAGGTGGGGGCCAAATAGAGGAAATTAGCTTAACATTTCCCACGGGAACTTTCAGACTCCATGGGACTTCTCTGCAATTCCTCCTCTCAGTAAAAGTCCCTTTTGGAATGCTAATGGTTTCAAGAGTCACTCTTTCCTGAAAAAGTAGATGAGGCAGGTCCTTACATTAGCCAGAATTTGCAAAACAAAAGGCCAACAGAGAGAGGCAGCTGCCATACTGTAGGGAATCATGAGAAGGATGTCCAGTCAAGGCAGGGACCAGGAGGAAGCTGAATGCTGGTGGAAAGCCTCCACAAAAGCCCACCCAGGAAAAAACCCTGCCACATGGATAGAGGTAGCTGTGACCCTGTGGGACTCAGCTAAACCTAAGTGGGCCATAGGTGTTGGAAAGAAGAAGGACTTGGGATGGCAGGACAAAAGGAGTCAACCTTGCCTGAGGCAATCATCAATGTGGATGGAAAGAGGAGCTGAAAGTGCTAGAGGTGGAAGGGGACGAGCCTGATCTCCTCATGAAGCAAGCCATGCAATGCATGATGAATGCCTTCCAGAACATGAAGACGCAGGAGGCTCTGGCCTGGATGTCGCCAGATAATGACCATCAAAGCTGACCAGAGGATGGAGATGGGAGGGCTTCACCCTTGGACACCACTGCAGGAGTAGCTGGCACCCCAGCTTGGGCGGCAATGGTGGCAGGAACTCCACAGGTGGGCACAAAGGGAGCCAACGTCCCAAGATCAGATGATGGGGCAGTTCCTCAAAGACAGAAGAACCCCCTGCTCGGTGTGAAATTTGATGGAGACCCTCAACAACTAGGGTTCTTCTTGGTCCACGTTCTCATCTACATGCAGGAGTACAGCCACAAGATCCCCACCGAAGGAGCCAAGGTGAGGGTTGTCATGCTGGCACGAGAGGGGGCCGTGGCCAGTTGGATGGTCACCCTCCACAACGCGAATGCCTCTGAGTTGAGAAACTTCAACCAATTCATGACGGCTCTATGGAGGTGATTCAAAGACCCCCTGGCTGACTGGAAAGCCCAAGACCGCATAAACACTGCACGGCAGGGGTGCCAGCGGGCGGCTGAGTACACTGAGGAATTTCAAAATCTAGCCTGTCATCTTGACTGGCCAGAAGACATCCTAGTGAGTTACTTCAAAGATGGGCTAAACAACGACCTGTACGCTGCTTGCATTGCGAGAGGAGATCCATCTCATCTCCATGACTGGTATGTGTGCTAGCCGAAGAAGTAGAGATCGACTAAGCTCGTAAAAGGTACCGCTCAGGCAAAGTGTGGAAGAGATTGCCTCCAGAGAGGAAGAGAGAGGCAGCCAAAGCCCAAGTCCAGTCAACGCACTCCACCGCCTGCTTCAAGTGCGGCGCAGAGGGACACCAAGCAGCGGAGCAGCGGAGTCAAGCTAAGTGCCCTGCTAAGAACATGGACCAAATGCCGGGGAGAAAAACTACGAAGCAGCAACCACACATGAAGCTGAAGGCCCTGAAGAGCTGGAAGGTCGTGGAGGTCACCCAATTGCTTAAACAAGAGGAGGGAACTGCCACCCCACCGGAGGGAGACCAGTGGTCAACCGATACTGACTCTGACTACGACCCTTTAGTAAGTGGCCCAATCTAATCTCTATTATTCCCATGACCCCTAGTGATTAGATTAAGATTAGATTAACAGAGTTGGAAAGGACCTTGTAGGTCATCTAATCCAGGGGTCTTGGCAACTTTAAGACTTGTGGACTTCAACTCCCAGAGTTCCTCAGCCACTTTTGCTCTGGGAGTTGAAGTCCACAAGTCTTAAAGTTGCCAAGGTTGGAGACCCCTGATCTAGTCCAACCCCCTGCCCAAGCAGGAGACCCCACACCATTTCTGACAGATGACAGTCCAGTCTCCTTGAAAGCCTCCAGTGATGAAGCTCCCATAACTTCTGAAGGCAACTTCTGTTCCATGGGTGGATTGTTCTAACTGTTGGAAAGGTTCTCCTTGTTTCCAGGTTGAATCTCTCCTTGATCAGCTTCCATCCATTGTTCCTTGTCTGGCCTTCAGGTGCTTTAGAAAACAGCTTGACCCCTTCCTCTCTATGGCAGCTCCTCAAATATTGGAAGATGATATCCTGTCTCCCCTGGTCCTTGTCTTCACTAGACTAGACAAGCCCAATTCCAGTAACCGTTCTTCATATGTTTTAGTCTCCAGTCCCCTAATCATATTGGTTATTGTTTTCTTCACTTTTTCTAGAGTCTCGACCTCTTTTTTATGGGCTAGTGATTTTTTTGAAAGACTAGTGCTGGCCCACCTGAAAACCATCACAGACCCTCTGGTAGACTCCTTGCAATTGGCCTATTGAACAAATAGATTGAACAAATGATGCTGTTAATATGACTCTGCACTACATCCTACAACATCTTGAAACTCCAAAGACCTATGTAAGGGCCCTCTTTGTAGACTTCAGCTCAGCATTCAATACTATAATTCCAGACATTCTTCTAACTAAACTAAACCAGCTAGCAGTACCTGAACACACTTGTAAGTGGATCATAAGCTTCCTAACAGACAGGAAGCAGCAGGTGAAGCTAGGCAGAATCACACCTGATACCTATAAATTAGCACAGGAGCCCCCCAGGGCTGTGTGCTCTCTTCACTTCTCTCTCTCTGTACCACTGACTGCATCTCAAAGGATCCCTCTGTTAAAGTACTTAAATTTGCAGATTATACAACAGTGATTGGTCTCATTCAAGACAAAGATGAATCTGCATACAGACAGGAGGTTTGTGCAAGTAGCCTTGTGGTGCAACCAAATCAATCTTGAATTACATATTCTTAAAACTGTAGAAATGGTGGTAGATTTTAGGAAAATCCCTCCTATACTATCACCAACAATACTAAACAACACAATATCAATAGTGGAGACCTTCATGTTTCTAGGTTCTATCTCAAGACTTAAAATGGACATCTAACATCAAAAACGTCATTAAAAAAGCACAACAAAGAATGTTCTTTCTGCGTGAACTCAGGAAGCTCAAACTGCCCAAGGAGCTGCTGATCCAGTTCTACAGAGGAATTATTAAGTCTGTCATCTGCATCTCTATAACTGTCTGGTCTGGTTCTGCAACCCAACAGGACAGATATAGACTTCAGAGAGTAATTAGGACTGCAGAAAAAGCAATTACTACCCACCTGCCTTCAATTGAGGACCTGTGTAATGCACGAGTCAAAAAAAGGGCTGTGAAAATATCTCCAGACCCCTCACAACCTGGACATAAACTGTCTCAACTTTTGCCTTCCCTCAAAACGACGCTAAAGAGCACTGCACATCAGATTAACTAGACAGAAGGACGGTTTCCCCCCACTCCCCAAAAGCTATCACTCTGCTAAACAACTAATCCCCACAACAATGTCAACTTATTTACTAAGACTGTATTACTATTATTCCTCTACCACTAGTTTATAACATTTCCTAGTATCTATCTCTTCCCACTTGAGATTATAACTGTGTTGCCTGTATCTTTATAATTTATATTGTTTTATTTGTTTCCTAGTATGATTTGATTGCTTATTAGTAACCTATGACTATCACTAAGTGCTGTATCTTATGATTCTCGATGAATGTATTTTATTTTTTCTTTATGTATACTGAGAGCTTATGCACCAAAGACAAATTTCTTGTGTGTCCAATCACACTTGGCCAATAAAGAATTCTAATTCTTATTCTAATTCTTATCTATAGTGGGGTGACCAAAACTGGATGCAGTTTTCTAGATGTGCTCTTACTAAGGCTTTATATAGAGTGGTATTAGTACCTCACTTGATCTTGATGGTATCCCTCTATTAATGCAATTTAGGATTGCATTGGCTTTTTCTTTAGAGATACGATTCCCGGGGAGAGGGCAGAGAATGTCCTTCAAGACGCTTCCAGACTCAGGGTGCACCAGATGCTTAGTGAGCTCTGCCCTGGTAGAGAATTTGGGGATCTGCCCAAGAAGGCGAAAAACCCCAATCGCCTTTTGCCAGCTGGACCAGCTCAGTCGCTGGAGGCCTCTTGGCCACTTTCGCCACTGGGAGTCCAAATGGGGCTCCACTGAGAGACGCTAGACTTCATAGTCGCCTCCAGGATGGAGAGACCCCCCTTGTCCTGGGGATGGCCTAGCTGAGAAAAAGGAACCCAGTAATGGACAAGAGAAAGGGACGATTGAAATTCCCGCCCGAGGACCCGCTCGAGGACAAACTTCCAGGCAGCAGAGAGTGTTCGGCTAAAGACAGCCTGTATTTCAAAAGGATTTTTTTACTGAGATTGCAGAGAAATCCAGCAGAATCTGAAAGTTCCCATGGAAAATGTTCAGCTAATTTCCACCTGGTACCCCATCTCCACAGTTAGACAATCCAATGGCACAAAGGTGTGATGAAAAAGACGGCAACTGGCTGGGAGAGGAGGCATCCTGCTGGTCCATTCCTCCCCCTCCCCTAATTCCCCAGGCGGTTATACAGCAAAAGGGAAAGCATGCAAAGCCTGCAACCCCCAAGATGCAGCCCCCTCTCCCCTGTAGAATGGCAGCCTTCCAGCAGGGAAGATTGCTGTATTATTTTCACAGCTATATCCTGCCTAACAACTGGGGAAAGATTTACTTCTGAGCCTTGTTTAAGGATGTGGTTAAGGATCAGTGGTGGCATTCAAAAATTTTTACTACCGGTTCTGTGGGCATGGCTTGGTGGGCATGGCAGGGGAAGGATACTGCAGAATCCCCATTCCCTCCCTACCCCACTAACCTGCTTTCCAGCTCTGTTCTCCTGTGCAGGGCAACTAAAGACGACCCACCCAATCAGCTGGGACTCAATGGGAGGCAGAGAATAGATGGCAGGGCCAGACAGAGGTGATATTTGCCGGTTCTCTGAACTACTCAAAATTTCTGCTACTGGTTCTCCAGAACTGGACAGAACCTGCTGAATACCAACTCTGGTTAGGATCCTTAAATTCCTAAATCATCCCATGATAGCCCACAGAGATGCTATTTTCCTCTGACATCTCCGATTGGTTGCTGCTTCCCTCAAAGGAGATCCAGGCGCTAAGACAGTGTTTTCCAAAGGTGGCAATTTTAAGAGGTGTGGACTTCAACTCCCAGAAGTCCACAGCCAGCATGGCTGGGCTGAAGAATTCTGGGCATTGAAGTCCAGACTTATAAAGTGGCCAAGGTAGAGGAAGGCTGGGCTAAAGTGAGCAGAGTGCCACTTGGTGGAGATATTGGTCAGCTCACTTCACAGGCCGTACCATTGCAACAGTAGTTTGAGGGGGCAGATAGAGGGGTGGGGAGGGAAAGGGTGGGTTAAGATCCCGAGGCACAGAAATATCAACATTAAAAAACAATAAAAAATAGAAAGGCCTCCAAATATTCCGTTCCACTCATTCTGAAGGAGGAATTAAACAACAACAAAAAAAAAAATACTAGAAATGACTCCCTGGTTGTATTTTTATATGCATACCAGTAAATCCATGCCAATTCCCAAGCACATGAATTTTGATCACGGGACCTCCAGTTGTTGTAAGTACGAGAACAAGCCACATGTCACTTTTTTCAGTGCTGTTGTAACTTTGAACAGTTGCTAAACGAACGAATGCTTGTAAATCAAGGACTATCTTTATCGCTACCCATCTCATTATAACATTGCAAAGGTTGAGACTGACCTACACATATATTAACAATAGCAATAGACAGTGGTGGGATTCTACCAGTTTGCACCTATTCGCTAGAACCGGTTGTTAACATTCCAAGCAGTTTGGAGAACCGGTTGTTAGAATTACTGGCCTAATCCTGTAAGGAAAGCAGGAAGGAAACATTCTGGTGTTGCTTACAGGAACTGCCCCTCCGTTAACCCTTATTACACTCTTGGCAGGACTAGACTTCCTGTCTCAGGAACTTCTCTGGAGTTTTTCCCCCTCCTTTGCTGGTACTTTGCTTGTGTGGAGTGACCATTCAAAGTTACAAGGGCACTGAAAAAAGTGACTTATGACCCTTTTTCACACTTAAAACTGTTGCAGCATCCCCACAGTCATGAGAGGCCAGGCAAGGAGATGAATGCCTTGATGTGAGTGATATTGAGTTGGCCACGCCCAGCCAATAACATGACCACCAAGCCATGACCACCCAGTCACATGACCACCAAGCCACACCCACCACTTAAGTCACACCCACAGAACCAGTTGTTAAAAATTTTGAATCCCACCCCTGGCAATAGCACTTAAGACTTATATACCACTTCACAGTGCTTTTGCAGCTCTCTCTGAGCGGCTTTACAAATCAGTGTGTTGCCCCCCCAAAACAATCTGGGTCTTCATTTTACCGACCTCAAAAGGATGAAAGGCTGAGTCAACCGTGAGCCGGTGAGAATTGAACTGCTGGCATTTGGCAGAATTGGCCTGCAATACTGCATTCTAACCACTGCGCCACCACAGATCAAAAAATGCAGACAATATGCAATAAATGCGTGCAATTGATGTACGCCACACATGCATGCAACAGGCGTGTGCCACGCCTAGGTGTGTGCCACATACAACTGAGCGTGCCAGTTGGTCACTTGAAAACCAGTCTCTGCTCGTACCCAGATGAAGATCAGAAACTGTAGGTCAGGAGTCTCCAATCTTGGCAACTTTAAGACTTGTGGACTTCAACTCCCAGAATTCCCCAGCTTAGCCATGCTTGGGCAACTTGCTAGCTGGGGAATTCTGGGAATTGGAGTCCGCAAGTCTTAAAGTTGCCAAGCTGCAAGGCATTCGGTGTCCAGCCCTCTCTCACCTTGTAGCAGGGAGCCAGAAGTTTCAAGCCATGAGTAAGAACCTTTTCCTTGTAACACGTCACCAGGGTGAGCAGGTTGGGGAACGTCCTCGTTCCGTTCATGTAGAACCTCCCCTCACCGTCTTGCAAGATCTTGTAATGTCTGGTCAGGTTGCCATCGCGGACTATCAAATTCAGGAAAGCAAATTTAAAACAAGGCAAGGGAATTATGGGGTGGGGGATTCAGAACCCCCCCTCTCTTTAAAGGCTTTGGTCGCTTACTGTCCCCATAAGGAATAAGCAGAGATGGTATTCAGCAGGTTCTGACCAATTCTGGAGAACCGATAGCGGAAATTTTGAATAATTTGGAATACAACCTCTGACTGGCCCCGACCCCATTTATTCTCTGCCTCCCGAGTCCCAGCTGATTGGCTGGGTCTTCTTTTGTTGCCCTGCACAGGAGAATGGAACTGGAAAGCAGGTTAGTGGGTGGGGAAGGACTGGAGATTTTGCAGTAGACTTCCCCTGCCACGCCTACCAAGCCACGCCCACCAACCGGTGGTAAATAATTTTGAATCCACCATTGGGAAGAAAGGATAAGATACTGGCTTGCTGGGACCTGCATTGTGGAAAAGAGCAAATAAGGTAATTTGCAGATATATTTTTTTTGCAATGGGTAGGGAAAGAAGACAGGATTTCAGGGGTTAAGCGATAAAGGGGATTCTGGAATAAGAGCAGATTGTTTGAGGATCAGAGCATTTATAGCAACATCTAGCCAGCCTTGATTGATCGTAAATCAAATGAAGTTAGGTCAGATCTGGTTAATATTTGGATGGGAGACCATGAGAAAATCTAGGCAGGGTTGCAAAATCAAAATGTGATATTCGAAGAAAGGGATGGCAAACCACTCCAATCCTATTGCCCAAGAAAATAAGGGCGTGTATGCACGAAGCCATCCTGTGCCTTTGTTTACCTTTGGGAAATTGGCAAGGAGACCCAGAAATACCAATTGAAAATGCTTCCAACTCTTGCTCAGTTTGAATTGCCTTGTAGAATAGGAATGGAAAGAAAGAAAGAGAGGGGGAGACGGGGGGGGGAGAGAGAGAGAGAGAGAGAGGGAGAGGGAGAGAAAGAAGGAAAGAAAGAAAGAAAGAAAGAAAGAAAGAAAGGAAGGAAGGAAGGAAGGAAGGAAGGAAGGAAGAAAAAGATGGAGGGAGGAGGGAAAAGATGGAGGAAGGAAGGGAGGGAGGAATGAAAGGATGCAGAGAGGGGGAAAGGAAGGAAGGAAATAAGGAAGGAAGGAAGGGAGGCAGGGAGGGAGGCAGGAAAAGATGGGAGGGAGGAAGGAAGAAAGGAGGGAAGGAAGGGAGGGAGGGAGGGAGGAAGAAGGAGCAAGGAAATATTTGGCATCCATTTTAATGAAGTATTTAGATCCGTGTTTGTCCACTTCAGCAACTTTAAGATGAGGGAACATCTAGAATTCTGGGAAATGAAGTCCACACATCCTAAAGTTGCCTTAATTTAACTCTGACCATGCCAAAGAATGCCCTGGCCTCTTTTTACACTCACCAGTGTAAAACCATTTCCTCTTCTTAAGAGTCGTTTTAGAGGGTGAGTCAGATCTCCCATTTCTATTCTAAACTACTCCAAGAGGCTAAAAATCTCCTAGTCATTACGGCCGCTCCTCAACTTATGACCACAATTAAGTGACTCATGACTGATTTTACAACCTTTTTTGCCGCATTCTTATGTAAATCAGTGCAGTTGTTAAGTGAATCATGCGGCCATTAAGCAAATCTGGATTCCCCCCATTCACTTGCAGAAGCCAGTGTGATGACCCAAAGAGTCATAGCACAAAGGCAACACAGTCAGATAATCAGTAGGAGCCCCTTTTTTCGCTCCAACTTTGCCCCCAATGTCCTGGTTACCTTCTAGGTTGGAGAAAAACTCTCCCAGGAACAGCCTTTGGCTGCAGAGAATCAAGTCAACAAAAATTGTAACTATAAGTCCAATCAAGGCAAAATCAAAGTCAACACAATATAAATTGACATTTGCTCCCAGCAGCTGCCGCACTCAGCTTGCATCTCTTTTAAACTCTCTTCCCAGGTGTGCCTAATGAAGGGAATCAGGGCCCTTTCCTCCCCCATAAGCCATGCAACCCAGGTTGCTCTCTTTTCCATTCCTCCCTGAATGCCCTTGGATGAAGAGGGGTGGTGGGCCTGGTTCTTCCTCTGAACTCCCTCTCCCCTGTTCTACCTTTCCCCTGCTCTGGCCAGCCGGATTTTGCCCTCCACAGCTAACAGAGCCACACTCCCACTTCCTGTCAGCTGTTTGTCTTCCTCCTCGGATTCAGACTCCGACAGGAGCGTGACAGCCAGCTGGGAAGGTCACACATGGCGATCACGTGACCCTTGAGGCTTTGCAATCGTCAAAAGTACACGACAGTTGCCACGCGTCTGGATTTTGATATTGTGACCAGGGGGAGGCTGCGAAGATTGTAAATGAGAGGGCTGGTTGTCATTTTTTTTCCAGTGCTGTTGTAACTTCGGATGGTCACTAAACCAAGGGTGTCATACTCAGGGCACGTTGGGTGCTTAGATCTGGCCCATGGGGCCAGCCCGGAAACAGCAAAGGACCGGCCCGTGGTGCCTCTGGCAGTGAAAATGCCCTCCCCCCCCGGGCTCCATTTTTGCTGGCAGGGGGCCAGGCGAGGGATTCAACAATCTCAACAACCGTTTCTCTCCCTGGCTGCTGAGTGGGTGTGGCTATGGTGGGCGTGGCCTATAGGAACTTCCGGAAGGGCCATTTTTTGCCTTCCTCAGCATGCAGAGACTTCCCTTGGACACCTGGGAGGAAGAAAATGGCCTCTCCTGGGCTCCAGAGGCCCTCTGGAAGCCGGAAACAAGCCTGTTTCTGGACTTCTGAAACTTCTGGGGGGGGGGGGCGCTTTTCATCCTCCCAGAGCCTCCACATGGATCCTGCACTTATCTGCATCCAAAACGGGCTGGGTGGAGATTCCTGGGAGGGGAGGGTCAGGGAAGGCTGGGCCAGCCGGTCAGTTCAACTATCGGTTTCACAAAACAGATGTAAATTTAACAATCCAGTTTGCTAGAAATGGCCCGAACCGGCTGAATCCCACCCTTGCTGAGGGCTGTCAAAACAAATTAGAAACAAAACAAAAGGAGAAATGTTTCCCCTTTTTGCATTTGAGCATGCAAGAAGGGACAGGAGAAAGAGAAAGAGGAAAGAAAAAGAAGGGAACACAGGAAGAGAGCAGGGAAGGAAAAAGAACGAAAGAGGGGAAGGAAGAAGAGAAGGAAGAAGAAAGGTAAAAGAAGGAAGGAAGGAGATGATAATGAGAATGGGGGAGGGTTAGCACTTGGACACCACAGGTGCCCCCAACATGAGTCCCACCTACCATGGCCACGCCCATCCCAACCACATCTGCCATAGCCACGCCCGCCATGGCCACACCCATCCCCTGGCTCTCCAAGGTCAAGCACAACCCTGATGCAACCCTCAATGAAATTGAGTTTGACACCCCTGCACTAAACAAACAGGTAAAGTGGAGGATTACCTGTGAGGAATTCGGAACACAAGAATCCAGGATGTTTTTTGCAGCACAAAGTCTTACCTGAAAGTACAAAATCTGCTCCAATTTTCTCACTGATCCGAACCAGGAAAGCACCAGATTTGTTTTTTTCCGACATCAGCCGAAGCACCGCTTCTGAGCGAGAGATTTGCCCAAAGAACCATCTGTGTGGGGACGGTAGAGGGGAAAAGAAGAAGAAATAGTGAATTATATCAGATTCTCATCCATCTATTCTCACAATCTTTTTCACAAGGGGGGGGGGGATGAGCAGGGGATGATGGACTGGAGAGCCATGTATTCCTGCTCCTCTCCACTTTCTATGACATCATTGCTGTGTCTGCAGTTTCGACCTCTATACAGCTTGGCTGGCTGACTTGAGCCATCTGCAGCCTGGTTTCTATGTGCGGCAGTGATGTGAAGCGTGGGATGGATTTCCTAGAGGGCTAGTTGGGAGGTTGGGAGGAGAAACTGGGGGAACTGGTGTGTTTGGAGAATGCTTCTTGGAAAACAAGCTGAATTGGAACAATTGTCCTTTCCATGAAAAAATGTCCAGGGAAAGATGTTGGTTGTACTCAGGAGCTGAAAGAAGATTAACATGATGATGAGGAGTGTGTGAAATTTTGATGATCTAATCTAGTGCTTCTCAACCTTGGCTGCTTTAAGATGCCTGGACTTCAACTCCCAGAATTCCCCAGCCAGCAGTTGGATACTTTAAATGTGCTGAAGTTGAGAAGTTCTGCTCTGGCCTCTTTGGCTACCTCCCTGCCTGTCAGTGATGTGTGGACTTCAACTCCCAGCATACCCCAGTCAGCCATGGTGGCTGGGGAATTCTGGGAGTTGAAGTCCAGACATCTTGAAGTTGTAAGATTGATAAACACTGCTCTAGCGTCTCTGGATGCCCTTTCAATGATGTGAGTACTTCAACTCCCAGAATTCTCCCCCGCCCCCCATTTAAAAGTAGTCAAGACTGCTGTAGTCTCTCTGGGTGCCGCATTTCCCTGCCAATTATGATTCAAACAGTCTGAAAATACATCTGGATTTCAAGTTCTCCTTTCAGCCAATGTTTATTTGCACAAAACTGCATCAAGGCCCCAATTTCAATAGCACTTAGAGTTGACTTATATACCATCTCACAGTACTTTATAGCATCCTCTGGGGAATTTATGTCAACGTATTGGCCCCAACAATCTGCGTCCTCATTTCAATGATCTCGGAAGGATGGAAGGCTGAGTCAACCTTGAGCTGGTCAGGATTGAACTGCTGGCAGTGGGCAGAGTTGGCCTGCAATACTGCAATCTAACCACTGTGCCGCCATGGCAATGGAATGCAATAGAGTAGAGTAGAGTAGAATAGAACAGAACAGAACAGAACAGAACAGAATAGAGGTAGAGGTAGGGGAAGATAAAATACTTGGTCTTATACTGGTCTTATATACCACTTCACAGTGTTTTTACAGCCCTCTCTAAACGGTTTACAGAGTCAGCGTGTTGCCCCCCAAACAGTCTGGATCCTCATTTTACCAACCTCAGAAGGATGGAAGGCTGAGTCAACCGTGAACCGGTCAGGATCAAACTGCTGGCAGTGTGCAGAGTTTGCCTGCAATACTATATTTTAACCACTGCACCAACAGGGTTCCTTAAACTTCACCACCAAAACCTACCGAAGATTTTTCGCAAAGCATCAGCAAAGCTAATGGTTTGAGCTGCAACCTGCTAGTAACTTACGGCTCCGTCTCTACCGTCTCTTTCTTGGCGAGATAGTTGTAGGGAACGTATCCTTCCTCGCTTCTTCCTCCCTGAGCATCCACCTGCTTGGCCCAGCACCATTCCCCGGTCTTCTGAATCACCTCAAACAAGTCCCCTGCTTGGAAAGTCAACTCCGTTTTGGTTCGAGCTTGAAAATCCCACAAGCTGGTGTAAAGAGAACAATTGGCTCCGGGCACCGGATCTGTTTTGCAAGTCATGGTCGAGCGCAGGATTGAAAACAGGGAACGAATCAACTAGTTGGTTTGTCTGCCTTTCTGTCTTTCCCAGCTGCAAGTCCTGTTCATGTTAACATAGGTTTGCACTCCTTCTGGAATGCAGCAAAGGGATTTCTCGTAAACCCACGGAGGCGTTCCCCAGAGCAGGTAAGCCCTACCAGCAACAAGGTGTACAAACTGGAAAAACAGAGAGGGAGGGAAAGAAGGAACAGGGGAAAATCCCTTTCTGCCTTCTATTGCTAAATGAACTTTCGTGATGCATTTCAGCCCAGCCCGTTCTGACTTGTACAATGGCCTTCTTTTTTAAATTTTCTTTTTCAAAAATACAAAAGGTTTTTCTAGTGTGCGGTGGGGGTAAGGAATTTATGACTGGGTTATATACAGAGTAATACAGAACAATAGAGTTAGGGGTAGGACCTCCGCCCTTGGAGGTCTTCTCGTCCAACCCCCTGCTCAAGCAGGAAACCCTATACCTGTGATGGTGAACCTATGGCACTGTGCATCCACGCACCTCACAGCTGATCTTTCGGCTGGTTTGAGGCCTTTTTCGGCCTCCCAGAGGTTTGAAAAAAACCTCTGCAGGCCTTGCAGGCTGAATAATAGGCCCGTTTCGTCACTTCTGGTATTACGGGAAATGACAAAACGGGCCTATTATTCAGTCTGCAAAGGCTGCAGAGGCTTTTTTCAAGCCTCTGGGAGGCCGAAAAATGCCTCAAACCAGCCAAAAAAATCAGCTGTGAGACGCAGTGCAGGTAAGGGGGCGGTGGGAAGGGGGGAGTGTGCGCCATATGCACAGGGTGCGTGGAGGACACCATGCAGGTTGCCTTCTGGGTGCTGTCATGCGAGCACGCATGCGCAAGCGAACAAAAAATTTTTTGGCACAGGAGCCCAAAAAGGTTAGCCACCACTGCCCTATACCATTTCAGATAAACGGTTGTGCAAAAATATTTCTGGTATTGGAGAACCCATAACATCCAAAGGCAAACTGTACCACTAATTGTTCTGTCAAGAAATGTCTTGTTAATTATAAAATAATTTAATCATATGGATTATAGTTATATTCTGTTGGAAGTTAAAACCCATCCCTCTCCTAGAAAAATGAAACATCCTAGTAAATATTAAAAGGACAGAATATTTCTCCTAAATAGGGTAAAGTAGAAATTCAGAGAGGCAGAAACTCAGCCGCCCCTCCCCCACCTTTGCTTATGGGCCATTAAGGCCTAAGCCAGAGTATTCTACATAATAAAGGCCTCTACCCATCTCACCACCTGGCTTGGGAAGATTGTATCAGCCAACACTGAGGTGAAGCCATGTGGTCCAAAGTCTACAAAGTTAGCTAAGACCTCCCGCACCTGGGAGTCTGACAGCCAATGGGATACATTTCTTGAACAGGAAACACTAAGATGGAGGCCCAACAAAAGTTATAAAACTAAGGGTCTCTCAGCATCTCAGCCCTTTTCCTTCTTTCTTCATCCAGGGCATGTGATCCTGTCCACCATTAAACCATCTGTCCAACCAGTCACCATGTTTCCAGTGTCTTTCTTCCCCACTTGGAACTGAACCCGGAAGGCTATTTTACTAACCAGTTCTGTGGGTGTGGCTTGGGGGGCGTGGCAGGGGAAGGATACTGTAAAATCTCCAGTCGGAGGTGGTACTTGCCGTAACCTGAATACCACACCTCTGAGGTAGTGGGTCTGGCATCCTTGCAACATAGGCCTACTCTGGAGAGGACTTCTGTGTCTATCTAACATCTTGTCCCGCCATCCATACGACACACAGCAAAGAAAAGTCACTGCAGCGCTGCCGTAACACAGGAAAACGCACATCGAAGCATTGTTGCACAGCTCTTCAAACTTGTCAAGTTTAAGACTTGTGGACTTCCACTCCCAGAATTCCTGAGCTAACATGACTGGAGGAGGAATTCTGGGAGTGGAAGTCCACAAGTCTTAAAGCTGTCAAGTTTGAAGAGTCCTCTGTGCTTTTGTCATTCTTAACTGAACCCACATATTTTTTAGACACAAATGGTTCAGAGTTGTGTCCATCTTCAACCACAAGCCTGACACACCTTTGGCAGAAGAGGTGGGGGAATCACTCGTGTCTTCCAAGGATTACACGACTCTAGGAGCGTCACTAGAATGGGCTTCTCTTAACCCATTCTCTCGTGATCGACAGAACAAGGGTGTTCAACCTTGGCGGCTTTAAAAGTTGTGGACTTCAACTCCCAGCATTCCTGAGCTAACATGACCGGAGGAGGAATTCTGGGAATTGAAGTCCACAACTTTTAAACCCGCGTTATTGCATGCTACTTAGGGAAGCTATAACAGTAAGTTCTCCAACAGGGAGAACCCGCTTTTTGCATTCAAACAACACGCTATACTTTCCCTCTATTCTAGATTAATAAATCGAGGAGTTGCACACCACAGGTTCAAATTCTACTTTTGGAACCAGGTAAAGGTAGCCCTACCGAAGCAGGGCCTCAAAAAATTAATCGAAACTCATAAATGTTCCTCTCCACGGAAATCTTTAGTAAAAGGCGAAAGATTTATGCGATCTGAAGAGAAACCAGAGTATGATTCCCAGGAGTTCGAGAGAGCGATCCCTGCAACGATGTCTATTCACGACGTCATGGTGACCCTCTCGATGGGCAAATAACTTACATTGGGATCATGTGTATCGTTAGGAAAATGAGCAAAAGCGAAGCTAAAATGGAAAATATTTTTTTATAAATTTCAGAAACGACGGGAAAATTGCGTCTTCTTGCTGCGCAATGCATCATGGGTGCAGCCGAAGGGAAATGAGGCTTCTCGGGTCCGCTGTAGGTTCCGCCCCGACTGCATGCGGGCGCTCGTAACTCGAGCGCGACTGGGGATCTGGAGTTGGTTTTTGCTCACACTTTCGCCAATAATTTGCCGAATGTCAACTAATCCGGAGAATACGATTCAGTGCATATACAAAGGATCTTTCATTGTTGTCGTATTTATTTATTTTTAATAAATAAAGGCACTATCTAATAATGTATAACTTGATATCTCCCACAGCTTATCTTCCAGATGTATGGGAACTGCAACTCCCAGGAATCCGAGCAGTTTACTATTGGCTAGGGAATTTTGGGAAATGTAGTCCCGACATATGTGCAACGCGCTGAATTCAGAAAGTTGGGTTGAGAAAGAGCTGATTGAAGAGGGAACATTTAAAATTTGTTCTTTTTTCTCTAGGAACAGCAAAAACTCGATGGTAGAAAGCTGTGACTTTCCCAAAGATTCTGCTTTTCCGTTGATGCAAACTCAGGACAGGTTAATAATATTCTGTGTAGAAATAAGGTTTAATTCCGTCTTTCCTTCTCTCAGTTGTTTGGGTTAATTGTCTGAAGTTTGTCATATATGATTTATGTTCTGCTCCCCTGTCACACTGCACCAACGGATGGAAAGAGGATGTAAAACGAAGAAAAACACTTGCCATCCGTTGGTTAACGCGATGCTTCCGTTCTGTACTCACTGTCTCCGTTTTGCTTCCTATCTGTCCAGCATCTGTCTATTGACGTTTCATCCACTCACAGGGTTTTGAGCTGCTCAAAACTTTTGAGTGGAAAATGTATCCAATGCGTCCGTTCTGCATCCGCTAGGCATACGGGGGACATCCGTTCTACATCCGTTACGCATCCGCTATATCCGCTAGGCATCCGCTGCGCATCTGCGCAACTCAATCCGCTCCAGCGGTAAATGGACACAGGGAGGAAGCGGAACGGACGCGGAATGGATGCGCAGTGTTAGTAGCACGGACGGAGAAAGGATGAGAGCGGATGCAGCACGCAAACAAAGCATTTAAAACGGAAAAAACGTTCGCAGAGGGGACCTATCTCAGATATTAAGGATGTCTAGAGGATGCCTAGAGGATGCAAAGGGACACATAGGAGAAAACCTATATTGCCTATAAAAAGGGGGAGCAACTCACCTGGATCTCACTTTCAGACCAGCAACCCTGCTGGGCAGACCTCTGCAGCCTTCATCTGCCTCTTCCTCTTCCACAGCATCCAGTCATGTCCACCATGGATCGTAACAAAGTCCTTTTGGTAGCCACCATCGTTCTGCAACAGTGCGAAGCCATCTACAGGCTCTGTGAACTCTACTACGGGAAGAAAAAGAGGCGGCCAAGAAGCGTCTGGGTCCGAAGATGGATCGGGAGAAGAGCAGAGTACGGACTGTACAACAAGCTGATGGTGGAGCTCAGGAACGAAGACACTCGTGCATTCCAGAACTTCATGAGGATGCCTCCAGCCATGTTTGACGAAGTTGTGCAGCGGCTGACACCCAGGTTGACTAAGCAGAGCACCAACTTCCGGCCCAGCCTGGACCCTGGATTGAAGGTGGCACTGACTCTGCGCCACCTGGCCTCAGGGACCTCCTACAGGAGCATGCAGTACGGCTGGAGGGTGCCACACAACACCATCAGCATTGTGGTCAGAGAAGTGGTGCAGGCCATCATCGAAGAATACCTGGAGGAGCTCTTCCAGTGCCCCTCCACTGAAGAAGGATGGAAGAAAGTTGCAGAGCAGTGGTATCAGAAGTGGAACTTCCCCCACACTGTTGGAGCCATAGATGGCAAGCACGTGGCCTGCAAAGCGCCAGCCAAGTCGGGGTCCACTTATTTCAACTACAAGGGCTTCTTCAGCATCGTCCTCTTCGCCATGGTCGATGCTGACTACAAGTTCATGTACCTCGATGCTTCAGGCAACGGGTCATCTTCAGATGCCCAGGTATACAACACCAGTGACTTCAAGGAGGGGCTGGAATGCAACCTCATCATGGGCTTCCCAGATCCAGACCCCCTGCCCAACGACACGCAGGATGTGCCCTACTTCATCGTGGGGGATGACGCCTTCTCCCTCAGAACCTACCTCATGAAGCCCTACACTTCCAGACTCCTCACCCGTGAAGAGAGGATCTTCAACTACAGGCTGTCCAGGGCAAGGCGGGTGGTGGAGAACGCCTTTGGCATCCTGGCTAACAGGTTCCAGGTACTTCTCACCACCATGCAGCATCGCCCAGAGACTGTGAGGAGGATCGTGGAAGCTTGCTGCATCCTGCACAATCTCATGCGCACCCGCTACCCAGTCTTGCAGAACAGGCTCGTGCACCTCCAGCAAGGCAATGGGGACATGGAGCCTGGGGAATGGAGTCAAGGGCAAAACCTGATAGACACTGAGGATGTGCAAGGCCCCAACAGAGCCTCACGTGAAGGGAAGAAGCAGCGCAACCTCTTGAAACACTGGTGCAACTCCCCAGCTGGAGCAGTGGAGTGGCAAGACAGGATGGTAGATGATTAATGGATGCTTCCTTCAGCCTGTCTCATCACACTGATGAGATTGGGCCATGTATGTTGGGTGGGCCTACAATGAACAGGGCATTTAATAAAGAGTTGTGTTTATGTTCAAATGTGTGGATCAATGCTTACATTAGTATTGATAATGAAGGGCCATAGGTGTGGCCCCTGGGAGGGTGGACCATACAGTCCCACTATGCTTGCACTGGAGGTTTATCTATCCCACAGCTATCTTAACCCATCCCACAGGTATCTTAACCCATCCCAAAGGTATCCCTGCCCATCCCACAGCTATTACCCATCCCACAGGTATCCCTAGCCATCCCACTGCTATCTTAATCCATCCCACAAACATGCAAAGGCTTAAACCATTTCTAAAAGTTTCCACCAAGACTTTATTGACATAAATAAATGAAGCAAGTGTGTGAAGCAAAGATAAACTTTATTAATCACAAGCTGTAAAAGAAAAATGACCCAAGTGAAGTGTCCAAATAAAGACTACAGGTAGCCACCCAGTCTCTGGCACTCCTCTTGGTCACTTGGAGGTGTGCCCAGTCTCAGGGGTGAAGGGTCCAGGTGCTGTGGAGGTGGCTGCTGCTGGAGTGCTGGTCTGAAGCGCCACTGGTGTGCCTGGCCCTGAGAGGACAACAGGTGACGGTGTGTTGAGGAAGCTCTCGGACAGCTGGCTCAGCCCCGTGATGTTGAGAGCTCCTTCCTCCATGCTATGTGGTGTCAGCCCCAGTACCGAGGACAGATGTACTGAGGCTGGGCTTGGCTGTGGTGTGGAGGAAGGAGCAGTGTAGTGGGGCTGTCTGGTCTGCAGCTGGGTGAGGACTGGTGTAGATGGCATCTGTGGCATGGGTGGCATCGGTGTTGTCGGTGGCATCATTGGCGTGGGTGGCATCGGTGGAACCGGTGGCAACGGTGTTGTCCGATGACTCTGTGCCTGGACTGGGAAGGGCTGCTGCCTGTGCTGCTGGACCTCCTGGTAGCCATAGCCCTGGTAGGTGAGGGGCTGTGGAAAGCCTTGGAATGGGAGGGACATCACCTGGGGTGGAGGAACAGACCTGGACTGGGTGGGAGCAGGTTCCTCTGGATCTGGAGGGTTGTGAAGCAGCTCGGTGATCCTGTCCTTCACCACCTGGTACTGGGGTTCTGCCATGTCCGTGAGGTTCTGGTTGACATAGGTGAGGAAGGGCTTGCGGTTGGAGGATGAGGAGTCGGTGTGGACCAGCTGAGAGAGGAGATCTACGCTGCTCCTGATGGTGTCCCTGATCTCCAGCAGGACAGTGTGGCTCTGCCCCTCCTGTCTGGCTCTCTGCCTTTCTGTGGAGGTGGAGCTGTGGGTGGATGCGGGTAGGGCTGTGGTGGAAATGCCGTCTCCTTTCTCCCACTGCACCAGGGAGTCCTCCATGCGCTCCATCACGGTTAAAACACCTGTCCGCGGGTTCTCCGTCGTGGCACGCTCCACAGAAACCTGCCTGGAGACAGGAGCTGACTCTCGGCCGGAAGAGGACTGGCTCTTAGCAGGCTGCCGGAGAGAGAGGGTCATGAGAGGGGCTGCTGCTGCTCCTCAGTGGCGGATCTCACCCTCCAGGAAGCTGCACCTGGCCATGACATAGGTCTCTCTGTCCGTCAGCTTAACCGTGGCCTGGCCAGATTTCTTGAGGTGAAGCTTCCCGTACCAAGTGTGCATGTGCTTCCACCAGCCGAGGAGGACATCCGATGTGTAGCCCAGACTCTCTGCCTTCTCTCTCCAAGCAGCCTGCTTCCTTTTGGTGTCCCTGTCGAGCCGGTGTCCCTTCCGCCATAGATAGTCATTCTCTCTCAGCCACTCCACCACCTCATCCTCGTGTTCCTCCTCAATGGAGTATTGCCTCCTCTCCTGTTCCCGCATACGCCTCTTCCTCCCTTTGGCAGGACCAGATGGGCCCTCATCAGAGGGGCTTCCAGTTTGTAGGGGCTGCTCCTCCACACCACCAGCAGCAGCAGCACCAGCAGGATCATCATCATCATCATCATCAGCAGCAGCAGCAGCAGCAGCAGTAGCATCACCAGCAGGATCATAATCATCAACATCATCAGCAGCAGCAGCAGCACCACCAGCAGGATCATCATCATCATCATCATCATCATCATCAGCAGCAGCAGCAGCAGCAGCACCACGAGCAAGACCAGGAGCACGAGCAGTACAAGCAGTACGAGCAAGTCTAGGAGCACGAGCAGGACCAGCAGGACGAGGAGCAGCTTCAGCAGAGTAAGCACCAGCAGAAGCACCACCGCCAGAAGCAGCATCAGCAGGTCCTCCAGAAGCAGCATCAGCAGAAGCACCACTGCCAGAAGAAGCATCAGCAGAGTAAGCACCAGCAGAAGCACCACCGCCAGAAGCAGCAGCAGCAGCTCCTCCAGAAGCAGAAGCAGCAGAAGGCCCAGCCGCAGAAGAGCGAGCCCGTGCTACAGAAGCCCCAGCAGAAGCAGAGTGAGGGCCAGGGGGCGGGAGGATGGCCCTGTCCCTCTTGCCAGGGCTGGCAGCAGATGGCTGAGGCTTTCTCTTTTTCCCCATGGTTGTGGGGTTGCTGGCTGGCAGGGAGGCTGGCAGGGAGGCTGGCAGGAAGGCTGGCAGGCAGGTAGGCAGAAAGGCTGGCAGGCAGCAAGGCTGGCAGGCAGGTAGGCAGCAAGGCTGGCAGGCAGCAAGGCTGGCAGGGAGGCTGGCAGGATGGCAGGCAGCAAGGCAGGCAGGCAAGGCACTCAATGCGTCTGGCAGCAGGTCTTTCCTCTGAATGGTACCTGCTTCCGAGCTGCTTCCCTTTATATCTGCGGAGCTGATGCAATAAATCCCCCCCGCATGTGCAATTAATGCAAGGCATCCGCTAGGCTTCCGCTAGGCTTCCGCTTCATCCGCTGTGCATCTGCTGTGCATCCGCTTCATCCGTTCGGCGTCCGCTCTGCATCCGCTTCATCCATTCCGCGTCCGCTTTGCTGAGGTCCCCCGGAAGCCTTGCAGATGTGCCATCCACTCCCATCCACTTCCATCCGCTAGGCTTCCGCTCTGCATCCGCTTTCCATCCGCCCTGCGTACTCCCCCTGTCCGTTCCTTTCCGTGTTGTCCGCTCTGTTTATGCAAATTTTTGCCCCTTTTGAGAGCGGATAACAACGGATGAAACATTTTTCTCGTCCGCTGTGTCCTTTTTACAAACGTTTTGCATCCGTTGGGCAGTGTGACAGGGCCTTTAGTCCAAGAAGTTATAATAGCAAAAAATTAGTTTAATCTCCTTTTCGTTACGTTATCTGTTATCACATTCAATATGATCAATATTCACAAATGGAATATAACCTTGAACAAATGTTATTAGGAGATCATTAAAATTTGAAAACATTTTGGCTGCTCTGAAAAAAATTAAGGAAGACCTGATCTTAGTATTGCTTGGATGAAAAGTCACTTCAGATCTGCAGGCTGTGAACTAAAATCTCACAAAAATACAGTGCAAAATCACTTCTGTTCTATTACAAGAAAGGGATGTAGACTTGGCCACAAAATTTAGAGAAACGGTGCTTGACTCCACAAAGACTTCAGTAAGGAAAGTAATGGTAAGACATGTTGCTTTGCTTCCTGAGCCATTAAGACTCGTCTACTTTGTAGGTAGCATACAAATTAAGGAAAGGAGGGAGGGAGGAAGAGAAGAGGAGGAGGGGGGAAAGGAAAGTAAGGGGAGAAGAAGGAGAGGAGGAGGTGGGAGGAGAAGAAGGAGAGAGGGGAAGGAAGGAAGGAAGGAAGGAAGGAAGGAAGGAGAGAAATGGAGGGAGGGAGAAGGAAGGAACAAAGGCAGGATGGAGGGACAGAGGGAGGGAGGGAGGGAGGAGGGAACAGCAGGAAGGAAATTAATTGAATATAACCTAAAGGCCCTGTCCCACTGCACTTACCGATGCAAAGAGGATGTAAAACGTTAAAAAAAGCTTGCCATCCATTGGAAAACACTATGCATCCGTTGTGTACTCATTGCATACGTGTTTCATACGCTCTATCCATCGAGCATCCGTCCACTGAGATTTCATCCGCCCAAGAAGTTTTGAGCTGCACAAAACTTTGTGAACGGATGAACTTTCCGCCATGTACATCCGCGACATACGAGCAACAAACATTCTATGTCCGTTTATCATCCGTTAAACGTCCGCTGTATCCTCTGTATCCTCTGGGCATCCTTGCAACTCACATCTGCTGCAGCTGAAAACGGAAAGAGGGAGGAAACAAAAGGTGCACGGAACGTGGAACGTCTACACAGTGTTAGTAGCACGGAAATAGAAAGGATGTAAGCGTATGCATCTCGTATATAAAGGATTAAAAACAGACAAAACATTTGTATCTGGGATGTATCTTGTATATTTAGGATGTCTGCAGTATGTCTAGAGTATGTAGAAGGCCCCATAGTGGACAACCGACATTTTCTATAAAAAGGGGGAGAAAATAATCTGGATCGCTGGGATGGTGGACCATACAGTACCACTATGGTTGCACTGGAGGTTTATCTATCCACAACTATCCTTATCTATCCCACAAGCATGCAAAGGCTTAACCATTTTTTCAAAGTTTTCACCAACACTTTAAGAAGTAGAAAAAATGAACCAAGTGTCTTAAGCAAAGATAACCTTTATTAACTTTCTTAGGCAAACTTTATGACTTTATTAAATAAGCAAAATGAACCAAGTGTCTTAAGCAAAGATAACCTTTCTTAACTTTCTTAACTTTATGACTTTGTTAAATAAGCAAAATGAACCAAGTAAACTGTATTAAGTGTGTTAAGCAAAGATAACCTTTATTAACTTTCCTAGGTAAACTTTATGACTTTATTAAAAAAGCAAAATGAACCAAGTAAGTGTCTTAAGCAAAGATAAACTTAACAAGTACAACTCAGTCTCTGACACAATTCTCAGTCACTCTGAGTCATGTTTCTGGTCTCAGCTGTTAAGCGCACAGGGACTGTGGAGGTGGCTGTGGCTTGAGTGCTGGTCTGAGGCACCATTGGGGTGCTTGGCCCCGAGGGTACAACAGGGGATGGTGTGTTCAGGAAGCTATCCGAGAGCTGACTCAGTCCCGTGAGGTTGAGAGGCCCTTCATCAAGGACTTCAGATGTCAGGCCCAATACTGATGACAGATTGTCCATTGACGGGCTGTCTGGTCTGCAGCTGGGTGAGTGGCGTCTGTGGCGTGCGATGAACCTGGGCCTGGACTGGGAAGTTCTGGTTCTGCTGTGGGAAGTCCTGGTAGTCGTAGCCTTGGTAGGTGAGTGGCTGTTGAAAGCCATGGAAGGGCTATGACGTCGCCTGGGGTGGAGGAGCAGACCTGGACTGGGTAGGAGCAGCTTCAGCTGGGCCTTGAGGGTTGTGCAGAAGTGCTATGATCTTCTGCTTCATCACCTGGTACTGGGCCTCAGGCAGGTCCCTCAGGGTCTGGCTCACGTAGGTGATGGGCTTCCGGTCCGAGGATGGTATGTCGCTCTGGACCAGCTGAGAGAGAGGTTCTGTGCTGGTCTTCATTGTGTTCCTGATCTTCAACAGCACACTGTGGTCCTGGCCCTCCAGTCTGCCTCTCTGCCTGCATCCTCTGGAGCTGGGGGTTGGGGTGGGGGTGGGTTGGCCTCTGGTGGCTGCTGCTTCTTCCTCCATTTGTGACAGCAGGGCATCATCCTCCACGGGATCCTCCAAGTCTGCCGGCGTGGGAAGTGCAGCTGTCGGGGGGGTCTCTGCTGTGGGGCCCTCTGAAGACACCTGCCTGGACAGGGTAGCTGGCTCCTGGCTGGAAGAGGACTGGCTGTCTGTGGGCTGTCTGAGGGAGAGGGGTCTCAGAGGGGCTGTTCCTCGGTGGTGGATCTCACCCTCCAGGAAACTGCACTTGGCCATGATGTACATCTCCCGGTCAGTGAGATTGACCGCGGCCTGCCTGGATTTCTTGAGGTGTAGCTTGCCATACCAGGTGTGCATGTGCTTCCACCATCCAAGGAGTACTTCTGCAGTGTACCCCAGGCTCTCTGCCTTATCTCTCCAAGCTGCCTATTTCTTCTTGGTGACCCGATACAGTCTGTGGCCCTTTCTCCAGAAGTACTCATTCTCCCTCAGCCATTCCAGCATCTTCTCCTCATGCTCCTTGGAAACAGTGTACTGTTTCCTCTCTCCCTTCTGCTTCCCTTGCCTCTTCCTCCCTCTGGCAGGGGCTTCAGCAGGGCCTTCAGGGGATTGAGCAGCAGGGCCTTCAGGGGATTGAGCAGCAGGGCCTTCAGCAGCAGGGCTTTGAGGCCCTTGGGGCTGGTCCACCACAGCAGCTTCAGAGTCAGTGCCAGGGGGTGGGATGCTGGTTCTGGCCTTCTTGCTAGGGCTGGAACGAGTAGGGACGAGCTTCCTCTTCTTGCCTGACTGACGAACCATGGTGTTCCTGCTAGATGTATATGGCAGCACGTTTTTCCCCTGTATGTTGACTGCATGCGTGCTGCATCCTTTTATATCCACGGAGCTGACGCAATTCATACTCCCCGCATACGCAGTGAACATTTGCATCCAATATACATCCGTGTGGCATTCCCTTTGTTTCCTATAGGCGTCCGTGATGCATCTGCTTCATCCGCTATGCATCCGCCCCTTCAGCTATGCGTCCGCTTCACAATTCTCCCCCGGAATCCCTTCGGAGATGTCATCCGCTTCCATCCACTGTCATCCACTAGGCTTCCTATGAACATCGTTTAACATTCCCGCTACATACTACCCACGTCCGTTCTTTTCCGTTCTTTTCCGTTCTGTTTATGCAAATTTTCACCACTTTTTGGAGCGGATGACAACAGATGGAGCCACCCCCGAAATTTTGCTCGGCTGCTGTGTCCTTTATGCATATGTTTTGCGTCCGTCGGCCAGTGGGAGCGGGCCTTTAAATTCATGGGTCAAAGCTCATTCAAGGTTGTCCTCAACTTATGACCAGTTGGTTAGTGACTGTTCAAAGTTACAACCTACCTGAAAAAGGCGACTTACGACTCAGGTCCAAAGTTCCAACAGCCCCTCCCCCCCCCATACACATACACACATTATGTGGGTGCACTTTTGGGCACATGGCAACACAATCAACATTGGCTGCCATTTGCAGCATTCCACGCCCACACGACCCGTGTTTATGACAGTTTTGCTGAAAACTGGCATGTGCTTCTGGTTTTCCGGCAAGGCAGCACCCATAATGAAGCATCAGTTTGCTTAACGCCCACTGCAGAACACATGAAACGACTATTACGACAGGTTCCATTATGGTCGTAAAATCAAGGAGTACCTGTCTTTTTAGCCAAAATGTATTGGAAAGGGGTAGGGAAAAAAAAGAAGGGGAGAGAAAGTAGAATAGGGTCTGTCTCTCCCTCCCACTCTCCCTCCTTCTCTTCCCCTCATACAGGTGGGCTCTGACAATTTGCTGCACCCAGATGACTGCAGGACAACTTGCAGTATAAGAATTACACTAATATCAAAGAAATAGTGGAATACAGGTAGTCCTCGACTTACAACAGTTCATTTAGTGACTGTTCAAAGTTACAACGGCACTGAAAAAAGTAACTTATGACCATTTTTCACTGTTACGACCTTTACAGTATCCCCATAGTCACATGGTCATAATTCAGACGCTTGGCATGTCAAGCCCGAAACTGACCAATGTAGCCATTTTAGTTAGGCTTAGTATGTATTCTTTTTCTTACTTTTTCTGTGGCAGTCATGGTGGGGGGAAGGGTTTCGGGCTTGCCACATTCCTAAGGGGAGAGAAGTGGAGATAGGGAGAGTTGTTTTGTCTAGGTAGTTCTTCCTGTGGGAAATTGAGCTGTCAGTAATTAGGCTCCTTGAGGTAGAGATATATGACATCAAGCAACGTTGAATTACTTCTATTGGAGAATGTGGCTTTTGGGGGTTGTTTCTAACTTTTAATATTATGGGGTAATTCTGGGTTATGTCAGATCCAGAATTACCATGGACTGCCAATTTGATGCTTTCCTAAATAAAAGAATTTGTTGGAAGATTGACTTTGCTCTTTTCTTTTTAAATGGATTTCATCACTTGGAAACCTGACATGGCAACTGGCTCGTACTTATGATCATTGCAGCATCCCAGAGTCACATGATCCCTTTTTTTGCAACCTTCTGACAAGCAAAGTCAACGGAGAAGCCAGATTCACTTAACAACCAGATTACTAACTTAATAAGTGGTTTACTTAACAATTGTGGTGAGAAAGGTGGTAAAATGGGACAAAACTCACATAACAAATTCTCACTTAACCACAGAAATGTTGGGCTCTATTGTGGTCATATGTCGAGGACTACCTGCAGAATCTTTGAAGGAAGGATGCAAAAGGAGAGAACAGAATGAATTGTGAATGACCTAAATTCAAAATATTTTTAAATGATTTTAAAATAATGAAATGAAATTGCTAAATTGTTCCACAGCGAGTTGTCCGTGGCGAGTCGGCCACTGCAAATTGGCCTGTGGCAAGTTTGTCCCCTTCCATCCTCACCCATAGAGACAAACATAATAAAGCTATGTCTCTCTTTTTCCACACGGACTTCTTTCTTTTTTGTCTCATGGGATGGGGTTCCGTTTTTCTTCAGGCCATTTCTGACCAAACAAATTGCTCCCAATCGATGCACCAGGAACACCCAGAATGTAAGAAATCAGATGGCTACATTTGTACACGTTTATTGACTAAAGGAAGCCATTTTAGTTTATTGACTAAAGGAAGCCACCTATAGCAAGAAGAGTCCATAACTTGCACAGGGAAGGAAATGCCGCATTTCTGTTTCTCTCCACGGGGAGCTCTTGGCTCTTACCATGAGCTATTTTTGGACCAGTAGAACCCATAACTCCACCTGCTGAGGTTGGAGAGCTTATGTAGTCCACCTTCAAAGGCACAAATGTTCCTGCAGGCTCAAGAGACTCTGAGAACCTGGAAGGTCTGCAAGACTTCTACTAGCCTGTTGAGCACGAAGGGCTGATGGTTGTTGCAGAAGGTGTGGGAGGTGCCTCCCCCCCTCACTTTCAGGAGAAGGAGTGACGTGCCCATTTGTAAATCGAAAAGAGTGCATCCCTCAAGTTGAGAAAAGTTGGGCGATCTTCAGGATGGGCCTTCCAGCATTCCAGCATGATGCTATAGATCTTAGGGGAGCAACTGTTGGGGCAAGGAAGACGGTAGCCCCGAGTAATCTGCTGGATGGTCTCCTGATTGGTCATCCCTAGAAGAAGACAGAGGAGAGAAATAGTCAGGTTCACAAGGAACAAAGAGGTGGGACAGCTAAGGCAGGACTCTCCTTACACAGAGATGGGGTTCCTTGCCAATGTCAGGATGACCAAACCGTTCTGGATGATTTCCCACAGCTCAAACCTCTCAAAAGGGACTGTAAGGCTCCAATTTCTCACTTCTAGCTGGAGTGTTGACTTTACCCCAACCCTCTTTGTTAGAGCTTCTGAAATTGGAAGTATCTGCTTGGACATTCTAAGAAAAGAAAGGATGTTCAGGCCTGGCCCAGGAGATGGAGTTGGGGTGGAGAAGTAACATATCTCCAGTATGATTGGGCATCTTACAATGTGTGTGTGTGTGAGAGAGAAAGAGAGAGAGAGAGATGTTGCGGCTTGCCGGTGACTGACGGAGCTGGCAGCAGAGTCAGACAGCAAGAAAGTTGAGGAGGAACATGGGCCAGTCCTGGAGGCTGAGGAAGGCTCAGACGAGGGCTCTGCATCAGAGGCAGAGATGGGGCCAGGGTAGGCTGGCAGTCATTAGCTGCCTTCAAGCTCGGACAGCAGTGAGGCAGGGGAGCTTCTGGAACAGGTTCCCAAAAAGGAAAGAACAATTAAGTACTCAGGGTCGACATGGGAGCAAGGCCACAGGTGGAAGATGAATGGCTCTTCCCATCAGGATTAGAAGAGGAGCAAAAGAGGAGGGGGTTTTGCAGGAAACAATTTGTTCGTTCCAGCCTCGTGAAGATTTGTCTGTGTAGCCTAGAGATTCTGTGCCCAGCCCTTTCCTGTCAGTAGTACATGTGGAAATATTTACCAGGCAACTTTCCAAGATAGATAAGATCTGAGCTAATAATTATACCTTTGCAAGACTGTTTACCAAGCTGTTGGCTGAATGGGAAGGCAATAAATTCACATTCATTTAATAAAAGAGGTTTTGCCGGGACTCAGAGTTTGTTTAATGCTTTTTGGGGAAACCAAGGACAGAACAAAAGAGAGAGAGACACCCTCTTCCCTCCCAAGAGCTTTCCGTTGTCATGATCATCTGTAGGCCATCCATTGAAATGAAATCGTACCATCATAGGGGCACTGTCCATAGCTAAAAACCTCATAGAGTAGGATTCCATAGGACCAAACGTCCGATTTGGGGGAGTACGTCTGGTAAATGGCAGCTTCCGGTGCCGTCCACTTAACCGGTATCATGGCACTGCCGGTGGTGGAGTAGATGTCATCCTGAAGGAAAGGCAAGAACAGGTGATCAGCCAAAGGCAAGGGAGATGCTTTCACCCAGAGATTCAAGGAAGAGAAGCTAAAACTGGCTTGTTCAGAATGGAACACAGAATAATAGAGTTAGAAAGGACCTTGGAGGTCTTCTAGTCTGACCCCCTGCTCAAGGAGGAGATGTTATACATTCCAGATAAGTGGCTTTCCAATCTCTTGAAAACCTCCAGTGATGAAGCACCCACAATTTCTGGAGATAAGCTGTTCCATCGATTAAATGTTTTTACTATCAGTTCAGTTTAGCTGTTCAGTTCCACCTTTGTAGGACTGCTTTGTCATCTTTGGTACCCTCCAGATGTGCTAGCACAGAAACTCCCTGAACACATCTGGAGGATATCAAAAGCCATTTATGGGTTTTGTCTGAGAGTTGAGTACCTAACCCTGAAGAAGTTAAGAGTTGGATCTATACTCATTTCCTCTTTTCTTCCTTCTTTCTTTTTTCTTTTTCTTTCTTTCTTTCTTTCTTTCTTTCTTTCTTTCTTTCTTTCTTTCTTTCTTTCTTTCTTTCTTTCTTTCTTTC
>BLBF01000049.1:11469913-11512092 GCA_015471245.1 Laticauda colubrina
TTCTTTCTTTCTTTCTTTCTTTCTTTCTTTCTTTCTTTCTTTCTTTCCTTCCTTCCTTCCTTCCTTTCTTCTTTCTTTCTCTTTCTCTCTTCCTTCCTTCCTTTTATATTTTGCTTGTTTGTTTTATATTTGTTCCAGATAGGTTGGCGTACAGGTAATCCTCAACTTAATAACTATCACTGGGGCCAGAACTTCCATTGCTAAGCAAGATGGTTATTAAGGGAGTCCTGCCAGATTTTACCACCTTTTTGCCATGACGCTTCAGCACATCACCACAGTTGTTAAGTGAATCTTGTGGTCATTATCAAGCTTTCCCCATTGATTTTGCTTGTGGGAAGTTAGCTGTGAAAGTAATCCCAGGTATGCTAAGAGGATGGTTGGTATGTCGGCTTTTAAGAGGGCCCATTCGGATGTTTATATTTTTGGAGTCAACAAAAGAACTGTAAATGTCTGGGCTCTGTCCTGCTTTTTGGAAAAAGTGCAGAGAAGAGCCACTAAGATAATTAAAGGCCTGGAGATTAAAACATATGAAGAACTTGGAGGATCTGGGTATGGCTAGTCTGGAGAAACGGACTAGGGGTGACATGATAGCAGTCTTCCATTATTTCAGGGGCTGCCACAAAGAAGAGGGAGTCAAGCTATTCTCCAAAGCTCCAGATGTTAGATAAGAAACAATGAATGGAAACTACTCAAAGAGAGAAGCAATCTGGAATTAAGAAGAAATTACCTAACAATGAGACAATTAACGTGTAGAAGAGGTTGTCTGAAATGATGGGGGGGGGGTGTCTCCTGTTTGAACAGGGGTTGGACTAGAATACCTTCAAGGTCCCTTCCAGTTCTGCTTTGACTGGGAACAGCTAAATTACGGAGTGTGTGTGGAGTGGGGGTTGTCAAAGCTTCCTTGGATGCACCTTGAGGAGCCTGGCAAGGCCGAAGTCAGCTATTTTGCAAGCAAGGTCATCTCCCACTAGGATGTTCCTCGCTGCGAGGTCCCGATGGATGATATGTTGTTCCTCCAAGTAGGTCATCCCATCAGCCACCTGGCAAGAGATGCTGAGCAAGTGGTGTGTGGTCAATTCCTTTCCTGCAGCACCTGAAAAATCAACAAGGCGCCATGGTTAGAAGGCATGTTGCAGGCTAACTTACTGCCCATTGCCAGGAGTTCAATCCTGACCGGCTCAAGACTAAATCGGCCTTCCATTCTTTCAAGGCAGGTAAAATGAGAAGCCAGATTTTTGGGGGCAATAGGCTGACTCTGTAAACCGCTTACAGAGGTCTGCAAAGTATTATAAAGCAGGATATAAATCTAAGTGATTCTATTCTATTCTATTCTATTCTATTCTATTCTATTCTATTCTATTCCTGTATTCTACTCTATTCTTATTTGATTTGATTCTATTTTCTGTCCCATCCCATGCAGTATTGCAGGTTAACTCTAACTCTGCCCACAGTCTGGAGTTCGATCCTGACTGACTCAAGGTTGACTCAGCCTTTCACCCTTCCAAGGTGGGTAAAATGAGGACCCAGATTGTTGGGGGGGGGGGGGGGGGCAAGAGGCTGACATTGTAAATCTCTCAGAGAGTGCTATAAAGTGGTATATAAGTCTAAGTGCTATTGCTATTAACCTTTGACCCTTTACTAAAAACTCACTTTTATTTACAGGTAATCCTTGCTTTACAACCACTCATTTCGTGAACATTTGAAGTTACAACAGCACTGAAAAGGCAACATGTGACTGTTTTTCAAAACTTATCACCATTTTAGCCTTCCCGTGTGATTCAAAATTCAAACACTTGGCAACTGGCTTATATTTAGCAGTGTCCTGGGATCTTGTGATCATCTTTTGTGACCTTCTGACAAACAAAGTCAATGGAGAAGCCAGATTCGCTTAACAACCATGTTTTCTAGCTTATTAACAACAGCAGTGATTCACTTAAAAACCACTGCAAGAAAATTCATAAAACTCACTTAACAATAGAAATTTTGAGCTCAGTTGTGTTCATGTCAGTGACTATGTTTTTTCGGCAAGAGAGGGCAGTGTTGTGTCAGAAGTTAGTCAAAGGAGATAAAAAACAGCATCTGCTGAAGTCCTTTTACAATACTAACCTTAGGGGAATTCTCCAGCACCCTTGCTTAAGCATAATCCAGTTCTTTCTAGGTAATTTCCCCACAAAATATTACCTGAAGCAAATTTAAACCCACAAGTCTCACTTTCTGGATTAGCAGCTTAATTTTGAAGCAAAACCTTAACTGCCATCTTTTAAGCTTCTTTCCATCCATTTTAGCAGTAGGGTGGATTTTTTCTTTCCTGATTCAATCTAATCATAATTCTTAGAGAATTAACATCTGGGTTTGACTGACACATCCGTCAAGGGCCTGGATTCCCTCAAAGCAGGAATTCAGATTTCTAACCCTCAGCAGAAAACCAGTTTGACGGTTCTATCTCCGTCCATGGAGTGTCTTAGAACAGGAGTCAGCCATCTGCGGCTCTGGAGCCGCATGTGGCCCTTTCATCCCTCTGCTGCAGCTCCCTGTTGCTGGTCGGCTCTACAATTGATAGGGCTTTTGGTTAGGACAGTTAGAGGAAAAAGGACGCGGTGTTAGGAGGAGACTCTATGGTGGGGGAACTGCCACAGAGTCTGGCTGGCTCCAGAATTTAATGGGGGGCTTCCGTTAGGATCTTTGTGGCTCTTCGAGTGTTTAAGGTTGCTGACCCCTGTCTTAGAAGGAAGAGGAGATCAGACTACATTTTGTAAACACAATGCACCTTGCAAAGCTATTTTGCTCTGGGATGACGCAAGAAAGAAACTCATTAGCAGGCAAAAGCATTTAGGCTCTTGGAAACAGAGAATGTTGGCTCCAGACTCGTTCTCCTTGGGAGTTGCCCCATCTTAGGTAACAAACCAGATCTGGAAAGGAGGTCAGGTCATTCAACGCAGGAAACTTCTCATGGGAAGGAGCCAAACTGGCTTCTTTTGGACAAGAGATTTCTCAGCCGAGAAGAATCTCCTTAGAAAAGGGTGTCACGTTGGGGATGGCAAAATGGCATTGGAAATTTGTCACCTTTGGCTGAAATTGGAGATGCCTTAGATGGCATCCGAAGCCAAGGAAGCTACCCAACTGCCTGGTGGAGAGGAAATTTGGGGAAGTAATAGCAATTTTCCCAGGGGATTTTATAAAATTAAGTTTGAGGAGGAACCAGTTCTTGGGTGGTTTCCCAGCTGGTAGAGTAGCCTTTAGCAAACCATGGAAGGCTTTTGACTCAGTCTATCTCTCTGTCTGCCTCCCCCCCCCCCCCCCCCGTGTGTTTGTGTGAAAACAGAAGACTAATACAAGTAGATCTTGCCTTACAACCATTCACTTAATGACTGTTTGCAGTTACAACGGCACTGAAAAAAGTGACTCATGACCGTTTTTCTTACATAGAACCATTGCAGCATCCCCATGGTCATGTGATCAAAATTCAGACGCTTGGCAACTAACTCATACTTATAACCATTGCAGTGACCCGGGGTCATGTGATCCCCCTTTGCAACCTTCTGACAGGCCAAGTCAATGGGGAAGCTAGATTCACTTAAGCACTGTGTTCATAACATAACAGCTGCAGTGATTCACTAAACAACTGTTGCAAGAGAGGTCATAACAGGGAGCAAAACTCATTTAACAACTGTCTTGCTTAACAACAGAATGCTTGGGCCACAGGTGGTAGTCAGCAGGTTCTGACCAGTTCTGGAGAACTAGAAGCGGAAATTTTGAGTAGTCCAGAGAACCAGCAAATCCCACCTCTGACTGGAGATTTTACAGTATCCTTCCCTCTGCCACGCCCACCAAGCCAGGCCCACAGAACCGGTAGTTAAAAAAATTGAATCCCACCACTGTTTTGGGCACAACTTAGTTGTAGATGAGGACTACTTGTAAGTGTGTGTGTGTATTGTATGTGTGTGGGAATGGCACCCATGAGGCAGAGTCATACAGATCCAGCGGGTAGCCACAGCCATAAGATAGAACCTCTATCATGTTGTGTGACTTACAATTATTCATTTAGTGACCGAATTTGTGGCTCAATTGTCATAAATCGAGGACTACCCATAATCCAGATGTCTGAAGAATGCTAGATTTCTGCAGGCTGTGTTGCAGCCTATCCTGGGCTTTAGTCATTTGTCGTGCCCACCATTTTCACCTTGGGCTGGTCAACCATACGAAGATTGGGTCTGGAAGCATCAGTTGAGAGCGGGAATACTCACTGTTGAGGTAACTATGGAGGTTGCCCTTCCGCATCAACTCTGTCACGATGTAAACTGGTTCCCCCACAGAACAGACCGCCAGTAGTTTGATGAGCCTTGTGTGTTTCAAGCTTTTCAAGTTCCAGATCTCCTTGACAAAGTCGTCCCTCATATCAGCTGTGAAGGAGACAAAAAAGACATTTGCAAGGTGGATTGCTTTGCATAGACTTGGGCTTGTTCTCTCATTCCAGCACATCTGGAAGTCCTGGGTCATGGTTTCTCCACCTTGGGAATTTCCTAAAGGGTGAACTTCAACTCCCAGAAGTTGACAGCCAGTGTGATTATTGAAGAGAATTCTGGGAGTTGAAGTCAATCAATCAATCAGAATAGAGCTGGAAGGGACCTTGGAGGTCTTCTAGTCCAGGGGTCTCCAACCTTAGCAACTTTAAGACTTGTGGACTTCCACTCCCAGAGTTCCTCAGCCTGTTCTAGTCCAACCCCTAGTTAGGCAGGAAACCCTAAGTCCATCCACCTGGAAATGACCAAGGCTGGGAAACAGAATAACAAAGTTGGAAGGGACCCTTGGAGGTCTTCTACTCCCTGCTCAGGCAGGATACCTTATAACATTTCAGAAAAATGGTTGTCCAATCTCTTCTTAAAACCTCCCACAACTTCTGAAGGCAAGTTGTTCCACTGGTTTATTATTCTCACTGTCAGGATATTTCTCCTTAGTTCTAGGTTGGATCTCTCCTTGATTAGTTTCCATCTGTTGTTTCTTGTCCTGCCTTCAGGTCTTTTGGAGAATAGCTTGATTCCCTCTTCTTTGTGGCAATCCCTCAAATATTGCAACCCTGCTTTCATGTCAAGGGAAAAGATTCTCTTAACAGTTTCTCAAGCAATGGATTCCTGAATTGCTAGACCAAGGTCACAGGCACTCATACCCTAGTCGCCTTCAGATTGATTACTGCAATGCACTCTTCAAAAGGGCTGCCCTTGAAGAGTATCTGGAAGCCTCGGCTGGTACAGAATGCAATAGAGCAGGCAGCTATGTGTGTTCCTAGAACAGTGCATATTATACCTCTGCTCCCTAAGCTTCCTTGGTTGCCAATTTGCTTCTCAGTCCAATTCAGAGTGGTTTTTTAAAAAAATATCTATGGTTTTTATATGGGGTTTTACCTGTTTGCAGCGCAGTTCCTAGATTTGCCTTGGGGTCATAGCAGTAGCTACTTAAATTTGAGTAATAAATACAATAAATGCATAAATTCCCAGGGGGTAGAGATTTCTGGAGAAAGTTCTAGATACCTTTTGTCAGGATTTAAACTGAAGGGTGGGAAGCCAAGTAGCAGGTGTTTGCCATAAAAATTAGAACATTTGTTAGAAGCGCTACATAAAAGCAAGGATGCCTTGCCTAGGAAGCTTCCTCCAAACCTGTCTTGTTTTTTTGAAAAAGACACACGCCCTAGGATCATAGGGCTGGAAGGGGCCTTGGAGATCCTCTAGTCCAACCTCCTGCTCAAGTCGGGAGTCCTTACTGTAATACAATCTGATTTAATCTAATCTAATCCTAGTGGAAGTTTTCTTTCATCAGATTGAATGAGAACTGGAAGAAGTTTCTGTCCAGCTTGGATAGCTCACATTGGACTTGGAACATGAGTTTTAGGATCCTTTCATGCTCCTGGTGGAGACTGACTCTGAGGGAGAGGAGGAACTGCCGACAGGGAGTGGAAGGGTGGCTCCGGAGATTTTGGAGGAGGCTGGGGAAGGACAGAGGCCGACTAGGCAGTCAGAGGAGGACCCAAGCCCATCCCCTATCCATCCTAGGGCATCCTGGGAGGAGAGGGTAAGGGAAAGACATGGTCTATTCGGAAGGAGAGTGCCTTGATCCTCTTCATGGGCTGCAGCTGTGACAACTGAATAAGAGAACAGACATGCCTATGTGCGAATGCTGGAAACAAAGCATGGAAATATCTCTAGTTTATTGTTCCTCTCTGAGTTTGGCGACCTTTCGAGTGTGGGTTCTGATATCTATGGATGTCTTCAAGCCCTTATTTTGCCTAGTTTGTGTTGTTTTTTACTCTTTATAATTTAAATGGCATTTCCTCCTTCTTGTAACTGCTTGTGTGGGAGTTTTTTTTATCTCCAGTCAAGGATATTTGGAGCTTGGAAGCAAAGTGAAGGAATAAAAGGGGCTTCATTGTTTTCTGTGACTGTGTTTGTTTTGTATCCTACCCTGGGTCATCACAGATCCAGAAACCTACAAACCGGCTAAGTGTAGAATATCACCTAGTATCAGAGTTTAACATAGTACCAAATTAAAAAAAAAAAAAGGGTTTAGCATTCACCTGAACTTTGCTCCCTTTCACATGTCTTTTCATTTATGAGCATGGAATGACCCAAGAGGTCAATTGACCTGGTTTATTAACAACAATTTGGACTTTGATTAACTGCTGTGGGAACAATTGTTATTATTATTTCTGATAACAACAGTGTCTTTAGGGAGGGTGCAAGACAATTATAGGGCAAAAACTGTGCCAGTTTTGTGATGCTAATCCTGTGATTATGTGCTTGCATCAGATGCCAGAGATGCAAGGATGTTAGGGCGGGGTTTAAATTGTGATCCCCCAGTGCCTGTTCTATTGTTCTCCTATTATCATGGCTTATCATTTCTCCATCTAATTTCTAGCTGGAGGAAGTCATTCTCATTTCCTTGTTTAGCTGGTGGATTCAATCTAGGACCCCTGTCGTTCAGCTCTGGTCTACTCATGGAGGATTGACTAATCCACCTCTTAAGAAACAGGCAGACAAGATGCGTTGCACAAGAGAGGACACGTTCTGCACCGCACAAACCTTGTTTCATAATTTTGATGGCCACAGGCACTGTGTTCTTCCACATTCCTTCCCAAACTTCTCCAAAACATCCTTCACCCATCTTCCTCCAGAGGTGGAATTCAGACCGGGGACGTTCCCACTGATCCATCTCAGAAGTCCTCTGTAGAAGGGGTAAGATGAGAGACAAACGATCCAGATCACAGAATAAGAGAGTTAGAAGGGGAACTTAAAACCTTCTTCCAGCCCAATCTGCTCAAGAAGGAAACTACATATAATTCCAGGCAAATGGTTGTCCAATCCCCTTTTAAAAATCTCCAGTGTTGGAGCATTCACAACTTCTGGAGGCAAGTTGTTCCACTGATGAATTGTTCTAAATGTCAGGAAAATCCTCATTAGTTCTAAGTTGCTTCTCTCCTTGATTAGTTTCCATCCATTGCTTTTTGTCCTGCCTTGAGGTTCTTTGGAGAATAGCTTGACTTACTCTTCTTTGTGAAAACCCCTGAGATATTGGACTACTGCTATCATGTCTCCCCTAGTCCTTCTTTTCATTAAACCAGACATACCCAATTCCTGCAACCGTTCTTCATATGTTTTAGCCTCCAGCTCCCTAATCAAATTTGTTATTCTCTACATTCTTTCCAGAGATCTTTTTTACATTCTGGTGACCATAACAGGCCAGGCCTGGATAAAGGAAGGAATAAAGAAACCTAGAACAAGAAGGTTGCCAGAGCACTGAAATAATTAATTCCAATTCATCATTGTTTCATTTTTCTAGTCTACCAACCCTCTCCTAGTGGTGGAGAGCTTCTGGCCTTTTAGGATCAACCATCAACAGTCAAGGAAGAAGGAGATAAGATTTAAGCTGCAGACTAGCCCTTGGAAAAGCAGCCGTGAAGGCCTTGGAAAAGATAATTCAGATTACAAATATCAAAACCATGGAAGCCATGCTATTCTTTGTGACACCTGACCATTACAGACAGATGGTTGGTTGTCCAGTCTCTTCTTAAGAACCTCCAGTGATGGAACACTGGCAATTTCTGGTGGCAAGCTGTTCCACTGGTTAATTGACCTCATTGTTGGGAAGTTTCTCCTTAGTTCCAGGTTGCTTCACTTCTTGATTAGTTTCCAACCACTGTTTCTTCTCCTGCCTTCTGGTGCTTTGGAGAATAAGCTGACCCCTCCTCTTCTTTGTGGCAGCCCCTCAAATACTGGAATACTGCTATCATGTCTCCCCTAATCAGTAGTGGGATTCAATTTTGTTTTACTACCAGTTCTGTGGGCATGGTTTGGTGAGCATGGCAGGAAAAGGTTACTGCAAAATCCTCATTCCCTCCCCACCCCACTAACCTGCTTCCCAGCTCCGTTCTCCTGTGCAGGGCAACCAAAGAAGACCCAGCCGATCAGCTGGGACTCAATGGGAGACAGATGGGGGATGGACCAGTCAGAGCTGGGATTGGCCGGTTCTTCAAACTACTCAAAATTTCCACTACTGGTTCTCCAGAACTGTTCAGAACCGCCTAAAAACCATCTCTGCCTCTAGTCCTTCTTTTCTCTAGACTAGCCAAATTCAAATCCTGCAATCATTCTTCATGTGTTTCAGTCTCCAGCTCCTTAATCATCTTAATTGCTCTTCTTTGCACTTTTTCTAAGGTCCACAACATCATTTCTATAATATGGAGACCAAAACTGGATGCTGTATTCCAGGTGTGGCCTTGCTAAGGCTTTATAAAGCAGTATTAAATACTTCACGCGATTTTGATTCTATGCCGTTTATACAACCAAGGATTGTATTAGCTTTTTGGACTGCTGGAGCACACTAGTAAGATCTGGGTTATAAATAGTTTACACAAATGAAAGTAAAGACAGTATATGTGTTCCAGCATAGTGTTGCAGGATCCAATCTGTGACAACTTCTGGCTCCAAGCATGAGTCCAAACACTTGGAAGAATAAACCTTTGGTTCCAGTGACCGATTCAAATTGGATCCAGTCAATTGTTTACTTTGGAAGTGATTGATTGAAATTAACTGTTTAAGTTTCGAGAAGAAAAGAACATTTCAAAAGACAAACTGCTCCAAAGGCAAAGAAAAAACAAACAAACACCATCCATTCCCCAATAAAAACCCCACATCCAGCCCTGGGAAATTTGTCAGGAATGGAGAAAAAAAATCACATGGGGGTGCCATGTTCTTCCACTTACCTTCTGGACACAAGGCTGAGACAGAGGGCATTGAATGATTTTCCAGTTGGCTCTGTAATAAGCAAGGAGCTCTTCCAGACTCAGGAAAACATGAGCTTTTTCCAAGTAAAAACTTCCGGCAGGATTAGAGAAGATTCTGAAATGCCGCACTTTGCCATGGTTGCGAACTGAAGGTTGAAGGAGAAGAGAACATGATAGGATTTGGGCAGGGGTGGACTTCAAACATTTTAGCAAAGGGTTTTCTGCCCGGTTGCTGGGTGGGCGTGGACATGGTGGGCATGGCCTAGTTGGCCTCCTGCACCACAGCGGTGGGGAGGGGTGTTTTTGCCCTCCCCGGGCTCCGGAGGGTTTTCTTGATCTTCCAGGAGGATGAAAATGGCCTTCCCGGGCTCTGGAAGCTCTCTGGAAGCCAGAAACAGGCCCATTTCCAGTCTTCCTGAACTTCCAGGAGGCCTGTTTTTTGCCCTCCCCGAGCCTCCACATGCACCCTGCACTTACCTGCATCCAAAATGGGCCATGTGGGGACTCCTGGGGGGGAAGGGAGGGGTGGGTAGGGCCAGCCAGGAGTGGGTTTTTTGGAGTTCTCTGAACTGCACAGAATCTTAGTTAGGGGTTCTCCTGAACCCCTGCAAACTCCCAGCAGCCCATCCCTGGATTTGGGTCAACTTTGCAATTTCCTTTCCTGTACTTTAGTAGCCACCAGCATTGTTTGTCACTCAGCTCTATAATTTATTTTATTTTATTTTTTATTGTTTTATTTTATTTTCCACCTTTAGTATTCTTACCAGTAACTTAAAGTGGTGAATCAATCTAATACTCCTTCCTCCTATTTTCTCCACAATGACAATGCTGTGATATCAAAAGTAATTTGTATTATAGGTTGCATTACTAGGCGTAAGGCCATTTGTTTAACAATGAACAGCCTTGCAAAAAACAACTTGGTACTTGCAGTTATGACCATCATAACACCCCTGTGATCATGTCATTGCAATTTGGGCACTTGGCAACCGGCTTACATTTACAACTGGTTGCAGCATCCTGCAGTCATGTAATCATGACCACATGATTTGCTTTATGACCAACATTAGATCTTGTCATCCAACCCACTGCCTCCCAGGAATACCATCCTGGATAAATGGAACAGTTAGCCCCCATAAATTGTGGGTATTCCTACGCTGGAGTTTTTAAAGAATAATAGGTTGAATAATAATAAGAATAATAAACAACAATAGGTTGTCCAGTCTCTTCTTAAAAGCCCCCAGTGTTGGAGCACCCACAATTTCTGGAGGCGAGCTCTTCCATGGATTAATTGTTCTCACAGTAGAAGCGTGGGAAATCAGGAGACAGGAGACCAGCGTAACTTCAGCTCTTTATTCAAGGCATAGATCTGTGTAGCCTCTTGCGAGCCACGGCAGCTCTTCTTATAGAGCTAGCCGGCGGTTCTCACCCAATGACAGCTTTCTGAATCTCCCACGATCGGTTCATCCAATTACGGGAGATTCCCTATTAACCAATCACCATCGTGCGTCTCAGCCAATCACAGTGCAGTTCGTTTCAGCCAATCAGGTTAGGGTATTACAAGAATGTTAATATGTAACACCCCTCCCCTCTTGGTGTGGTCCATCCTACGTGACGTAGTCGCGCAGGTAGGCAGGGCTTTTTACTTGCCTACTTGACCTGTGCAGTTCATTTGCTGCATGGTCTTCAGCCAGTTCGGAAGGGATCTTCATTGCTCCCGCTCTTCTCCATGGAACCGCCTGGAAGGGTGAGTCAGGCCTTTCGCCACAACTCCCACCCGGTCTACTGGGTTCGGTTGAGTTGTCAACTTCTTTGTTCCCGGCCGGTCTTCCCAGGCTGGTTGAGCTGGCTTGACTGTTCCTTCCAGGTGAGGTTTCAAGTGGGTCGTCTTCCTCTGGTACCCTTCAGCTGCCTTCATTCTCCAGTGAGTATTGTTGGTTTCTTCTTTTATTTAGCGGTGTTTGTATTTCTGGTTTGGTTTGTGTTGGTTGGGCCCATTCGGTTTGTCATTGTCTTGTAGTAGTATTTTCTCTTTCTTTTTGATGATTGTTTGGGGTTTCTCTCCCCCCCCTCTAGTTTTTTTATAAGACTTTGTTTGTGATGTTTGTGGGTTTTCAGTGCTGTTTAAACTTATTCTTGATCGTATTTGGTCGACATGCCGTTTCCAGTTTCTTCCGTTCTCTGTTTCCAGCCGGAATGACCGGGGGCCTGTCACTTGGGTTATTGTAGCGGGTACCCATAGTGGGTCCCCTGAAAATTTTTTAGCGTAGATCGTGTCTCCTGGATTAAATGCCCGGTACTGGCTGGATGAGTCTGGTGGTTTTTCTGCATTGTATGTCGGGTGAAGTCTGTCTAGATGGGATTGGAGTTTTCTTCCCATCAGGAGTTCTGCCAGGCTTTTATTGGTTTTAGCACTTGGTGTTATGTGCTGTATTGTTAATAGTTTATTTATATTGTCGTGTATGTTACCAGTGTCCATCTTTTCTAAAGCGTCTTTGGTGTATCTGACCATTCGTTCCGCCCGCCCGTTCGCTGCCAGATGAACGGGCGCTGTCAATGCGTGTCGGATTCCCCGTTCTGCGAGGAATTGCTCAAATGCCAATGCCATAAATTGTGGCCCGTTGTCAGATACTATCAAGTCAGGTAAGCCGTGGGTGGCGAAAAGTCTGTTTAGTTGTTTTGTAACCGCCTCCGTTGTGGTAGATCGCATTAGGCTTACCTCCAGCCAGTTGGAGTAAGCATCTACTGCGATCAAGAAAGTGTGCCCTTTCGTGGGTCCTGCAAAGTCTATATGGACCCTCGACCATGGTCCCCTTGGTGTTTCCCACTGGAGGGTTGGTGCTTTGGGTGGGTTTGGTCTGGATTGCTGACATTTGTCACATTTAGCCACCCAGGTTTCAATGGTTCTGTCTATCCCTGGCCACCATATGTAGCTTCTGGCTTGGGATTTCATTTTCACAATGCCCGGGTGTACCTCATGCAACATGTGTAAGATTTTTTTTGTAAGCTGTCTGGAACTACCACTCTCTTGCCCCATAGTATACATCCCTTTTGGGACGATAATTCAGTTTGCTGGTTTCGGAAGGGTTTAAACTGGTCACTGCTTTCTGTTTCCGGCCACCCTTTTACCACCCAGTTCAAAACTCACGCCAGTTTGCCGTCTTTGATCGTCTCTCTCGCAATGTCTGATGCGGTTGTTGGTAGGTTCGGCAATGTCTCTATTTGCAGGGTGGATGTGGTGGGTGCAGGGTCATCTTCGTAATCTGTTAAGGGGCAATGGCTTAGTGCGTCAGCATGCGAGATGCATTTCCCTGGGCAATGTATTAGTTGGTAGTTATAGGCGGCAAGGAACTCAGACCACCTTGTCATCCGGGGAGACAGTATGTTGGGGGTGGCCTTGTTCCCCTCCAGGATCCCCAGTAGTGGTTTATGGTCAGTGATGAGGGTGAAGTCCCTACCGTATAAGTACTCGTGAAACACTTCATGCCGGTAACCATTGCAAGTGCCTCCTTGTCGAGCTGGCTATAATTTCTTTCTGCCTTTGATAGTGTTTTTGAGAAGTAAGCAATCGGTGCTTCTCTCCATCTTGGCTTAGTATAGCTTCAATGCCGAATGGAGAGGCATCGCAGGTTACCGTTAGTGGTAGGGTCTCGCTGTACTGGATGAGGACTGATTGTGATGTGAGGAGATCTTTTATGTTCTGGAAGGCGGCCTCTTTCCGCTTGCCCCAGGACCAAATGGATGTCTTGTTGAGCAACCTATGCAGAGATTCCGCTATTGTTGCCTTCTGTGGCAAAAAGACATTGTAGAATTGATTAGTCCCAGAAAGGCTTGTAATTCTGCCTTATTTTGAGGTCTCAGGGCTTCCTTTATTGCTTTTATTTTTTTGTGGGTACAGTGGATTCCGTCTTTGTTCACCAGATATCGCAAGAACTCAATCTTTTCAGTGCATAGCTGGCACTTTTCTTTTTTAACTTTAAGTCCTGCGTTTTTAAATTTTTGTAGGACTTCTCTGAGTCGGCTTCTCAATTGTCTTTTGTCTTTGGCCGCTACCAACACATCATCAAAATATGGCATGACTCCCTTAATTCCTTAGAGTAACTGTTCCATTAAACTCTGGAACACCCCTGGTGCCACACTGACTCTGAACTGGAGCCTTTTGCACCGGAAAGCCCCCCTGTGGGTCACAATAGTTTGCACTTCCGCAGTCTCGGCATCGACGGGCAGCTGTTGATATGCTTTCATCGAGCTTCGCAGACTTTTCCTCCCTTAGTGAGTGTAGGAGGTGCTGTACCACCGGGACTGGGTATGCACTTTGTTGCAGTGCATTGTTAAGTGTCGCTTTATAGTCCCCACAAATTCTCACAGACCCGTCTGGTTTGATTGGGGTGACTATTGAGGTCTCCCAGCGTGCATGATCTATTGGTTCCAGGGCCCCTTGTGCGATGAGCTTATCTAATTGTTCGTCTATTTTTGGTTTGAGTGCGAATGGAACTCGTCTTGGTTTGAGATGGATTGGGGCAATATTGGGGTTCAAACTAAATGATATTGGGGACCCCCGGTAGTTGCCTAATTGTCCATCAAAAATTTCTTGGAATTCCTTCATCAGCTCCTCTTCCCAATCTGTTTCCTCAACATGGTTGATGCCTGTCACCTCGATTCCTAGTGGTGCGAACCATTCCAGACCCAGCAGGCATGGGCGGTCTCTGTCGACAATAGTGAGTGGAAGTATTTTTCCATGCCTTTTGAAAGTTACATGGAAGTGTCCAATTCCTATTATGGGGATTCTGTTCCCCTGATAGTCTTTAATGGTGAGTTTCTGGTTCTCCAGCTCTTGTTTCTGTAAGCTGGGCACTAACCTCTTAATCGTGTCCCAGGACACCATGGAGAGGTATGATCCGGAGTCCACCTCCATTCTGCATGGCCTGCCTTTGATGTTGACCTTCACATGTACTTTTCTTGCGTTGGAGTTGTCTGAATGGCCGATTGTGACCGTTTGATGGGTTTTCTTCCTGTCGTCTGGTTTTGCTGAGCCCCTCGCTTCAGTTTTCGCAGTTCCATCGGTTCTCTGTGAATCTGTCTCGGTTTCTGGGAGACGTGTTGTCACGTCATCTTGGGCTGGAGTTCCGTTTGTTGCAGCAGACCTTGGCGATATGCCCCCATTTTTCACAGTACCGGCAAATGGCGTCTAAAAACCGGCACTCAGAATGAGGATGGTCGCCACCATAACCGGTGCACTAAAAGCCCGACTTACGACTTCTCCGCTGGTCTTGCTCCTCTTGCAATCTGTGGATCTCCTCTTCCACATCATCGGTATTGGGTGATAGATCAACCCCTCGTGGTGCGCCATTGTTGATTTGTGACCAGTTTCAGTTCGTTTTTCGGGAGATGTGTTGTTCTCCGATGTTGTTGGCCGGTCTCTTGCATTCATTTGTCACATCTTGGCCACTGATTTCTTTGTGGCTTCAGCTGTGGTGGCTTCAGCAATGGCTTCGGTAACTGTAATGTCTGCCCGAGCTATTAGCCTGCTCTGGAGCATGGGCTCTCTGAGACCGAGGACCACACGATCCCTCAGAGCCTCGTCCATGTCTGAAAAGCCACACGCACCTCCGATGTTCCTCAATGCTGCCACGAAATCCCCGATGCTCTCTCTGTCCTTTTGAACCTGACGGTAGAATTTGTGTCGCCGGATCAGGTTTGGCACGGCTGGGGCATAGCAGTTCCGAAGTAACCGATCTAGATCTGGCCAAGTCATCTCCTTCACGTCCTCTGGCTTGGCCAACGCTTTGGCCATCTTGAATACGGCTGGTCCGCAATGGGTCAGGAATACAGCTCTCTTTCGGTGGTCATTTGTATCCTTGAGATTATTGCTCTCCAGGAATGTGAGGAATCTATCGATGTAAGATTCCCAGTCCTCGGTTGCCTGATCGAATGGTGCGGGTGGTGAGTTGCTGCCGGCCATCTCGTAGGTTGTTCAGCTCGGTTGCCACATGCCCGACTGGTCTCTTTGTCTCAGGATCCCACCTTCATTGCCACTGTAGAAGCGCGGGAAATCAGGAGACAGGAGACCAGCATAACTTCAGCTCTTTATTCAAGGCATAGATCTGTGTAGCCTCTTGCGAGCCGCGGCAGCTCTTCTTATAGAGCTAGCTGGCAGCTCTCACCCAATGACAGCTTTCTGAATCTCCCACGATCGATTCGTCCAATCACGGGAGATTCCTTACTAACCAATCACTGTCGTGCGTCTTGGCCAATCACAGTGCAGTTCGTTTCAGCTAATCAGGTTAGGGTATTACAAGAATGTTAATATGTAACACTGACTGTTAGGAAATTTCTCTTTACTGCATTTCTAGGTTGGGTCTCTCTTTGATAAGTTTCCACTAGTTACTTCTCACCCTACCCCTTAAGGTACTGATGGCTTTTGGACCGAGTTGTGCAAAGCACAAATGTTTGCATTCAAAGAATAACTTCATTTGCACACATTTGCCCTTCCACTCCCCAATCCCTCAAAAGTTGCCTGACTACAATTCACAGTCTACTTAGCTCTTGCTAACCAGAAATGCTGAGCAGTGAAAATAACTGCCCTGCCTGTAACTGATCCAAATCCTTTAGCAAAACAATCACCAGCACCACAAAAGGCAAAACTCTGCATTAAAGGAAAGCAAAATAAATGACTTGAGTCTGCCTCCACCTCCACTCCTACGTCCTCATTTTGCCTGTTGTTTATTTGCCTGGCTGCAAAATAACCCAGTGGTTTCTATCGGAGGGAGGAGAGAGACACAAAGCTACCATGCCACCTTTCTTTTTGGAAGACTGCTTCTGCTGCTTGGAAATATGAGTGGGAGGCCAGGCAAAGCAGGAACTACAAAAACGAGTAATTGAATTCTCCTACAAGATTTAGCAGAGTCTGATTGTCTCCAGAACAAACTAATTTTACAGTGTTTGATACCACTGACAATTAAGGAGAATGGTGTTGGCTTCACAAGGGCCATCTAATCTAACTTCCCTTGCTCAGTTCAAAGTACATTAACCCATTTTTTTCCTTCCTTGGAAACTTTTTAAGAGGAGTTGGACTCCAAATCCCAAAATCCCGCGCCAATCCTAAAGATAGTCCCTTCCCTGCCTCTATTTGAAGCACAGTAAGGGAAATCCATTTCTGCAAAGGGCAGAGAGCTCCAGATAATTCTTAATGTGAGGTCCTTGGTGCTGTCTGAGTTTGGTTGTTTTCTTGCAGATGTTTTCATTGTCCAACTAGAGACCAAATTCCACTCCTTTCTGGCATTGATTAGGTTACCTAGTTGGGTAATGAAGTATCTGCAGGAAAACAACCAAGAACCCACAGTTCTTCCTCTTTCCTCCTTTCCCCTTCCTCCTCCTAAACTCCACTCCCTTCTAGCACTGATGAAGTTACATAGTTGAGTAATGAAACACCTAAAAAAAAAAAAAAAAAACCCACCAAGCTCAGAGAGCACCAAAGACCCCACAGTCCAACTCTTAAGCGTCTCTTCTACCAATTGAGTTTTACAGCCAGGACCCAATGTTAGCCAAGCTGGTATCCATGATGGTGTGAAACTCTACCTGTTTTTAAGCATGTTGAAAGATCTTTGATTGTATTGTCAGCCCCACCTTCTTGATTTTTTGGGACCATGGCTTGGTTTGATGATACCATCACAATCACCATCTTGATTAGGTTGACCATGTGAACATCTCTGCTGGCAAGAAATAAGGAGGAAAAATCCAGCTTCATCTTCAGCTTGGTAGGCCCAAATCCAATTAATCCTAAAAACAATTCACCTTTGGAGGTCAACTATGATAAGAGGTCTACCCGTGGCATGAAGAGTAAGATGTAGTTTACCTGACAGAGAATATTCTCCCTTGTTACTCTCACTGTCTCGAATAAGGAAGGAGCCGTGGTGATTTGGGGGAGAGAGAAGTAGCTGGTTGGCTTTATTTCTTGTGATTCCATTTATGTACCAGCTGAGAAGAAAAGAGATGAGAGTCGATTAAACTATAAGCCAACCTTTCAGTTGTCTTCAGTACAAGTCATAAAGAAAGAAACACATTTCAAACTTCTAAGTCATGTTCAGGGCAGCCCGGAAGTGTTTTCGGTTGTTCCCAATTTTTAAAAAAATTGTTTGAATTTTGTTTAAAAATATTTACACAACACTGGTACACTGGAACATGCCCATGAGGCTTGAGACCTGATGTTTCCACCATGCTTATCCTTTACGTAAACAATGAAATTCCATCATCTCTGGTAGAACAGTGATTCATTATTTTGGCTTGTCATGCACTGAAATTTATCCGGAACATTTTCAAGTTCAGGAAAAGACCAGTTCTGCTCATACCATCCCCCTGAGACTTTGTCCAGATATTTCCATATTTTAACCATGATTAATTTGATGACTATAATTTAAAAGGTATAGCAATTTCTTATTTGCAATGTTTTTTTTTTTCCTGGCCCTCAGGTAGGTGAGGGATCCTTGGTGCTCTCTGAGCTTGGTGGTTTTCTTGCAGATGTTTCATTACTTAAATTAAGTAATATCAGTGGTAGGTAATATCACCAGCACTGATGAAGTTACCTAGTTTAGGTAATGAAACATTGGCGAGAAAACTGCCAAGCTCAGAGAGTACCAAGGATCCCTCATTTCAACCCTGAGTTACAATCATTCTCCTTTATTGGCATCAAGTATGTGTCACAAAGCTAGATTTGGTGGGAATTGAATTATACAAGATTCAATCTCAGATTTTCTGTTGTAGTTACAATATCACAGCAGAGGTTGGGTGATGTTATAAAAGGCTAAAGACTGTCAGGTCTGACTCCTGGTGACTTCCATGGACACATCTTACCTGCAGTCTTAGTATAGCTTTGGAGATCTCCCATCCAAACTTTAGGTAGGTGTGGCTCCACTAATTCAAATGTGCAGGTATATTATAGGTGGTAGCTGGCTCAATAGTAATAATTATAAGAGGGATCTTGGATTGTCCAGGTGGATAATCACTTAAATAGGAGCCAGCAGTGTGCTGCAGCTGCCAAAAAAGCCAATTCAATCCTATGTTACATTAACAGAGGGATAGAATCAAGATAATGTGAAGTACTAGTCCTGCTTTACAAAACTTTAGTAAGACCACACCTTGAATACTGCATCCAGTTTTGGTCACAATATTATAACAAAAGATGTTGAGACTTTGGAAAGAGTGCAGAGAAGAGCAACAACGATGATTAGGGAGCTAGAGGTTAAAACATATGAAGAAGGGCTGGAGGGGGACAATGCAGCAGTTTTCCAATATTTGAGGTGCTTCCACAAAGAAGAGGGGGTCAACCTATTTTCCAAAGCACTAGTAGGCAAGACTAGAAACAAAGAATGGAACTAACCAAGGACAAAAGCAACCCAGAACTAAGGACAAACAGAACAATTAATCAGTGGAACAGCTTGCCTCCAGAAATTGTAAGAGCTCTATCACTAGAAGTTTTTGAGAAGAGTTTGGACAACCATTTGTCTGAAATGGTATAGGGTCTCCTGCTTGAGCAGGGGGTTGGACTAGAAGACCTCCAAGGTCCCTTCCAATTGTATTGTTCTGTTCTTTTCTGTTCTAACAAGATCCACTAGGAAGCTTCCACCATCTTTGGTGGGTTAAAATGATGATGCTATAAATGCTATTTCTCCCTATAACAAATGGGGGGAAGTGGGGTCAGAACAAAGCATATTCCAATGAGCAATTACAGGCATGGAAAGTTTTAAGCAAGTCTTCTTCATCAAAAGAAAAAGAGCTCCAAGATAAGTGTCGAGTCTCAAAAACCTCACTGAAATAATTAGCCTTTCTTTTGTTTTAGTTTCCTGCAGGATCAGTCTTGGTTAAAGCTTTTGGTTAAGTAAAAGTGTCTTGACATGTGTTGGAAAGAAAGAACCTCTTCAGTGAGGGCTGAATTTTTATTCTTCCAACTTTCTCACTCTTCCAACTGCAGTTATTGTTATTGTTGTAATTGTTTCCAGCAACACTTCTCCACAATTGATTTTCTTATCCTTTCCAGACCCAAGGCCACTATACAACCAGTAGTGGAATTCAGCCGGTTTGTACTAGTTCATGCAAACCAGTTGTTAAATTACACACACACACACCACTATCAAAGTGGATCCTGTGTGCTGTGCTGCAATGGAGAAATGGGCAATGGAGCAGCTGGCATGAGGGAAAGAGGAGGCCGCTTTCCCTCTTTCTTCTCCCTGCTCCTCCTCCTTCCCTTGTGCCAGTCACTCCATTGCCTATTTCTCCATTGCAGTGCAGCACCCAGGATCCACTTTGATAATGGGAGGTGGATAATTTAATGACCAGTTTACTCAGGGTCAGGTTGGCCATAACAGGAGGCTCGTCCCGCATATGTGGAGAAGCTGGAGGACCAGGATGGGCCGCGCCTCTCACAACAGCCAACCTGACCCTGGGCGAACCTGTTGTTAAATTATTTGTATCCCACCACTGTATATAACCCATGCTCTGCCCATAGACAGAGATGGCAAGATGAAAGCCATGACTCCCCAAAAGGACAAAGTATTGAAAAAGGTGAACAATTCATCAATGAAATAGCTTTCCTCCTGGAGTTGTGAGTGCCCCATCAGTGGAGGCTTTTAAGAAGAGACTGGACAGCCAATTGTCTGGAATGGTATAGGGTCCCCTGTGCTTGAGCAGGGGGTTGGACTAGAAGATTTCTGAGATCCCTTCCAGCCCGATAGTTCAATGTTTATCTTGACTTTAAAAACAACAACAACAACAACAACAACAAATACTCAACAAAAGAAATTGCAAAGTAGATTCTGGTTTATCCTGACCATCATTCTCAAGTGGGAACAGGGAAATAGTACCTAGATCATGTGAAGTGCTTTATACTGCACTGGTAAGACCACACTTAGTATCCTGTATCCAGTTCTGGTTGCTGCAATATACAAAAGGTTCAAGACTCTAGAAAGATTGCAGAGAACAGCAACAGAGATAAGGGTTCTGGAGGCTTAACTGTACAATTGTCATGCCCTGGTTGGAGTCTGATTCTGAGGGGGAGATTGAGGAGCTGACAGGGAGTAGGAGTGCGGCTCCGGTGGCTGTGGAAGAAACAGGGGAAGAGCACAGTCCGGCTGGGCATTCAGAGGAAGACTCAGGGCCAACCCTCTTCATCCTAGGGCACGCAAGGAAGAATGGAGAAGGGAGCAACGTGGCTTATGGGAGAGAAAAAGGCTTTGATCCCTGTCATTAGTTACAGCTGGGAGAACGGGATATAACAAGGGTGTTTGCACGCAGCACTTTGCTGGAAGCAAAGCGTACATTATTTTTGTCAGGCTTATCTGGGTTTTGGTGTCCTCCCAACTGTGGGTGCTTTGTTATTTTTTGGAAGTCTACAATTTATTATCCTGGCCTGTCATATTAATTATTTCAGCGTAGTTTGTGTTGTTTTTTTTAATTTCTACTTTATCTGTACTTCGGGTTCAGATTGCATTTCTTCCCTTTGTAGACTGTTTTTGGAAGAGTTTGATCTCCAGCCAAGGATAACTGGGCATTGGGGGCCAAATTGGAGATATTAAAGGGACTTTACCTATTTTTGTGGCTTAGTTGCTTTTGTGCCACACCCCGGGTCATCACAACAATGAACAGTTGCAGGATCTAGGAATGTCTACTCCAATGAAGACAAGGGGTGATATGACAGGAGTCTTCCAATATTGCCCCACCCACCAAGCCACGCCCATAGAACTGGTAGTAAAAAAAATTTGAATTGAATCCATTGGATAGAACAACTTAGAACTAAGGAGAAGTTTTCTAACAGTGAGGACAATTAATCAGTGGAACTACTTGCCTCCAGAAGTTGTGGAAGCTCCATCACTGGAGGCTTTCAAGAAGAGATTGAACAACATTTGTCTGAAATGATGTACAGTCTCCTGCCTGAGCAGGGGATTAGACTAGAAGACCTCCAAGGTCTTTTCCAAGTCTGCTATTCTGTAATTTTGTATGTGGGTTGCGCAACCTTTATGCAAACTCCTGCTTTGTGTCTATGGAAACTCTCAGTCATCCAGGTCATGGTTGTCCTAAAGATGCTTTCTTCAAGAGGCAACTGGACTTTCTTGTTTTTTCTTTGAAGATGTTTTGCTTCTCATCCAAGAAGCTTCTTCAGTCCTTGACTGGATGGTGGGGAAGTGGAAGGATTTATATGGAGCCACCAAAAAAAGCACCTTTGAGACAATTTACAACTTAATTCCTGAGCTAACATGACTAGAGGAGAAATTCTGGGAGTTGGTCCACAAGTCTTAAAGCCATCAAGTTTGAAGACCCCTGATCTAAACTCTCTTTGCATATTGGAGAGTCTGAAGCTCCTGGGAACAGACTCCTCCCTGTCGTAAGGGTTGCATCATGGATACCCTGAAATAATGAAGGTATGTCAGAAGATCCAGACCAAGTGATTCACACCTCTGTAATCTTCCACCTGGTCCATCAACAGAAAATGGTAAAAGCTTTCCCAGAAGTGAAAGTGATGGAATGAAACATCAAAGGAGGATTATGGAAGCCCCATCAGATCTCCAGGTTGGAGCTATGAAAGTTCTGGAAGAAGGATAGATCTTATAGAAGGGAATGGAAGATGATCTTGGATTGAAGACCTCTCCTCTTTGTTCCATAAATTGGACAGAGGGATCTGAAAGCACCATTCTGACCCCACATTTTTTCTTTAGGTAAGTGAGAAACAAAAAAATATAGGCTATTGATCTATCAGATTCAACAAGGCCTTTGGATGATAGCAGGCCTCAGAATAAAGAGACATGAACCAAAGTTTTGGACAGGATGATTTCAAAATGTACCAGAACTACTTGTAATCCTGCTGAGCCGTTGCTCATTGTGAGACATGATTTTGCAAAGTATGTAGTTTTATAAATATAGTTGTACAGAGAGAAGGACGAAACCACGAGAAATAAAGAACTGAGAGTAGCTGGGGGAAGGAGGTTTGAAATATACACAGGTATATGTGAAGACTGCCTGTCTGTAAGTAAGAACAAGGAAGTAAGTTGTGAAATGCGTGCAGAAAAGTATAAAAAGAATGTCTTGGGATGTATTCAGGGCCACTGGCCATGGCTACTCCTTGCCATTGTTCAGACCCAGGCTTTGTCAAACATAATTAATCACAAACTTGTTTTAAAAGCAAAACCTATTTTATTGCAACACTGGGAATTGTTTTCATTCCCAGCCCGAACTAATCTAAAACAGTCCCCCAAGATAAGCACACACCTTTCAGTGCTGTGGAATGCTGCCAAAAACAGAAGTACCCAAGTAATTATAACAGAAACCAACCGAAGTATAAGAAAAAAACCAACTAAATAACACAGAGCATGAGGATGACTTGGAGCCGATCGAACTCCTTTGCTTCCTGCAAACTTTTATCCCTTATGGGAGGGGCAGTGACCTCCCAGCCTTACTTCTGAGTCGGCCCTTTTGTTTCAGCTGCTCTCGCCTTCTAGCAGCTCTGCACACATGCACACTGGGAACAGGCTTCCCTTGTTCCTCTGCCTTGCTGCTGCCAGAATCTGAAAGCAGCACCCCACTCCCAGATGGTCCTGGCCCCATCCCTACATTGGATGCAGGACCCTCATCCAAGTCCTCTCAAGACTCCCTGACTGGTCCCCTTTCTTCCTCATTGTCTGATTCCGCTGCCGTCTGCACCGGTTGCCGGTGAACCACATTGCAATGAGTTATTGATCTAAGTTGTGTTATGATGGCTATTCATGTTCCAAATTGCTCATGAAAGAAAACCTCTGAATCTTGAAAAAAGAATTGTTTTTTGTATTGCTGTTTCCTGTTCCTCTTTATTGGGATATTTTTTTTATAGCAAGTAGAACAAGCCAAGCCAGCCAGAAGATGTTAGTACCACTTTATAATGCCTCAGTAAGACCACACTTGGAATATTGCATCCAATTTTTGTCCCCACAATATTAAAAAAATGATGTTGAGATTCTAGAAAGACCACAGAGAAGAGCAACAATGATGATTAGTCTGGAGGATGTAACACTACCCTGGGCAGCTTGCAAACAAGTAAGTTGGCATTGTTCCTTCCTCGGGTTTCCTTTTTCTCTGCAATAATTGCCCCATTAGGCCAGCTAACAGAACAGTGAATCAAGAAAACTGTCCAAGAAAGAAAAAAGACAAAGAAATATTATGGAGCCAATTCATCACTGATATTTAGTTAGTTTACTTTATTGTCATTGCGCTTGATACAACGAAATCAAACACCATTTTCAGTGGACATCATGACCATGAAAATAAACACAAACACACATCCTTCACACTCTACACATTTGAATCGAAAACCTCAACATTGCAGCAACACTGCACTATACAGCAGAATTCAAAAGAGCTACTGCCCTGGGATAGAAGCTGTTTTTCAGCCTATTTGTCCTTATTTTTATTATTCTGTACTGTCTGCCAGGTGGTAGTAGTTCAAAAAAAGGGGGTGCCCAGGATGAGATAGTTTTTGAGAATGTTTTGAACTTTCTTAAGGCAGCAGGAGCTATAAAGCTCTTCCAAAGAGAGGAGAGGACAACCAATGATCCTCTGGGCAATGACATTAACCCTCTGGAGTGCTTTCCTATCTGCCACTGTGCAATTGGCAAACCATACAGAGGTGCAGTAAGTTAAGATACTCTCTGTGGTGCAGCAGTAGAAAGTCACCAGCAGTTTTTCATTCAGTTATTGTTTTCTGAGAAGTCTCAGGTAGTATAATCTCTGCTGGGCTCTTTTGACCAGGGCTGCAATGTGAGCACCCCAAGTCAGGTCCTCTTTTATGGTAACACCCAGAAACTTAAAACTGGCCACTTGCTCCGCTCAGTCTCAAATTTACTGATTTAATTTATATCCTTTTCATTCAGGATAGCATTCCCTCCTTTTATTGGTCTCCACAACAACCCTGTGAGGTTGGTTGAGGAGAGAGAGAGGGGGAGAGAGAGAGAAGCTCAAACCCCTCCAGTCTGTGGCAGAGGGAGGATTAGAATCTGGCACTCTTTGGGACCTGTCCAGGACCTTCACTGCTACACCATATTGATTCTTCCTTTTGCTCTGTCGTGCAATCTGGCCTCCAAATTAAATCGGTGTTTTTCTGATTTGAGCTGCCGCTTCCAGATAGGTGAACTTCAACTTCCAGAATTCTTCTCAGTGGCCATGCTGGCTGAAGAATTCTGGAAAATGAAGTCTATACTCCTCCCTCTGGAAATTACCCTGGTGGGAAACCCTTGCTTAAGAAATCTGGAAATGATTTATTAGCTAATTGGATTAGGGAATCCTGGGCAAAATGCCTGGACTGAAACTGTATTTTTGTAGGCTGGAGTATATAGCGTGTCTGGCATAATTTCACTATCTGGATATGAATTAAGCCTTAAGGCCACTTATGTTTCTTTTCTGTGCCAGTTGGTTGGCAGGCCTAGTGTGAAGGAATTCTGTGCAAGTCAATGGAGGTAATAAGCTTCTCATTTTATTTAAAGAGATAAACAAGTCAGAAGTGAGAACTTTGCAATCAAAGTTTAACTTTGCCATCTTTAACTCATGGTTTCTCATTGGCTTCTATTTCTGTCTTCTCTGGGACTGATTAAGTGCCTTTAAATGATGGTCTATCTCTTAGCCACAGCATAGATTTTCTCCATAATGATCTGTTCTTAAACTTGTCCTTCAGGTCTTTTGACAGCATCCAAAGCACCAGAGGGCAGGACAAGAAACAATGGATGGAAACTAATCAAGGAGAGAAGCAACCTGGAATTAAGGAGAAACTGCCTAATAGTGGGGACAATTAACCAGTGGAACAGCTTGCCACCAGAAGTTGTGGGTGCTTCATCACTGGAGGTTTTGAAGAAGAGACTGTATAGTCTGAAATGGCATATAGGATTTCCTGCTTGGGCAGGGGGCTGGACTAGAAGACCTCCAAGGTCCCTTCCAGCTCTATTCTGATTCTAATTGGGTAGGCATAGGCACATCATGGCATCTGAATAATTCATTTAAGCATCTTTTGGATGTAACAAGGCTGCAGAACTTGCATTGTTCCTTCTTGTTGTGATGTAGTAAGTTGATTTTCACATAATCTGATGTATGCAAGATGCCTCTGGACTGCAACTCCAGAATCACCTGCCATTTGTAGGGGCCTTCAACATTCCCACTGCATCCAACCTCAAAACAGGTAGTCTTCAATGTATGACCATAATATAGCCTGCCTACCAGGGTTGTAAGTCATGATGGTCTTAAATAGGCTCACCCATGTAACTGACCCAATCTTATGACCTTTTTCTGCAGCAGGCATGAAGTGAACACCACGGTCATTAAACAAATGCTATAATTGTTACACAAACCAATGGCTCACTAATGGGCTAGTTTTGCAAAAACTGGAAATGAAGGTTGGTTTTCTGATGAAGCTGTTGTAAAACAGTCATGTGATCATGGGAAGCTTCAGACAGCTGTAAATGTGGACTGGTTCCCCAGTACCAGAAATGCAGTCACGTGATTGGAAGTTACTGATTATTGTAACTTCAGAACGGAGTTGTTAGTATCCCTGTGGGGATCCATTATAATTTCAAGTGGTCTCTAAATGAGTGGTTATAAGTCGAGCACTAACTATGCAGAAAACATAAGGTAAAGTTTCCTTGGAGGAGCATTTGACAGTTAGTGATTAATGAATGAATGAATGAATTCTTTATTGGCCAAGTATGATTGGATACACAAGGAATTTGTCTTGGTGCATAGGCTCTCAGTGTACATAAAAGAAAAGATACATTCATCAAGAATCATCAGGTACAACACTTAATGATAGTCATAGGGTACAATAAGCAATCAAATCATACTAGGAAACAGTCAATAAATTGTAAGGATACAAGCAAGCAACAAAGTTACAGTCATACAGTCACAAGTGGGAGAGAATGGGCGATAAGGAGTGGTGAGAAGATTAATTGTAATAGTGCTGCAAACTTGGTAAATAGTTGGACAGTGTTGAGGGAATTATTTGTTCAGCAGAGTGATGGTGTTAGGGGAAAAAACTGTCCTTGTGTCTAGTTGTTCTGGTGTGCAGAACAACATCGTTTTGAGGGTAGGAGTTGAAACAGTTTATGTCCAGGATGTGAAGGGTCTGTAAAAATGTTCACAGCCCTCTTTTTGACTCGTGCAGAATACAGGTCCTCAACTGAAGGCAGGTTGGTAGTAATTGTTTTTTCTGCAGTCCTAATTATCCTCTGAAGTCTTTGTCTGTCCTGTTGGGTTGCAGAGCCAAACCAGACAGTGATAGAGGTGCAGATGACAGACTCAGTTGTTCCTCTGTGGAACTGGATCAGCAGCTCCTTGGGCATTTTGAGCTTCCTGAGTTGGCGCAGAAAAAACATTGTGCTAAAGAGACTAAATCATATGATGAATAGTTAAGGGAAGATAGGTATATCTAGCCTATAAAGAGAAGATTAGAGGGATGTGTGACAGTAGTGCTCCAGTATCTCAGGGGCTGCCACAAACAAGAGGGAGTCAAGCACCAAAGTACCTGAAGGCAGGACAAGAAGCAACAGATGGAAACTAATCAAGGAGAGAAGCAACCTGGAACTCGGGAGTCAAAACAAGCCTGAGAACTATGGCAAAAGAGCATCACTAGACTGTAGTCAAAAACCAGCCAAACCTTTGTTTATATATCTATGGATATGCAGATGGTCCTCAACATACAACCACAATTGAGCCCAACATTTTTGTTGCTTAGCAACAAAGAAGTTGTGGGTACTCCAACACTTGAAGTTTTTAAGAAGAGATTGGATAATCATTTGTCTGAAAAGGTATAGGATTTCCTGCCTAAGCAGGGGGTTGGACTAGACAGAAGACCTCCAAGGTCCCTTCCAATTCTGAAGCAACCTGGAACCAAGGAGAAATTTCCAGATTGTTAGAACAATTAACCAGTGGAACTACTCGCTCCAGAAGTTGTGAATGCTCCAACATTGGAAGCTTTTAAGAAGAGATTGGACAGGCACTTGTCCAGAATGGTATAAGAACTCCTGCCCTGAGCAGAGAGTTGGATTAGGAGACCTCCAAGGTCCTTCCCAGCGCTATCATTCTATGTTCCTCTGGGTCATTTTTAGAAGATCCCCAGCTTGGCATTTCCAGGTGGTTTACATCCAAATGCCATTCTAATCCTAATGAGCAGTTTTCAGATCAGCCAAGCTGAAATGCCTATTGCCACCAGCTATAATTCAATGGACCAGGATGCCAAAAATGCCATCTTAGTCAGTGTCCTTCTCCTGAGCTCCCATCAATTGTACGATCTCTTCAACCAGTTCTCCAGTGCTCCATACACAAAGAAAACAAATTATAATTTCCTTCCTGGACTCATATTTTTCAGCACACTCATTGGTAAACATTGTCTGAAAACCACCAAGTTCAGAGAACACCAAGGACCCCACAATCCTCCTCCTCCTCCTCCTCCTCCTCCTCCTCCTCCTCCTCCTCCTCCCAAACCCCACTCCCTTCTAATACTGATGATATTACCTTGTTGGGTAATGAAACGTTTGCAAGAAAACCACCAAGTTCAGAGAGCACCAAGGACACCACAGTTCAATCCTGAAATAGATATATTCTCTTCTATTGGTACTTTCTGGTCTTTTTGACCTCATATCGAAAAGACCTACTGATCTGCTCCTCTACAAAGCAGTTGCTCATCCAGCAAGTTGGAAAAACCCCACAATATTCATTACAATTGCATAACATTAGCCTGCAGCTTCAACCTCAAGCTGTTGACTTCATGTCTCAAAGTACTTTTGGCCCGATGATGGAAATATGACTATTTAGCATATATTTCTTGTTTGTTGAACCTGCAATGCATTCATTTCCTTCTTCCTTGTTATTGCAAGCTACAATTAACCAGATAGTTGGAACGTAGCTCTCATTTGGAAGCAAACTTTTCAGAGCTGAAAACAAGGATTTTGACAGCATTTTTCACCTCATAAATTCATCTATAAGTCTGGAAAAACTTAGTCAGCCACATTCCAACCTACTGATGCACTGCTTGAATTTCCTCATTATTTGTTTTGACTTTAAAAAATGCCTTTGATATCAAATTGTAAATGCAAAGCAATTTACAGACGTGTCCATGTGGATGATGAGTAAGGTGTTTCATTTCAGATTGCTGTATTCTTAATTTTTATTATGATGGTTAAGCCATGCAAAGTCAGACTGGAATGAACGAAGAAAACATAAGGAAGAAATGATTAAATGTTATTCTTGATTCCTTTTTTTTTTTTTTTTAAAGCATGGAAATAACATTCTTTTCAGATTTTAAAAAGTCAGCAGATTTGGGGCTTGTTGTAATGAACCTATTTATATTTCATAGGTTTTTGCTTATTAGCAGCTGGAAATAAAATTTTAGGAGGTCCAAAACTAGAATGGATTCATTGCTGGAGTGGAAACATGTTATGTGCCAGGGAATCTTTGGGATCCAGTGGGATCCATGCACAACCCCAGGATGCCACTTTAGGGAATTTTTCTGAGGTTAGAAAAAAAAAAGTCACAAAAACAATGCTTAGAGTATGAACACATTTCTCATGGGGTCCTTGGTGCTCTCTAAGTTTGATTATTGTCTTGCAAACATTTCATTACCCAACTAGATAGCATCATAATGCAGACTCTGCTCCTTTCTACAACTAATGATATTACTTAGTTGGGGAGTGAAATGTTTACAAGAAGACAACCAAGCTCAGAGAGCACCAAGGATCCCACAATCCTCCTCTTCCTCTTCCTCCTCCTCCTCTTTCCTTTCTCTCCACAAACCCAGCTCCCTTCTAGAATTGATGATGTTACCTCGTTGGGTAATGAAATGTCTGCAAGAAAATAACCAAGCCCAGAAAGTACCAAGGATCCCATATCCTCCTGCTCCTGCTCCTCCTTCTCCTCCTCTTTGCAAACCCAACTCCCTTCTAGCATTGATGATGTTACCTAGCTGGGTCATGAAATGTCTGCAAGAAAACCACCAAACTCAGAGGAGGACTCCACAGTTCATGCCTGAGCAACAAATATCCTCTTCCAAAGTTTTCCTGGACCAGGTATGTCCTGTCCATGATAGGAGCTATGCCTGATTTTGGACAGGAGAATCCGCCTACGCACCATAGTATCAAAAACCAATTGTAAAAAACAACAGGAAACAAAGTAACTTGTAGAACCAGTGGAAAAACATTTTAATAGAGGAAATCTCCTCCAATGTGGATGACATGGTAACATTTTGCAGTGACCAAGTGGATCAGAACTGTGCAAGCTCTGGTGATGCTCCATGGAAATGAAAGCTGGACTTTGAAGAGGCAGAAGAATGGCTTTGAACTTTGGCACTGGAAAAGACTTGTGAGAATGCCATAGACCAGACGTCTTCAAACTTGGCAACTTTAAGACTTGTGGACTTCAACTCCCAGTATAGCTGGCTGGAGAATCCTGGGAGCCTACAAGTCTTAGTTGCCAAGTTTGGAGACCTCTGCCAAAGGCAGCCAAGAAAATAACAAGAGCTGAAGGGGACATTTGAGATCTTCTAGTCTAGCCCCCTGCACAAGCAGGAGACCTTATACCATTTTGGTCAAATGTTTGTCCAATCTTTTCTTGAAAACCACCAGTGATGAAGCATCCATAACTTTTGGAAGCAAGCTGTTCCACTAATTAACTCCTCACAGTCAAGAAATTTCTCCTGAGTTCCAGATTGCTTCTCCCCTCCATTAGTTTCCATCCATTGTTTCTTGTCCTGCCTTCTGATGCAAGTTTGGACACTAGGTTGAGCCCCTCAAATATTGGAACCCTGTTATCACGTCACTCCTAATCCTTCTTTTTAGTAGACTGGACATGCCCAGTTCCTGCAACCGTTCTTTGTATGCTTTAGCCTCCAGTCCCCTAATCCTCTTGGTTGCTCTTCTCTGCACTCTTTCCAGAGTCTCAAGATCTAATAACAAATAAACCACCATTAAACAAATCGACCAGAGTTCTTAGTCAAGGCACAAATGACCAGGCTCAAGTGATCCTACTTCAGAAAAATTATGAGAAGACCCAAAGCCTGTGGGGAAGGCTTTGATGTTGGGAAATCTGAAAGGAAAGAGAAGAGGATGACCAACAGCCAGATGGAACAATTCAGTTATGGTGATAAAGGGGGCACCATTATAAATCCATCAGGTCATCATGGAGACTATCTATGTCAGTGATGGCTAACCTTTCTGTCATTGCATGCCAAAGTGTGTGCGTGTGTGCGAACGCGTGCCTGCACCCATAATGCAATGCACATGTGACATCCCCTCACACTCCCCCTGCACATGTGTGTGCAACCCCCTCACTCCCCCCCCCCGGTTTACGTTGAGTTTGTATCTGCTATGTGCTCTTGTATTGTTGCAGTTGAAGCTGAAGGAGTCATTGACGAGTAGGACATTGTAGCAGATTATTTTGTGTACTACGCTTAAGTCCAACTGTAGGCAGCGTAGGTCTAGGTTGTTCAAGCCCAAAATTTCAAGCCTAGTGATGTAGGGCAGAGGTCACCAACTTTTGGACCTCAGGGACCACCAAATTTATAATTTTCAATCCCAGGGACCACTAACCAGTTCTGTGGGTGTAGCCTAATTTGTGGGTGTGGCTTGGTGGTCATGTGACTGGCTGGGCATGGCTTGTATATAAATATTATAAATATTTATATAAATATTGATTTTTTTATGAAAAAAGAGCAACTTTTATCCAAAATCAGGCAAAGCAGGCAGGCAGATTGAGTTGCTTATAGAATCACAGATTCATTCAGAGATCTATCTATCTGCCATTGGCTAGCTCAGTCTGTCACATAAAATTTGCTTGCAAGAAAACTCATCAAATTTGCTAACAAGCAAACTCACAAAATTAACTCTCAACACACCATGTGTGTAAATATTGATTTTTTTATAATAAAAGAGCAACTTTTTCCCAAAATCAGGCAAAGCAGGCAGGCAAATTGAGTTGCTCAAAGAATCATTCAGTGATCTATCTACCTGCCATCGGCTAGCTCACTCTCTCAAATTTGCTTGCCATGAGTCTGCACTGAATAATAGAACCTTCAGTCCTAAGGGAGGTTCGGCTGTGCTTAAAAGCAGAGCCGAAGATCTAAAGACTAGCTAGAAAGCAAGAAATCCAACCATTTTCTGCTTCCTAGCTAATCTAAATCTCCTGGCACAGCAGAACAGCTGATGATCGCGAAAAGAAAAAATAGCAATTTACCAGGCAAGTTTGCCGAGTAAGGAGTGAGTGGGCGGGGAGGGTTCCTGCAGGCTATGTGAGCGGCACAGCCTTGTGTTTCTGCACATTAATTGCTTTGGGGGGGTACTCTGGGAGTGAGATTTCTCTGCAGCCTACCAAAATTTTCTCATGGCACACCAGTGGGCTGCAGCCCACCAGTTGGCAACTGCTGATGTAGGGTATTCTCTTGCGAGCAGAGGAGTGTAGTACTCTTCTCATGAAATACTTCTGGACTCAGTCAATTGTATTAATGTCCGATATGAAACTGAATGAATTTGTCCAGTTTTTTCAGCCTGAAAATTGATTAGGGCCGGCCAATCAACTTTGACCATTAAGTCACTGTTCCAGGCCATTAACTCTACTTTCATCTTCATTTTAGCCATGGTGTGTTTTATTTTAAGCCACTTAAAATAACGATAATTTTCAGGGAGGAGGCCTGTGGGTCCCTGATAAATATTAGCCTAGCTTGACAGCTGGATGAAAAATAATTTCCTTTGCTTGGAGAGGATGAGAGAAGGATTCTTTCAACACAAGCACCCTCCCCCCCCCAAAAAAAAAAATAACATCTTAAAGAAAACACAATAGGAAGAGCCGCAAATACCTGCAGGGTGTTTCATAAAGATCATCCTGTCAAAACAGGATTTGGAGCTGAGCATTTTTTCACATTTTTTTCTCCATTCAGAGCATATTATTACTCAGCCAAACTATCCCCCCCCCCCCAGGAGTGGTGTCACAAGGTTGGGTCAAAAAAGTCATTATGACAGCACAACGGTGTGATGGAAACTAGGCCTTTTCTTTTACAGGTAGTCCTTGATTTATGACCAGAATGGGGATTGGAATTTCCATTGCTAGCAGGGCGGTTATGTGAGTCATGACTAATTTGATGACCTTTTTGGTTTTTTTGCCCTGGCTGTTCAGCAAATCACTGAGGTTGTTGAGTGAACCAGGTGGTTGTTAAGTGAAGCCAGTTTCCCCCTGCTGGCTTTGATTATCAGGAACCAGCTGGGAAGTGATCACATGACCCTGGGATGCTGCAGCCATCATAAATATATACCGGTTGCCAAAAGTCCATGGAGATTCTTAGTCATCCAGCTCATGGTTGCCCAAAAGGTGCTTTTTTCAAAAGGCAACTGGAATGTTTTCTTTTGAAGACATTTCACTTCTCCTCCAAGAAGCTTTTGTTCTGACCCAGACTTCATCAAACTTAAAACACAAATGAATTTAAAAGTTCATTTTTAATGCGGTGCTGGGAATTACTTGCATTCCCAGCCAAAACTCATTAGAGACATTAGTTCCTCCAGATAAGAGCATGCTTTTCAGTGCTGTAGAATGCTTGCTAAGAAACAGAAGTCCAATTAAGGCTAATCATAAACCAACCCAAAAACCCAGAAAAAACTGACCAGAGTGCAGAGCTTCATGAAGGACTTGGAAATTACTGAACTGCTTTGCTTCCTGCAAAGCTTTTCCTCATTGAGGTCTGACTTTTATCCCTGATGGGAGGGGCAATAATCTCCCAGCCTTACTCCTGAGTCACCCTGCTGCTTCAGCTGCTCTCACCTTCTAGTAGCTCTGTGCACACGCGCACTGGGAACAGGGTCCCAAGGGTCCTCTGCTTTGCTGCTGCCAGACTCCGAAGGCAGCACCCCACTCCCAGATGGTCCTGGCCCCATCCCTGCATTGGATGCAGGACCCTCGTTCAAGTCCTCAGCAGACTCCATGACTGGTTTTCTTTTGTCCTCACTGTCTGATATCTCTGCTGTCTGCACCAGCTGCCAGCGAACCACAACAGCTTCTTCACCTCTGACAGGATGGTGGGGAATGGAAGGATTTATACTTCTTGCAGATCGCTGGTCATTTTCCTCCATTTTAGAGAGTCATTGAGGCCACCTAGAGGTTTGTCTGTGTCTTCAGAGTGGTGCAAATGGGTGTGGAGCCTTCTTGGAACTGCTGAAAGGACCATGTTGTGGAGCTGTGCTTTCTGCAGGATGTTTTTCTGCCCTGTGTCCCTTCGCCATTGAAGACAAGTGCAGGAGGCTGTTGGGGATGCGTCTGTGCTCTCTGCATCTCAGACTGAAGTGCAAATGGTGCCTGTAGTCTGCAATTATTCTGGAAATCCGTTCATACCCCAACACCATTTGAAGGGGGTTCATCCCAAAGTGATTAGCTAAATGTCTATGGAGATTCTCAGTCATTCAGGTCATGCTTGTCCCAAAGATGTTTGCTGGTTGCCAAGTTCCCAAGTATTGATCACATGACCATGGGGATGCTGTGATGGTCGTAAGTGCAAAGAACAGGAGTAAGTCACTTTTTTCAGTGTGGTTTTACAGATTGTCCTTAACTTGCTGTCATGCCCTTGTTGGAGTCTGATTCTGAGGGGGAGATTGGAGCAGCTGACAGGGATGAGGAGTGTGGCTCCTGTAGCTGTGGAAGAAATGGGGGAAGGGCACAGTCCAGCCTGGCATTCAGAGCCAGGGCCACCCCCTCTTCATCTTAGGGCACGCAGGGAGGAATGGAGAAGGGAGCAATGTGGCTTACGAGAGGGGAAAAGGCCCTGATCCCTTTCATTAGTTGCAGCTGGGAGAACAGGATATAAGTGGGGCGTTTGCACATGGCTCCTTGCTGGAAGCAAAGCATGCATTATCTTGGTCGAGGTTTATCTGGATTTTGACAACTGTGGGTGCTGTGGGTGCTATGTTATCCTTTGAAAGTCTGCAATTTATTTATTTGTTTATATATTTATTATTTCTTCATTTAATTTTATTTTGTCAAGCGATTATAAGATAACAGATATAAATATAAACATAGTTAGGAATATATGAAATGGATATATATAAGAAAAATAAAAAATAAACAATAGGACAGGGACGGTAGGCACATTGGTGCGAATGCACGCCCCCTACAGACCTGTTAGGAAAGGGGTGAGGTCAGTAGTAGACAGTCTAAGGTTAAAGTTTTTGGGGTTTGGGAACAAACCACAGAGTCAGCTAGAGTATCATCCTGGCCTGCCGTATTAATTACTTCAGTGTGGTTTGTGTTGGTTTTTTTATTTCTAATTATCTTTACTTTGAGTTTGGATTCCATTTCTGTCCTTTGTAGACTGTTTTTTGAAGAGTTTGATATCCAGCCGAGGATAATTGGACACTGGGGCCAAGTTGGAGGCATTAAAGGAAATTTATTCTACTTTGCTGACTTTGTTATTTTTGTGTCACACCCTGGGTTATCACACTTACAACCATTTGTTTAGTGACCCCTCATAGTTACAACAGCATTGGAAAAAGTGACTTATGACCATTTTTTATGCTTATGACCTTTGCAACAATCCCACAGTCACATGATCGAAATTCAGGTGCATAGCAATTGATTCACATTTATGACAGTCGCAGTGTCCCAGGGTCATGTGATCCCCTTTTGCCATCTTCTGACAAGCAAAGTCAACGGGGAAGCCCAATTCACTTAATAACCATGTTACTTAAGAACAGCAGCAAGAAAGATGTAAAATGGGTCACTTAATAATTGTCTTGCTCAGCAACTTAAATTTGGGGGCCAATTGTGGCCGTAAAATGAATTACCTCTATGTGTGTTTCACATATTTGTTTGTACCATCCTGACTTTTTTTGACCACACCTGATGAACATCCCTAATTCCAGAATATGATCTCTGAAAAAGCACAATTTTCTTATGGAAGAAAAACGTCAGAAGGAGAATAGGTATTGGAGGAAGGAGGAGGAGGAGAGGGGAAGGAGGAGGAGTTGGAGGGGAGGAGGAGAAGGAGGGAGGGGAGGAGGGGGAGGGGAGGGGAGAAAGAGGAGGGGGGAGGGGGAGCAGGAGGGGGAGGGGGAGGGGGAGCAGGAGGAAGAGGAGGAAAAAGAAAAAAGAAAGAAAGAGAAAAGAAAGAAAAAGAAAATAAAAAAAAAAGAAAGAGGAAGAAATATTTCCAAAAAGTTGTAGACACTGGTTGTGGTCACAGATGACCCAACAGATTCATTTGCAAAAGAGTTCACCTTAGCTGGTTTTGTGTGTACCTCTGTGTGTCTGCCTGAGGTGTAAAGGCCCTGTCACACTGCCCAACGGATGCAAAACGGACACAACGGACGAGCAAAATGTTCCATCCGTTGTTATCCGCTCTCAAAAGGGGCAAAAATTTGCATAACCGGAGCGGATAACACGGACATGGGGAGGACGCAGAGCGGATGGAAAGCGGATGCGGAACGGAAGCCTAGCAGATGGAAGCGGATGGGAGCGGATGGCACATCCACTAGGCTTCCGGGGGGGCTCAGCAAAGCGGACGCGGAACGGATACAGCGGATGCACAGCGGATGCACAGCGGATTAAGCGGATGCAGAGCGGAAGCCTTGTGGATGCACAGCGGAAGCCTAACGGATGCCTGCCGTTAATTGCGCATGCGGGGGGGATGCATTGCGTAAGCCCCCCGGATATAAAGGGAAGCAGCTCGCACGTGGCCAGCATTCGGAGGAAAGACCTGCTGCCGGATACATCGAGTCCTTGCCTGCCCTGCCTCCCTGCCAGCCTTGCTCTCTCCCATGCCAGCCTTGCTGCCAGCCTGCCTTCCAGCCTCCCTGCCAGCCAGTCTGCCTGCCAGCCTTGGTGCCTGCCTGCCTGCCTGCCTGCCAGGCTTCCTGCCAGCCTTCATGCCTGCCTTGGTGCCTGCCTGCCAGCCAGGCTTCCTGCCAGCCTTGGTGCCAGCCTTCCTGCCAGCCTAGGTGCCTGCCAGCCTCCCTGCCAGCCAACAACCCCATAACCATGGGAAAGAAGCGAAAGCCTCAGCAACCTGCCACCATCCCTGCCAAGAGGAACAGGGCCACCCTCCCACCCCCTGTCCCTGACTCTGCTTCTGCTGGGGCTTCTGCTGCTCGGGCTCACTCTTCTGGTGCTGGAGCTTCTGCTGAAGCTGCTCCTGGCAGTGGTGCTTCTGCTGCTGCGTACTGTGCTGAAGCTGCTCCTTGTCCTGCTGGTCCTGCTGGTCCTGCTGGTCCTGCTCGTGCTCCTAGACTTGCTCGTACTGCTCGTGCTCCTGGTCTTGCTTGTCCTGCTCGTCCTGCTCATGCTCCTGGTCCTGCTCGTGCTCCTGGTCTTGCTGGCGCTGCTGGTGCTTACTCTACTGCTGCTGATCCTGGTCCTGCTGCTGCTGCTGCTGCTGCTGATGATGATGATGATCCTGCTGGTGGTGATGATGATGATGATGATGATGATGATCCTGCTGGTGCTGCTGCTGCTGGTAGTGTGGAGGAGCAGCCCCTACCACCTGGGAGCCCCTCTGATGAGGGCCCATCTGGTCCTGCCAAAGGGAGGAAGAGGCGTATGCGGGGACGGGAGAGGAGGCAATACTTCATTGAGGAGGAACACGAGGATGAGGTGCTGGAGTGGCTGAGAGAGAATGACTATCTGTGGCGGAAGGGACACCGGCTGTACAGGGACACCAAAAGGAAGCAGGCTGCTTGGAGAGAGAGGGCGGAGAGTATGGGTTACACTTTGGAGGTGCTCCTCAGCTGGTGGAAACATATGCACACCTGGTACGGGAAGCTGCACCTGAAGAAATCTGGCCAGGCCACAGTTAAGCTGACGGACAGAGAGACCTACGTCATGGCCAGGTGCAGCTTCCTGGAGGGTGAGATCCGCCACTGAGGAGCACCAGGAGCCCCTCTCACAACCCTCTCTTTCCGGCAGCCTGCTGAGAGCCAGTCCTCTTCCGGCCGAGAGTCAGTCCCTGTCTCCAGGCAGGTTTCTGTGGAGCGTGCCACGGCGGAGAACCCGCGGACAACTGTTGTAACCATGGTGGAGTGCGTGGAGGACTCCCTGGTGCGGTGGGAGAAAGGAGACATCGAGTCCACCACAGTCGTAGCCGCATCCACCACTCCCAGCTCCACCTCCACAGAAAGGCAGAGAGCCAGACAGCAGGAGGGGCAGAGCCACACTGTCCTGCTGGAGATCAGGGACATCATCCGGACCAGCATAGATCTCCTCTCTCAGCTAGTCCACACCGACTCCTCATCTTCCAACCGCAAGCCCTTCCTCACCTATGTCAACCAGACCCTCACGGACATGGCAGAACCCCAGTACCAGGTGGTGAAGGACCGGATCACTGAGCTGCTTCACAACCCTCCAGATCCAGAGGAACCTGCTCCCACCCAGCCCAGGTCTGCTCCTCCACCCCAGGTGATGTCCCTCCCATTCCAAGGCTTTCCACAGCCCCTCACCTACCAGGGCTATGGCTACCAGGAGGTCCAGCAGCACAGGCAGCAGCCCTTCCCAGTCCAGGCACAGAGTCATCGGGCGACACCATTGCCACCGGTTCCACTGATGCCACCGATGCCACCCACGCCGATGATGCCACCAACAACAGCGATGCAACCAACCAGTCCTCACCTAGCTGCAGACCAGACAGCCCCACTACACTACTCCTTCCTCCACCCCACAGCCAAGCCCGGCCTCAGTACATCTCTCATTGGTACTGGGGCTGTCACCCCATGGCATGGAGGAAGGACCTCTCAGCATCACGGGTCTGAGCCAGCTATCCGAGAGCTTTCTCAACACACCGTCACCTGTTGTCCTCTCAGGGCCAGGCACCCCAGTGGGGCTTCAGACCAGCAGTGCAGCAGCAACCACCTCCACAGCACCTGGACCCTTCACCCCTGAGACTGGGCACACCTCCGAGTGACCATGAAGACTGCCAGAGACTGGTTGTGGACTTTGTTTGGACATTTGACTTGGGTCTTTTTCCTTTTACAGCTTGTTGTTCAATAAAGTTTATCTTTGATTCACACACTTGCTTCATTTCTTTTTTTAAATAAAGTCTTGGTGGAAACTTTTAGAATTGGTTTAAGCCTTTGCATGCTTCTGGGATGGGCAGGGATACCTTTGGAAGGGTAATAGCTGTGGGATAGGTAAACCTCCAGTGCAAGCATAGTGGGACTGTATGGTCCACCCTCCCAGGTGCCACACCGATGGCCCTTTTTTATCAATAACAATGAAATCAATCATCCACACATGTCAACACAAACACAACTCTTTATTCAACGCCCTGTTCATTGTAGGCCCACCCAACATACATGGCCCAATCTCATCCGTGTGATGAGACAGGCTGAAGGAAGCACCCATTAATCATCTATCATACTGTCTTGCCACTCCACCACTCTAGCTGGGGAGTTGCACCAGTGTTTCAGGAGGTTGTGCTGCTTCTTCCCTTCATGTGAGGCTCTGTTGGGGCCTTGCACATCCTCAGTGTCTATTAGGTTTTGCCCTTGCCTCCATTCCCCAGGCTCCATGTCCCCATTGCCTTGCTGGAGGTCCACGAGCCTGTTCTGCAAGACTGGGTAGCGGGTGCGCATGTGATTGTGCAGGATGCAGCAAGCTTCCACAGTCCTCCCCATGGTCTCTGGGCGATGCTGCATGGTGGTGAGAAGTACCTGGAACCTGTTGGCCAGGATGCCAAAGGCATTCTCCACCATCCGCCTTGCCCTGGACAGCCTGTAGTTGAAGATCCTCTCTTCACGGGTGAGGAGTCTGGAAGTGTAGGGCTTCATGAGGTAGGTTGTGAGGGAGAAGGCATCATCCCCCACAATGAAGTAGGGCACATCTTGCGTGTCGTTGGGCAGGGGGTTTGGATCTGGGAAGCCCATGATGAGGTTGCCTTCCAGCCCCTCCTTGAGGTCACTGGCGTTGTATACCTGGGCATCTGAACATGAGCCGTTGCCTGAAGCATCGATGTACATGAACTTGTAGTCAGCATCGACCATGGCAAAGAGGATGATGCTGAAGAAGCCGTTGTAGTTGAAATAAGTGGACCCCGACTTGGGTGGTGCTTTGCAGGCCACCTGCTTGCCATCTATGGCTCCAACGGTGTGTGGGAAGTTCCACCTCTGATACCACTGCTCTGCAACTTTCTTCCATCCTTCTTCAGTGGAGGGGCATTGGAGGAGCTCCTCCAGGTATTCTTCGATGATGGCCTGCACCTCTTCTCTGACCACAATGCTGATGGTGTTGTGTGGCACCCTCCAGCCGTACTGCATGCTCCTGTAGGTGGTCCCGGAGGCCAGGTGGCGCAGAGTGAGTGCCACCTTGAGCCCAGGTTCCAGGCTGGGCCGGAAGTTGGTGTTTGCCTTGGTCAACCTGGGTGTTAGGCGCTGCACAACTTCGTCAAACATGGCTGGAGGCATCCTCATGAAGTTCTGGAATGCCCCAGTGTCTTCGTTCCTCAGCTCCACCATCAGCTTGTTGTACAGTCCGTACTCTGCTCTTCTCCCGATCCATCTTCGGACCCAGACGCTTCTTGGCCACCTCTTTTTCTTCCCGTAGTAGAATTCACAGAGCCTGTAGATGGCTTCACACTGTTGCAGAAGGATGGTGGCTGCCAAAAGGACTGTGTTACGATCCACGGTGGACATGACTGGATGCTGTGGAAGAGGAAGAGTCAGATGAAGGCTGCAGAGGTCTGCACAGCTGGGCTGCTGGGCTGAAAGTGAGATGCAGACAAGTTGGTCCCCCTTTTTATAGGCAGTATAGGTGTCCCTTTGCATCCTCTAGGCATCCTCTAGGCATCCTCTAGACATCCTTAATATCCAAGATAGGTCCCCTCTGCGAATGTTTTTTCCATTTTAAACACTTTGTTTCCGTGCTGCATCCGTTCTGCATCCGTTCTGCGTCCGTTCCGCATCCGTTCCGCTTCCTCCCTGCGTCCGAGCGGATGCGAATTGCGCGGATGCACAGCGGATGCCTAGCGGATATAGCGGATGCGTAACGGATGCGTAATGGATGCGTAGCGGATGCAGAACGGACGAATTGGATACATTTTCTGCGCAAAAGTTTTGAGCAGCTCAAAACTTTCTGAGCAGATGAAATGGATGCTGGACGGATAGAGAGGAAGCAAATAAACGGATGCTGGACGGATAGAGAGGAAGCAAAACGGAGGCAGTGAGTACATCGCGTTAACCAACGGATTTACATCCTCTTTGCATCCATTGGTGCAGTGTGACATGGGCTTAACATGTTGTGCAACTTTAGTCCATTTGGTTAATGCATGATTCAGTTGATTGTGCAAAGCCAGAAAAAGGGTTAATTCAGCAACCGGGTGAAGTTTGACATACAAACACAGCCCATTTCTCAGGTTTCTGTAGAAGTGAGCAAAACACAACAAACAAAAGGTAAATAGAAACCCTCGGGTCACCATAATAAAGGGTCTGAATGGAATTAATTGAAGAGAAATAGTAAATTATCTAGATAAAAGGTGACACAGGTTAAAAAAGAGCCGGGACTTCAATGGTCCCTTGCAAAAAAATGTTCACCAATGCCCCAAATCCCATGACCTCCTCTTCCCTCTTGTGACTTATGTCCCACTTCAATCAGAAGAGAGCTGGAAGGGACCTTAGAGGTCTTCTGGTCCAGCCCTCTGCTCAAGCAGGAGACCCTATACCCGTGATGGTGAACCTATGGCACACATGCCGGAAGTGGCACACAAAGCTATCTCTCTGGGCATGCCAGCCATCACCCGTTGCTCTTCCATGTTCCAGTGCACACTGGCCAGCTGGTCTTCATGCACGTGGGAGCACCAGAAACCAGAACAGCATTCAAAGATGTGCAAAGATCAGCTGGCCAGCGTGTATGCATGTTAGAAACCGTGTGGCCACCTGATCTTCTGGTTTCTAAAATGCATGTGCACACGGAGACCAGCTGGCAAGCGCACATGCACATTAGAAACCGGCTGGCTAGCTGGTCATCGTGCACGCATGTGCATTAGAAGCCAAAAGACGAGGCAGCTGATGTGTATGTGTGCTCCAGGAGCACTTCTTCTGGTTTTTGGTGTGAACAGGTGCACGCGTTTCAGCATTCGGTTCCTTTTTGATGTGGCACACGCTCCCATTTCAGGTAGTCCTCGAATTACAACAGTTTGTTTAGTGACTGTTCAAAGTTACAGCAATTCTGAAAAATGTGATTTATGAACGGGGTGGGATTCTACCAGTTCTCACCTATGCACTAGAACTGGTTGTTAACATTCTAAGCAGTTCAGAGAACTGGTTGTTAGAAGAAATTACTGGCCTAATCCTGTAAGGAAGGCAGGAAGGAAACATTCTGGTGTTGCTTACAGAAACTGCCTCCCCTTATTACATTCTTGGCAGGACTAGACTTCCTGTCTCAGAACATCTCTGGAGTTTTTCCCCCCTCCTTTGCTGGTACTTTGCTTGTGTGGAATGACCATTCAAAGTTACAATGGCACTGAAAAAAGTGACTTATGACCATTTTTCACACTTATGACTATTGCAGCATCCCCACAGTCATGAGAGGCCAGGCGAGGAGAGGCGTGCCTCGATGTGAGTGATATTGAGTTGGCCACACCCAGCCAATAACCTGACCACCAAGCCATGCCCACCAACTTAGCCACGCCCACAGAACTGATTGTTAAAAAATTTGAATCCCACCCCTGCTTATGACCATTTTTCACAGTTACAACCTTTGCAGCTGCCCATGGTCCCGTGATCAATGTTCAGACGCTTGACAACTAGCTCATATTTATGACGGTTGCAGTGTCCCTGGGGTCATACGATCCCCTTTTGTAACCTTCTCACAAGCAAAGTCAATGGGGCAACAGGATTCCCTTTACAACCATGTTACTAACTTAACAACTGCAGTGATTCACTTGACAACTGTTTCAAGAAAGGCC
>BLBF01000050.1:0-13385 GCA_015471245.1 Laticauda colubrina
ATATGCTGATAATATTTAGTCAGGACTCTGCAACAGAAATTAGATACTATATCAAATGGAATTCTGCATCTATAAAGAACAATGAAATTAACCCTGTGAAAAAAATAATATCTATTTCATGTTAACTGATCAAAGGTTAAGTTCTATCTAATCATTTACTATTTTATGTTTTTATTTTTATACCCTTACCCAGGATATATTTTTCTCTCTCTTTGCTATTTCTAAGTAATTCTTATTCTTCAAAGCTCACAGCATCATTATCAAGTATGTAATATGGACATTAGCTTCCTGTACCTGGGAAGCAAAATTGAATTAATCACACTTTTTTTTCTGTTTCATTTTAATTCTACAAAAAATGGCAAAAATGATCTATATTTAGAATTTATTCTACACAATAAGTGTAGAATACTACAAGCAATAATGAATTTTATAGAACCATATATAGAATCATATTGCAGTTTTACCTATAATATTACTTTTTGAAGATTAGAAACTCTATAATTAAACCAAAAATCAAAGAGTTTCTTTCCTAACAACATATATAAAAATAGGTGTAATGATGTGAAATTATAGCCATGTTATAATGAACAAAAGTGGGAAGAAAATAGTGAAGTGTCCAAAGAAAGACAAAATGAAGGTTTTGCAAATAAAAGGACATTGGGAACAAGAGTTCATGTGTCTAAATTCCCCTACTCCTCAGAAAAACATGAATTCTTATTTACTGAGATAAAATATGCTGTGTTCTAAGCAAACATTATTTGCATAATTCAATGCAATTTCACATCTTCTGCAGAATCAATTTTATAATCTGGTGCTATAATTCCCAATCTAAACAAAAGGATTAATGGCTGGAATTCCTGTATTTCCTGACTTTAGTAACTATGAAATTTGGAAGATTAGTTAAAAATTTTAAAAGTTTAAGGAATATAGATTCTTTCTATTTTTTCCCTTCCAGTGCAAGAAAATAGTTTATCAAATATATCATCCAATTAAACATTAACACTAAAGGATAATTTTGAATTACTGCTGCAAAAATATATTATGTAGAATAGATACTAAATAATGTATTCTAGATTAATAGCTATAAAAATAAAATAATGTCTTACAGTGATTCATCTACAAGAGAATGATAGGGATCTTCCACAAAACTTCCGACATCTCTAGTTTGAAAACAAAAGAAGTCATACCACCAATGAGTAGATCATCTGGTTGGAAATAATTGTGATCAGTTGGGATAGGAACCTGGATGCTGCATTTTATTGCTTGAGTATAAAGCCATATGTGGCAAAAACAGTAGAAGATTCAATATCATCATAATGAATAGTAATCTGTTGACAAAGTTTAGTTCACTGCCATAACATTCTTAAAAATCCCCCAAAATCCCCAAAACCAGACAAGCTTGAATTGAATTTCTCTGTTCCTCATATAACCTCTATTCTGTAATGAATCTTAGAATGTGAATGGCCCTGAAAAATCATACTGGTTATTTTACTTGTCCCTACATTTTTTAATCATTTGTTTATCCATCAGAACTTTGTCCTAATTGTTTCAAGTACAGCACTTTGTCAATCAGAACTTTGAGGAACAGCAAACTTAATAATAATTTTTTTATATATAATGATAAGAGGAGAAGAAAATTGCAACCTTCAAATTAATAAAATAGTAAGGTTGGAATGAGTCAATAAGACCTCATATATCAGAAAAGTTTTTGAGATGGGGAACAATAAACATGGCAAAGATAGGAATATTCATGCCAGCCAAAATCTTTATCACTACTACCCTAAAGATATTTAGAGAGTACAAGACAACATGCACATAACACCTCTTTTAACCTCTTTGCAATAAAGTTCATTTTTCTTTTGCAGTTGCCTTGACAGCTGAAGTGAGATCTTAGAAAAAATTCTCTTTTGCTTAATGAAGCACTTGTCTATTACTATCATAGAAAATGCAAAGTAATATCAATGATTTTTCAAAGATTATATTTAGAAGTTCAGCTATGGTAGTGGATAGCTGTTTTAAGAAGTAGGTACATATTCCGTCTGGTCCAATAGACAGAGATGGTTTTAGATTGTGTAGTGCTTTTTCAACATTGTCTTCTGTGAAATTGATATTTATTGGATCATTGTAGTCATCTGTGGTCCAACTAGGAAATACTGGGCATGATTCATTGCTGTTTACAAATACTGAGCCAAACAATGTGTTGAAGTGGTTGGCTTTAATGGTGTCGTCATTGTAGTCTTTACCATTTGGTCCTTTCAGGGGTGGGATGGATCTTGAGTCTTTTAGTTTGTTGTTTACAAAATTGTAGAAAGCGCGGGTGGAATTGGTGCATAGGTTTTCCTCTTGTTTATTGTGATAATTGGTGCATTTATCTGGTGGCATAAATTTTTGTATTGACTTTTGAAGTTGGCAACATGACCAGATTTGTTTTTCCACCAAAGTGATTTCTTTTTGGATTGAAGCTTCATTTTTGTTATGGGTAATTTGTTTTTTCTGGTTTTGGGAGTTGTTATTGGTATGTCTAGTGTGATGACTCTTTTGACTTCAAGTAAAAATATGTTGTAATATATTGTAATCGTCTTCTATTGCATCCAGTGAATAGAAATTGCCAACCAAGGGATGAGAGATCATTGTTTATAAGGTCATAGTTGCTTTTTTTGAATTTATAATTGGGGATTCTGTCATTGTGATGATTTTTGTGTGGATGTATGTTGAGACAAAAGTCAATCATGTTGTGGTCACTGTTGGAAAAAGGTTCTTTAATTTGTATTCTGTAAATTGAATTTAAACTATTACAGAAGATGAGATTGAGGCAGGTGTTAAATCTAGTGTTGTTGCTAGTCCCAGATTTGTTACAGCATTGTAGAAGGTTGCATGTGCGGGTTCAGTTGTACAATTGTTAAGAGTCCAGTTAATACGAGGTAGATTGAAGTCACCAAGAAAGATAAAAGTGTGTGGGCAGAATGCTGCCCATGTTAGTAGTGTATTTAGCTTGTTTGCATGTTCAATGTCATAATCAGGGGCTCTGTAACATAGCAAGAACTGAAATGTGATATTTAAGGACAGTTCACAGACAGTGTTCTCAGAAAGAGCAAGCTCCTGGATAACTTGGATGTTTTTTTAGATGTAGGGACTTTTTTTTATAGAAAATAGCAATACCAGCTCCTCTATGGATTTCATGATCTGATTCGTAAACATTATAGTCTGTTACTGTGGTAATGGAGTCAGGGACAGATGTGTTGAGCCATGTTTCACAGACAAATATAATATTGAATTTAGCCATATTTAGTAAGAGGAGAAATTCAGATATTTTATTTCCAGGGCTTCTTGTTTTGAGCAGCTTTCATTTAAGGCCAGTTGTGATTGGAACACAGGTAGTTAGAGATGGGCATGCCTAGTTTTGAGTGATGTTGAATTGGATGGGGTGGGGTTGGATGTGGAGTTGTGGGTTGTGTGACTTTCTTTTGATGCAATCAGCACGGTAGTCAATGTAGAGATCCTTTTCTCCATTGTCTAGATGGTTTTTGAGTTCTGCGCAGAGTTCACTTAATTTAAGATGCAATCCTTCCAAGAGTTTTATGCTCAATGCATAGTTCATAAAAGAATCCCCAGGGTATAAATATCAAGAATAGGGATAATGGAACTTTAAAGGAAGGAATACTAATGAGAGAAATAATAGACTGTGCTGTCTGTTTAGCTCTGGCTGAAAAAAATATTATCAAACATTATCCATCTCCAAGCATCATTATGCCTCCCCACTGTGAATAGGAATAAACATTTTTTTTCCCTGAAAATGAGTCCTGATTCTTAAAGCAACTTGATTCCAACCCATTTTTAATCACATCACTAGATGCAATTCTTTAAAAAGACAAAACTCTCTTCATTTCTGAGATTTTGAATTTTAATAAAAAGAACTAATTTGAGAAAGCTTTGTTCATATGCCCAAAACTCTTAATAATTTGAACACCTCATGAGTCAATAATTTGAAGTATAAAAAGAATTAAAAGAAGAGATAATAAAAGGAAGAAATAATGATAATAGGATTATTTGGATATGTATATTATTACTATCTTCTCTTTATTAGTTGTTCCCTGTGATTTAGTTTTGGCCTTACAATGATTATGTAAAATTTTGTGGAGGAAAACCTCCACAGCCATCATGTACTCTTGCTACTCAGGTAGAGCCAAACACTGTAGAAGATCAGCACACTAAATATAAGACATTTGACCTCATTGAAACTGCTGGAGAGATTTCTAGAGAAAAATGCTACTGTGAAACTGTAGCCTAGGACGCAGTAGAATATGAAAGCTGAGCCTTCATTGCACTGTAATATGATTTCCTCTAATTCTGAATGGGTGTCAACATCAGTGAAAGGAGGAAATGTTAACTGCCACACCATGCAGGTGCCAGTTTAAATCAGGGAAACCAGAAAAAGCAATGGAGAGTGCCAGTCTTCTTCTCATCCATTTCCTCATCCTGGATCCTGCATGAGGAAATCAGCGGGAAGCCACGAAAGCTGTAACCACAGTGATGGTTTTTGCTAGCACAGAAGACAGAGCCAATGAGAAGATGATGCCAAAGATAATTTGTAGGAGAAGATACATTATATTGCCTTCGGGAAACAAGGAATTGCAGAAAGCAAAGGAAACAGAGGAGAAGGGAGATAAGGAGAACATAAGTGAAATTTTGATTTTTGGCCTTTAGAATAGGTGTACTATGGTGTTCCAAAAATGTTGCTAGCACCACAACTGTGCAGAGAGAAAAGAAATGTACCAGAGTGACTAAACAAAGTCCCATTATTTTTTTTATATAACAAGAAAGATACTTTCATAGGAATACATGAATCTTGATATTTAATTCCATCCTCCAAATTAGAATTGCCTCACATATAACCCAAAATTATTCTTGTATGGTACAATTCTACTTCTTTGGAACAGTTTAAGCCCATGTCCCATTGCACGAATGGATGCAAAGAGGATGTAAAATGGACAAAAAAGCTTGCCATCCATTAGAAAACGTGATGCATCCGTTGTGTACTCATTGCATACATGTTTCATACACTCTATCCGTCGAGCATCCATCCACTGAGATTTCATTCATGCAAGAAGTTTTGAGCTGCACAAAACTTTTTGAGCGGATGAATTTTCCACTGTGTACGATGTACATCCGCGACACATACGGGCAACAAACGTTCTATGTCCGTTGTCATCTGTTAAATGTCCACTGTATCCTCTCGGTATCCTCTGGTCATCCTTGCAACTCACATCTGCTGCAGCTGAAAACGGAAAGAGGGAGGAAGCAAAAGGTACACGGAACGTCCACACAGCATTAGTAGCACGGAAATAGAAAGGATGTAAGTGGATGCATCTCGTATATAAAGCATGAAAATGGACAAAACGTTTGTATCTGGGATGTATCTCAGATATTTAGGATGTCTGGAGTATGCCTAGTGTATGTAGAAGGACACCTAGTTGAAAATATTTTATAGGAATATTTACTATAAAAAGGGGGAGAAAATCACCTGGATCTCAGTATGAGTTCAGCAGCCGTGGTGTCAGACCTCTTCACCCTTGGTCTTGCTCTTCCACATCATCCATTGTTCTCCACCATGGATCATGACACAATCCATATGGTAGCTGTCATCATTCAACACCAGAACCAAGCCCTGTTGAGACTGTTTCACCTTTTTTACGCAAGGAGAAGAAGGAAATGTTCAAGAGCTGTGTGGGTCTGATGATGGATTGGGAGAAGAGTGGAGTTTGGACTGTATGACAAGCTGATGGTGGAGCTGAGAAATGAAGACCCTCGTGCATTCCATCACTTCATGAGGATGCCACCAGCCATGTTTGACGAAATTGTAGAGCATCTGAGAACCAGGTTGACCAAGCTGAGCACCAACTTCCATCCCAACCTGGACCCTGGTCTGAAGGTGGCACTGACTCTGCACCACCTGGCCTCTGGAACCACATACAGAAACATGCAGTATGCCTGGAGGGTGCCACACAACAGCATCAGCTAAGTGGTCAGAAAAGTGGTGCAGGCCATCATCGAAGAATACGTGGAGGAGATTCTCCAGTGTCCCACCACTGAAGAAGGCTGGAGGAAAGTTGCAGAAGAGTGGTATCAGAGGTGGAACTTTCCCCACACCGTTGAAGCCATAGATGGGAAGCAGGTGGCCTGCAAAGCTCCAGCCAACTCAGCGTCCTCTTATCACAACTACAAGGGCTTCTTCAGTATTATCCTCTTTGCCATGGTTGATGCTGACTACAAGTTCATGTATATCGATGCTTCAGGCAACAGGTCAGCTTCAGATGCCCAGATATACAATGCCAGATCCAGACCCCCTGAATAATGACACACAAGATGTGCCCTACTTCATCGTGGGGGATGACGCCTTCTCCCTCAGAACCTACCTCATGAAGCCCTATACTTCCAGATGCCTCACCCGTGAAGAGAAGATCTTCAACTGCAGGTTGTCCAGGGCAAGACGGGTGGTGGAGAATGCCTTTGGCATCCTGGCCAACAGGTTCCAGGTACTTCTCACCACCATGCAGCATCACCCACCGACTGTGAGGAGCATCGTGGAAGCTTGCTGCATTCTGCACAATCTCATGTGCACCCGCTACCCAGTGTTGCAGAACAGGCTTGTGGACCACCAACAAGGGAATGGGGACATGGAGCCTGGTGAATGGAGGCAAGGACGAAACCTGATAGACACTGTGGATGTGCAAGGCCCCAACAGAGTTTCATGTGAAGGGAAGAAGCAGCGCAACCTACTGAGACACTAGTGCAACTCCCCAGCTGGAGCAGTAGAGTGGCAAGACAGGATGATAGATAGTTAATGGATGCTTCCTTGAGCCTGTCTCATAACACTGATGAGATTGTGCCATGTATGTTGAGTGGTCCTACAATGAATAGGACATTAATAAAGAGCTTTGTTTATTTTGAAATGTGTTGATCAATGAATAATTGTGTGGCAGTTGGGAGGGTGGACCATACAGGCCCACTATGCTTGCACTGGAGGTTTATCTATCCCTTAGCTATCCTTACCTTTCCCACAACTATCCTTACCCATCCCACAACTATCCTTACTTATCCCACAAGCATGCAAAGGCTAAACCATTTTTTCAAAGGTTTCACCAACACTTTATTAAGTAAATAAAATGAACCAAGTGTGTGAAGCAAAGATAACCTTTATTAACAACTGTCTTAAGTAAACTGTATGACTTTATTAAAAAAGCAAAATGAACCAAATAAAGTGTGTTAAGCAAAGATAAGGTGAACAGGTAACAACTCAGTCTCTGGCACTATTCTCAGTCATTCTGAGGCATGTCCATGGTCTCAGCTGTCTAGCGGGCAGGGACTGTGGAGGTGGCTGTGGCTGGAGTGCTGGTCTGAGGCGCCATTGGGGTGCTTGGCCGTGAGAGTACAACAGGGGATGGTGTGTTCATGAAGCTCTCAGAGAGCTGACTCAGTCCCGTGAGGTTGAGAGGCCCTTCATCAAGTACCTGGGATGTGAGGCCCAAGACTGATGACAGATTGTCTGTTGACGGGCTTGGCTGTGTGGTGGAGGAAGGAGGAGTGTAGTGGGGTTGTCTGGTCTGCAGCTGGGTGAGGTGAGGCATCTCTGGCATGCAATGTACCTGGGCCTGGACTGGGAAAGGCTGCCTCTGCTGTGGGAAGTCCTGGTACTCATAGCCTTGATAGGTGTAGGGCTGTTGAAAGCCATGGAAGGGCTGTGACATCGCCTGGGGTGGAGGAGCAGACCTGGACTGGGTCTGAGCAGGTTTATCTGGGCCTGGAGGGTGGTGCAGCAGTGCTGTGATCTTCTGCTTCATCACCTGGTACTGGGCCTCGGGCAGGTCCATGAGGGTCTGGCTATGTAGGTGATGAAGGGCTTGCAGTTCGAGGACGGTATGTCGCTTTGGACCAGCTTAGAGAGAAAATCTGTGCTGGTTTTGATTGTGTCCCTGATCTCCAACAGGACAGTGTGGCTCTGGCCCTCCAGTCTGCCTCTCTTCCTGCTTTCTATGGAGGTGGAGCTGGGGATGGGTGTGGGTTGGTCTCTGGTGGCTGCCGCTTCTTCCTCCATTTGTGACAGGAGATCCTCCACATCCTCTGGCATGGGGAGTGCAGCTTTCAGGGGGGTCTCTTCCATGGGGCCCTCCGAAGACATCTGCCTGGACACGGTAGCTGTCTCCTGGCTGGAAGCGGACTGGCTGTCTGTGGGCTGTCTGAGTGAGAGTGTTATCAGAGGGGCTGCTCCTCAGTGGCAGACCTCACCCTCCAGGAAGCTGCACTTGGCCATGACGTAAATCTCCCGGTCAGTGACAGATTTCTTCAGGTGTAGCTTGCCATACCAGGTATGCATGTGCTTCCATCATCCCAGGAGTAGTTCTGAAGTTTAGCCCAGGCTCTCTGCCTTGTCTCTCCAAGCTGCCTGCTTCCTCTTGGTGTTGCAATAGAGTCTGTGGCCCTTTCTCCACAGGTACTCATTCTCCCTCAGCCATTCCAGCACCTCCTCCTCATGGTCCTCGGAAAGGGTGTACTGTTTCCTCTCTCCCTTCTCCTTCCCTTGCCTCTTCCTCCCTCTGGCAGGGGCTTGAGCAGCAGGGCCTTCAGGGGTTTGAGCAGCAGGGCTTTGAGGGCCTTGGGGCTGGTCCACCACAGCAGCAGCAGTATCAGTAGCACTAGCAGTAGCAGTAGCAGCAATAGGAGAAGCACCACCATCAGCAGCACCAACAGCACCATCAGCAGCACCAGCAGCACCAGCAGCACCAGCAGCACCAGCAGCAGCAGAAGCACCAGCAGCTTCAGAGTCAGTGCCAGGGGGTGAGATGGTGGTTCTGTCCTTCTTGCCAGGGCTGGCAGGAGTAGGCACAGGCTTTCTCTTCTTCCCTGACTGATGAACCATGGTGTTATTCGAAGATTTCTGTGGCAGCACGTCTTTCCTCTGAATGCTGACTGCTTGTGAACTGCATCCTTTTATATCCACGGAGCTGACGCAATTCATACTCCCCACATGCGCAGTGAACGCTTTGCATCTGCTATACATCCACTATGCATCTGCTATGCATCTGCTATGCATTCTATAGGTGTTTGTGATGCATCCGCATCATCCGCTACACATCCGCTCCTTCTGCTATGTGTCCACTTCACAATTCTCCCCCGGAAGTCCTTCAGATGTGTCATCCGCTTCCATCCGCTGTCATCCGCTAGGCTTCCTACGAACATCCGTTTAACATCCTCGCTACGTACTACCCCCGTCCGTTCCTTTCCATTCTTTTCTGTTCTGTTTATGCAAATTTTTGCCACTTTTGAGAGTGGATGACAACGGATGGAGCCACCCCTGAAATTTTGTTCGTCCGCTGTGTCCTTTTTGCATACATTTTGCATATGTCAGCCAGTGGGACCCAGCCTTTACTTAACACTGCTCTTACAGTTTGAATGTATTTGCCAAACAATTTGTTTAAAAAATTGTTGAAGATATATACATCCTAAACTTCTGCAGGATGAATGTTTGTCTGGGACTGTGTCCATGTCTTTCTGTCTGTGTCTGGATTGGAATAGAACAGCTTGTTTTTAACCTTCACCACTAATGAGAGGGAGTCATTGCTGGTTCTTCTCTTAATTCTCTTATCCTCTTTATCTACTAACTAAATGAACTACAGAACCAGGAAACACTTTCACTGCTAGTCCCCTCCACCCTATGTCCAATTGCTCTTCTGGAGTAAAACAAAAACTGCATTTGTATTGCATTGAGATAACATGCAGCTATTTATAATGGCAATGGATTCCTCCAACATAACAAGTGAGGTAGTGTATCAGCCTTGGAAGCCATATTAGCCCAGAATCTTCCACGTTGCCACATTCCTGTGCCTGGGGAATTGGGAGGAAGGATTTCATAGAGTGTATGTAGTTAGACATAAATAGCATTCTTTTTTTCAGTCAAGGTCATGTCATCTTGTACCTGGTCAAGGAGTGGTTAAAGAAATGTCTCCAGTTGGGATGGATGGTGATTGGTCCATGTGATAGACTGAGGGATACAATGGGTGGGTCTTTGATTTTTAATTATTAAGAGAAAACCCTGAACTCTCAGATTCAGGTTTTCCCAGATGTGCCAGTATGACAACTCTAATAAAGTGGAACTTTGAGAAAATGCCAGTTTTGGAGTTTTCAGAGTTGATGTTCATTTTCTGGAATGCTGACACAGTGTTACTCAGGCTGGTTAGCACTATCTATCTTTTTCCACCAATCTTCTCCTTCCAGAATGTACACTGATGCAACATAACTACATCTTCTAGTGTAAGGTGCTTGCAATCAATGCACCTTTTGAATGTAGCAATAGCTTATGGAGGAAAACATTGAACTTTGTTAGACTCCTTAGAGACCAATAGTATTTAGAACATCTGTAGACTATTCAAAAATTGAACCATCAGTGGATATTGTAGTCATTATTCTTAGTCTTATCCCATTGCGATTTTTAAATTAATGAGCGGTCATAATGTTGGTCTACAATGACCAATAAAATCTACAAACATCATACTCCCAGAGATATTTGCCACTAGCTAGTGTCCCATGAATCTTCTACAAAATTCAATAGCAATTGAGTCAAGACCCAATTATGCCATTCCTACCTTCAGAAGGCATCTGCTAGCCAACCAACACACAAAAATGTTCCTGTTCTGTGAGGGTTAGTTCTGTGTCCCTATGGAATTATTATGCAATACAATGCTTTACTTCATGGGATCAGTATAATTCAAGTACTTCCTGATCAATCTGAAATGTATCATCTCGGTCATCTGCATTTAAAATAGGTGCATGAGCAATCTTTCAAAAAATTATCTTGATAAATTTCTCTGATGAAGACTTGACAGAGTTAATATTCTTTACAGAATTTATCATTGTCAATGTTCTTCTATTTTGGGTAGAAAAATATAAATAATATATTATGGCACAGGTTATGACATATTTCTGTATTATTTATTTATTATCTTAAATCACAATCTTCTTCAAAACAACTGAATAGTGGACTGATTAATGAAGACTTATTGCAATAAATTTAAACTAGAATACTTGCAAGATTTTTTTATTCAACAGATACTTCATAAAAGAATCATTGGAGTAGAAATATCAAGGATGAAGATAATTTAAGGGAAGTAATACTAACAAGAGAAATAATGGAAAAAGGAGTTTTTTATGTTCATATTATAAATATATCTTTTCAACTGTGTTCTCTCTGTTTAGCTCAGACTGGAACATCATTCCCAAACATAATCCATGTACACGTTTCATCATGCTTCCACAACTTTTTTTCTGAACTTGAAGTCTGATTCTTGAAACAACTTGAATCCAATCCATTTTTAATAAAAACATGAGCTGCATTCTTTAAAAAAGAATGCCCTCCTCATTTATAAGATTTTTACTTTTAATGAAAGCACGAACTTGACAAAGCTTTTCTCATATACCAAAAACAACTTTTAATAATTTCATCCCTCCCATTAGTCAATTATTTGAAGCATGGAGACTTACTGTGTTTACTCAAAAATAACAAATTAAGCCCTAGTTAAGCCCTACTGACCATCTGGTTGTATGAGGTGAGTCAAGGTGCATGTGTAAAAATCAAGCTAAGGCAGGGATGAGAGGATGGAGCTGCCCACCATGCCCTACACCTGCTTACCTTAGAACCACCAAAGCTATAGCTGCTACCTGATTTCTGCTGCTGCTTGCAGCCAGTTATGGGTCAACTCCATGTGGTGCATCGTGCCAGCACAACATGCTACACAGACTCCTGCTATGAGCAGTGACACCATTGTGATAAGCCTTGTGGAGTCTGGCTACGAGCAGCCCACGGTAGTAGGATTATTTGGGTTTGTATATTATTACTATATTCTCTTTATTAGTTGTTCCCTATTATTTAGTTCTGGCCTTATAAGGAGTATGTAACATTTGGGGAAATATATGCAGCTTAGCAACCCAGCACTGGAAGCCAAAATGGAGAAAACCTCCACAGCAACCATGTATTTGCCCTTGGTACTCATGTAGGATGGAACAAAGGAGAGCCACACACTGCAGAAGATCAGCATGCTGAATGTGAGACATTTGGCCTCATTGAAACTGCTGGGGAGATTCCTGGACAAAAATGCTACAGTGAAACTGGCAGCTGCCAGAAAGCCCATATAGCCCAGGACACAATAGAACATCGTAGTTGAGCCTTCATTGCACTGCAGTATGATTTCCTCTATTTTTGAATTGGTGTCAACATTGGGGTAAGGGGGGAATGTGAACAACCACACAGTACAGATTCCTGTTTGAATCATGGAACTAGTAAGAACAATGGAGATAGCCAGTCTTCTTCCCACCCAGTTCCTCATCCTGGATCCTGGATTGGTGGCCATGAAAGCCAGAACTACAGTGATGGTTTTTGCCAGCACAGAAGACACAGCTACTGAGAAGATGATGCCAAAACTAATTTGTTGGAGGAGACATATTATATTGCCTGGTGCAACAAGGAATTGAAGTGAGCAAAGGAAGCAGAGGAGGAGTGAGATGAGTAGAATGTAGGTGAGATTTTGATTATTAGCCTTGACAATAGGTGTACTGTGGTGTTTCAAAAATATTGCCAGCACCACAATAGTACAGAGAGAAAAGAAAAGTGCCAAAATGGCTAAACCAAATCCCACTGGTTCTTTATATGACAAGAAATATATTTTTTTGAGAATACATGAATTTCTGTCTTTGTTTGGATATTGATCTTCTGGGCATTTTAGACAGTCATCCATGTCTAGAATATAAATATATATAAATTTGTGTTAATTTTGTCCTGTGGTTATAATATTATTAGTATTATTACATCACTTTTTCTAGAAGTAAGAGGGCCCTGATGTTATCCATCTGGCTTTTCTTTTTGGCATCTAAGGGAACACAAGGGAACATGAAAGCTCTACAATAAATAAAAGAATATTATGTACTCATTACTTCAATTGAACTTGCTTATTTATCACTTGTGCTTCATGTTGTTTGTCAACAATGCCTTCTAGCAGATATTACTGAAAATAATATAAATGAAATTAAATAAAGTTTAATTTTAAACTGTTAGGGATAACATTGTTCACCCTAACTGGTTTAGGTGAAATAATAACTATGAATCATAGTTAGTGTATGCAGCTTTAAATGTAAAATAGCAATTGTGGGAGTGGTTATGAAAACCATATAAAAGTAGCAAGGCTACAGCTCTCACTCTCTCTCTGGCTTTGATGATCCATGATTACTGCTTGGAATCAAGACTGCATTTCTCGAACGGGAGAGACAACAACGGACTGATTTATGTGAACTGATATAGGATATTCTACATGGACTTTGCTAACTGAATATCCCTGAATGGA
>BLBF01000050.1:13785-33306 GCA_015471245.1 Laticauda colubrina
CTTAACAATTTCTGTATCAGATCATTAATGACTATTCTTCTATTTGATAAAATCAAAATTAATTATCACTATAAATATATAAATATAAATATTGCAAATTGTGCCTACATCATAAGCACAATTGCAGTTTCACTTAGCAACTGCTTCAGTTAATGACTAAGTATCCACTAAATGACAACTATATGTATTCTTTTAAAAATCACCTTTGTTAATTGCCTCAGATTTTGTAAACCTCACTGGACTTTTTAATATCACACAATGTACAAAAGTTTTAGATAAATTGAAAAATAAATCATTGTGTTCTAGAATGATATAGGTAGTGCTTGGATTATGATCATTCAACTAAGAACAGTTCGAACTAATTACAGACTCTGAGTTCAGCTGGCTCATTCTACTGCCTGACAGTGAGAAGACTCTAATCAGTTTTATACTCAAGGCTTTAGCTTATGGCTGTCAAACTCCCAGCCTGCAGGTTGGATTCATCATGCACTGGCCAGACCCACACCTAGCTTAGAGAAGGGGGAAAATGTCCTGATACATCATGTGACACCACTGTGATTACTTGAATTTGATACCACTGTTTTACTTTATCTCCTAAGTGGCTCCTGGCTCACTGGGGCTAATGTGCTATGCAGAGTACTACTGTTTTATTTTCAAAGGATGTTCTCCATTGTGTGTGCTGCTTACTCTCTTGCAAATCTTCCTCTCCAATAAATGTAAATGCAAGTATCAATTCTTTTCTTGCTAATTATTCCAGTGTTGGGAGAGAATTCTAAAAAACAGAGCAGTGGGGGGAAAGACTACATATACTATTGCTTAGCAACGAAGCAGTATTTGCACCAAGACGAATTCCTTGTTACACTTGGCCAATAAAGAATTATATTCTATTTTGTTCTGTTCTATTCTATTCTATTCTATTCTACTACTCATAGTTACATTAATAAAAAAGGAGCTTTAAAACCTTTGCAGGTCACTAGAGAAAAGGAAAACTTAAATAACATCATGAACACAGTTGCAATTTCACTTGGCAACTGCTTCAGATAATGACTAAGTGGCTGATCTCAATTGTGTCCATTAAATCAAGGGTCTTCAAATTTGGCAAGTTTAAGGCTTGTGAACTTCAACTCCCAGAATTCCTGAGCTAACATGACTGGAGGAGGAGTTCTGAAAGTTGAAGTCCACAAGTCTTAAAGTTGTCAAGTTTGAATACCTCTGCACTAAATGATACTTAAAAACTTAACATTTTGAATTAATGTAAGCCTTTAAAAATGTGAACAATGACCTAAATTCAAATGTATGACTAACTCCTACCCTTATGATCATATGATCACAATTTAGGTGCTTGGCAATAAGCTCACATTTATGATTCTTGTAGAATCCTGTGGTCACAAAATCTTGATTTGCAAACTTTTCTGGTAAACATCTTTGGTCAAGCTGAAGTCACACTTATGATCATATGACTTGAATTACAATCATTATGAAAATGGTCATAAAATTGGGTCTGATCATGTTATGAACTGACTTGCAATAGAAATTCTAATCCCAATTGTGGTTGTACATTGAAGCCTACCTCTATGGGTTGATATCAGGATAAAACTGATACGAAGTCTCCCTAGTTTACATCAGCCAGTTTTGAATTTAACTAAATTAACTTGTCAGCTTAGTTCATAATGACTTTTACCCTTCTGACTTGACATTTTCTCTTTGGGACATGGAAGGCAATCATAACAGCAAAATGGTTTTTCTTCTTGCTTTCTCTTAAAATAACCAGGGTTGCAGGTCTCAGTACAAACTGAAGCAGGTAAGGTCTGCTCAATAAATGAAATAAGGAAAAAAGTTAATGTTCAGTAACATTTAAAAAATAATAATGGAAAATAATAGTTGATCAATGTTTTACAAACAAGGCTTATGGCTTATGGTAAGTGTTTGAGTTTTTTTCATCAATCTCATGAAAACTACCCACATTTGAATTCTTTGAATTTTACATTACATAGATACCCATTACACAGATAACCTTTCTTTTAAACTGGGAAATAAATTATACTCAGACCATTCCCCAGTGCTGAAATAATTTTAGTAGGATTTTTTTCAAGTTACTGAAAAGTACCTACTCTTATAGTTGAATAATATAGAATTTTGAGTTACCAAAATAATAAAAGAAATCACAAATGTTGGGTGAAACTTCAGATGTGGGGGGCTAACAATAGTTAGCTGGTAGTAATTAAATACAGGGAATAATAAGCAATGAAAACTGTCTTTACAACATAGATTTTTTAGGAAAGAATTATGCATTATTAACCAACAAATTGAAAAAAGTAAGATAATGAATAATTAGAATCTTTTTTTTTAATCTCCTGAAAAATTAATTTGTAGTATTAATGAAATAATTTTATGATTTAAGGTTTTAGGAAAACAGGGAAATATGTTTTTCAAACTTTAAATGCATTACATTTAATCCCATTAATGAATTTAAATAAGTGAAGTTTAGCCAATACTACTCAATAGTAAAATGATATATAATATACACATAAATATAATATAACTTAATTATATTTCATGAACTTAAAGAAAAAAATTTCTAGATGTCATTAAAATCCAAAGAGTTTTTTCAAAAATGTTTGATTATTATCTCAATATTGTTTTGCACTTTTTAATATCTTAAGTGGTGAAAAGGCATCAAATTCATAAAAAAATGCAAATAATATCTTTAGTGAAATCTGGCAAAAATCATGAAAGCACAGACCTACTTTTCTAACTGAGCAGATTACCCTTTGTAAGTCTTTTTAAAAATAGATTTAATTGGCTCATGAATATATAAATGAAAAGAAGCAAGTTACACTATCGATTTCTAGCAAAATTTTTATGGAAACTCATAACTGAAATCTTCCTAAATTGGAAAATATAGGTCATAAAACAGAAAAATATGGATATACTCTTCATCAATGGGTTACAATATATCATATAATAAACCTAGGAACTTTACTAAAAATATTGAATATATGAAGTATTTTGCAGTTATCAGAACTTATTAGCTATTAAAAAATAAATGAGGTTCATTTTGATTTTATAAAACGAGATTCAGTCAAAATTTCATAAGATCAAAAGTTTTGTTTAATGTTTAAATGTTCTTATTATTTGTATGATGCTTTGGATAAATAAAATAAACCCAGTTTTCCAATACATGTTATTATACTATATCCCAGGTGCATAAGCTTAGAAATAAAATGTAGTGACTCTAGAAACTATATATAAATCAATTAGATCAGTTAATTCAATTATTTAACAATCAATTACAACAATCAATTTTACTTTCCCCCGGTATAGATATTTATGAACATTATAAAGAGAGATTGAAGGAGGAGAGATAGTTCATCATAACGCTGGAGGGTGGGGGTGGTAAAGAAAAATGAGCAGGTGTATATAGGAAAGAGGGAGTAAAGGAGGAGGAAAAGGAGTTTCAAAGTAAATTTTTAGCTTTCAGTCTTTAAGTCTTAAGAGCTTCACACTCCAAACACACTGGAAATGGGAATGTAAGAAATGATGAACAGTGACTGTAATTACACAGTATCTCCACACATTTGGAAGCTTCCACTTTTACTTTTTGTCTTAGTGTTCTGAAGTTCAATTTTCCTGATTTTCTTCAGATGAAACCACCTCCTCAGTTAAATCAATATACTCCCTGCATGGCAGTTAAGTGGTTTACATCAGTGATATTGTTACAATAACTTCAGGATTTCTAAATATCACCTGTGGCACCGCACTGTCTCTATTCTGCCAACTCCAATCTTCTTCCCATCTCCAATTTAATAAAGTCTTTCAGAGTAATAATCGAATGAAATAGTCTGAACCCCCCACACCTTCCAGTCACTTTCCAGCCACCTGGTTCCCTTCTGTTAATATCGGTGTGGTATCTCCTGACCTCATAAACTTCCCTATTTACTCATTATTGTCCTCTATTTTTCTTCTGTCTGCCAGGCCCCTTCACTTTCACTTGCCTCGCATCTGGTTTTTGGCTGCTTCCTTTTAGAACTCTGGACAGACTCTTTTAGCAGCCTTATAAAAGTCTATAGCATTCCAATCATCCTCTCCACAGCTAATTTTCTCTGCCACACTCTTCACCAATGATCCCACAAACTGTCACTCATTCACTTCTTTATATCAGTGGCAGTCCAGACTTCAGAGCCACCATTGATAAGCAGCTGTTTCTTGCTTGTTGGGCTCTGGGGGATTCCTTTTGACTGCAAGGGTGGTTGTCTTCCCCACACTGCAGTTTGAGTCTCCCCCACACTGGCATGAATCTATCCAGGACTTGTGTTTCAACCCCTTTTATCTCATTTGCTATTTCCCCATTCATCCATACCATATCAATTCATGTCCATATTTGATGAGGATTTGAATAGAATGTAAATTGTTTTTTTCTCAGGATTTAATCTTCTCCATATATCAATCAAATTTAACTCCTCCATCATGTCCATGCATATTTTGGGAAGTTCTCTTTCTTTCCCCCCCTTTTGTTCCTTCCTCCATCAGCAATAGAATTAAAGTCCCCTATAATACAAATATTTCTTTTTTCAAATCTACTATTTTTCCATAAAGATGCTTAAAAAACTATTTTTGATCTCCATTTGGGGTGTAGATTACCACTAAGAGAATTGGGACAGCATTAATCCAGATTGCAAAACCAGAGTTCTTCCCTCAGGATCTGACCATATTAAATCTGCTTTCATATCCTCTTTAACATGGACTGCAATCCCTCTCTTTTTCCCCACGTCTGCTCGTCTGGTGAATAGCTTCCCTAATTTTGGACATTCTAAGTATTTTTCATCTGATTTCTTTAAATGAGTTTCTTCTAAGTCCATAATCCTCACAACAAGCCTTATGCTTTATAGAGCCTTGGGCCTTTATAAAATGATCTGCTGTATTGTTTTCTGACATACAGTATTCTAACTTAATCATTTTACTTTGCACACATTGACTCACATTTAAATATCTTAAATCAGTGTTTCATTCTTGTTTTAACAGCAATATTTCAAGCCATCTGTATTGCTGATTGGTTATCTTCATAAACAACAATAGAATCTGTTACATTAATTCCCATACCAATTAATATTTTTTATACAAAACTAAATCATAGTAAAGATAAATGTGAGAATTCAGCCTCCATTGTTGACAAACTTATGTTTCTGTCTAACAGATCTCTTCTGTCTGTCTAAATGTTTCTGTCTAACAGATCTCCATCCAAGCAATGCTTTTCCCAATAATACAGCAGTACCCGATGTAGATTTTCGTGTATTTATTTCTGTAGCAAAATTTGCATCAGCATATGCAGTTAAATTCAATTCATCTTTGGGCTCCAAATACAATGCATAATGCATTGTTTGTTTTAGATATCTCAACACACGTTTAAGGCTAGATCCCACTGGCCGATGGACGCAAAACATATGCATAAAGGACACAGTGGACAAGCAAAATTTCGGGGGTGGCTCCATCCATTGTCATCCACTTCAAAAAGTGGCAAAAATTTGCATAAACAGAAAGGAAAAAAATGGAAAAGAACGGACGTGGGTAGTATGTAGCGGGGATGTTAAATGGATGTTCATAGGAAGCCTAGCGGATGACAGCATATGATGCCTCTGAAGGGGTTCTGGGAGAGAATTTCTAAGTGGACGCATAGTGGATGAAGCGGATGCATCATGTACGCCTAAAGGAAAGAAAGGGGATGCCACGCAGATGTATATCGGATGCAAACGCATCCTTTCTACTTCTGTGCTACAAATGCTGTGTAGATGTTCCATGTACCTTTTGTTTCCTCCCTCTTTCCATTTTCAGCTGCAGCGAATGTGAGTTGCGAGGATGCCCCGAGGATGCAGAGAGGATACAGTGGATGTTTAACGGATGATAAATGGACATAGAACGTTTGTTGCTCATATGTCATGGATTTACATTGTACACAGCAGAAAGTTCATCCGTTCACAAAGTTTTGTGCAGCTCAAAACTTCTTATGTGCATGAAATCGCAGTGGATGGATCTTCGATGGATAGAGCGTATGAAACACATATACAATGACTACACAACGGATGCATAGCTTTTTCCAATGGATGACAAGCTTTTTTTAACGTTTTACATTCTCTTTGCATCCGTAAGTGCAGAGGGACAGCTTGCCAGCTTTAGCAGCTTGCCAGTGCCTTTCAGTTGGCTCAGTGTTAAATCTTGCTAACTGATTAACACTGTATGCAATATCTGGTCTTGACCAATTACTGAGATAACATAAACTACCAATCAAGGACTGATAAATGTTCTTATCAAAAACAGGACTTTGAACATCACTATGGCTAAACTCCTGGCTCATTGGTGTTTTAGCCAGTTTACACAGTTCCATTTTATAACTTTTTAGTAATTGGTTAATTTTATCTGCCTGTGAGATCTTGTATCCTCCCCTAGTTCTTTCTATCTTGAAACCAAGATATTGTTTGATTTCTCCTAACTCTTTTATTTTAAATTTCTTTTCCAATAGTGAAATTATCTCAGTAGCTTCTTGTTCAGTTTTGGTGATTAATGCTATGGCATCAGTAAATAATAGCAATTATGAAATTATACCATTACTTACTCTTTTAAACAAACATGGATCAGCCATGCCAGTTACAAACCTATCTTAGTTAATTCTTTAACTGTACATTGGTTCCACTCATATCTTGATTGTTTTAAACCATAAAGACACTTTTTCACTTTCCAGAAATCAGTTGTTTTATCAGTATTTTCATCTTTGAGACCTAAAGGTTTCTTTAAATATATAGTGTGTTGCAATGGTGCATGCAGGTATGCTGTCTCTATATCCAAATGATTTACAATATATTTCTCCTTAGCTCCCCACACTAATGCTACCCTTAATGTAGTAGCCTTCAGATTAGGTGCAAACAGCTCATCATAGTCATTTGCTGTCTGATTAAATCCTTGTGCTACTAACCTAGCTTTATGGGTAACAGTCCCATTTACACTTGTCTTCAGTTTATATAACCATTTACATACTATGGCCTGTTTACCTGCTGGTAACTTAATATTTTTGAATACATCCAGTTTTTTTTAAAGATTCTAGTTCCTTATCCATTGCTTCCTGCTAAGCAGCCTGATCCTTAGCAGGATACAGTTTTAGTTCACTATAGTTACTTGGAACTGTATTCACCTAGCATATAACACTAGCCTGATATCTATCAGGTGGTTGTGTTACTCGGGTTGTACATCTAGGTAATACAGGGTGTACTGGTGGACTTTCCTGTGCCACCTGCTCCTTTTCTTTGACTTCTTCCTGTGCCTGTTTTTTCCTCTTTCCTCCTTCCTCTTTAATGGCTATTTGTGGTTTACTGATTTTATCTTTAGGGACTATTTGGGCTTCAATAATGATATCATTGCTGGATTCCTGTTCCAGTTTATCCAGTTTACCCAACGTGCTCAAGAAATATTTCACTAGCACTACAATAAACATGAGCTGTGCCTTGATCCCAAAATCTAAATGATCTGTGGTTGGCCTCATAACCCACAAAAAATAACTTCTTAGCTCTATGTTGCCCTTTCAGACTTACTTGTGAGGGAATATGCACCCATGCTGGAGCTCCAAATGTATGGAGGTAACTTAAATTTGGTTTTCTGCCATGCAAATGAGTGAATGGCAATTCTCCAGTTGTTGTATTAACTACATTGTTTAAAACATGGTTATTACACATTATGGCTTCACCCCCACAGTGTTTCAGGTAAACCTGAATCAGATAATATAGTATGAGCCATGGCTTGTAATTTTTGCCTTCTTCATTCTATAAACGAGTTATGTTGGGGTCTGTAAGATGCAGAACGTTTATGCTCAACACCAGTCAATTTTAACATAGTTTGGAATCTTTTGTTAACAAATTCAGTCCCATTGTCAGTTACTAAAGTAATTACTTCACTTTTCATTTTTCTCTCAGCAAACCTTAGCCAGTTAAAGAAATGTTGGAATGTTTCTGTTTTGTTTTTCATAAGATAGCAGAAACCATATTGTGAGTAATGGTCCATAATGCTCAAAATATAACAGGGGCCTCCTAAACTTGGTTTCTTAGGACCAATTATGTCAGCAAAAGCAACCTCTAAAGGTTCTTTGGTCTTAAACCCATTAAGTCTGTTTGCAGGAGTAACCTTGCTCTTCTCTTGACTACAAGCATTGCAGTGTAAATACTTGCTACAGGGTTTCAATTTTACTCCTTCTGACAATTCAACAGTTTGTTTGAGCATTTTGAAATTAATGTGCCCTAGATGTCTATGTACTAAATGTATACATTCATCATGTGGCTTAATATTGTTATAAACTGAGTTAGCCATTTTCAGCTGATCATCATGTATAACATATAAATCATTTTTTAATGTAGCAGTAACACTTTTACCCTCTTTCTCTATTATACATTTATTTTCCCAAAGGTTACTACATAACCAATATTAACTAAAGCCCTTACTGATAACAAATTAAATTTTAGTTTAGGTACATACAATATTGTTAAATGTTCGTTTATACAAGAACAATATGCAGTACCTTCACCTGATGCTTTAATCTTCCATCCTTTTGCCAATGATACATGTTGTTTACTCGTAGATATTTTTACAATCCTGTTTCTATCCTTAGTAATGCATTGTGATGCTCCACTATCAACAATACACAAATCATGGTTTACAGTTGAACTGCTAGACATAGCTAAACTAACATTCTTTTTAGCCTTCTGGTGTTTGCCAGTATTCTGTCCTTTTCTTTTCTTACAGAATCTAGCTATGTGTCCCCTAGCCCCACAAGAAAAATATTTCCTAACATTTCCTAGCAGTTGAAGATAAATCCTCTTCTTGTGGTTGTTCCTTCCTCAGTTGGTCCCTATCCAGCTGTCTTCTTGCTTCTTCTAACAATCTTCCAGTTATGTCAGTCAATGTCAGTTTATCTCTGGGCAGTACTTCCAGTGAAGATACATAATCATCATATCTTTTATCCAAAGAGGAAAGAATGATGTAAACTTGATGCAGCTCTGAAAATATTAGTTCTTTTTCATGAAGCTCTTGAAAAGTTCTTTTCATGAAGTTTAAGTGAGCTAACATATCTCCACCTTTCAGAAGACATGCTCTAAGCAGTTTATGTGTAAGATGTATGTGTGCACCTACATTGTCACGAACATAAATCCTCTTCAAATATTCCCAACACCTAGCAGCAGACTCTTCTCCATGAATATGGACTAGCTGCTGGTCACTCAGTGTTTGTCCAATTATATAAAGAGCTTGTTCATTGTTCTGCTTAAAGTCAGCAAGCTTCTTGGCATCATCCTCATTAGCTGGATGTTCAGTAACAAACTTCAGTAACAAATGTTACTGTTCAGTAACAAATCCAGGAATATCAGTTAATTAGAAAAAATGGAGGAACGGCAATACTTTCCAACAGAAGGAAAACAGAGATGCACTCTCTTCTGAAACTAAGGCTAAGACAAACTAGGTTTCTGGCTCCATCTTATGGCCGTTTGAGAAACCACACCTAATTACAATTTTGCATTATCTTAAAGATACAGTTTTAAAATGTTTATCCTGGTTTATATATTTCTAACCCAAATACCTGTTAGGTATTTATGATTTATATTCCTAACAAGAGTTATGTAAAAAGAAAGAAGCTAACAAAGATAGGATAAGAAACTATTTAGTTGAAATGAAGGATAAAGCAATTGGGGAAGAAATGGAGGAATTATTAAACAAAGACATTACTTGGTTCGAATTGAAATCAGCAATAGAGAACCAGAAAAACAACAAATCCCTGGGACCAGATGGGATCCCAGGGGAGCTTTACAAGGCAATAGCACAACAAATAGAACCTCTTATTGTGGAAGCTTTTTATGACATCTTATTAAAGCCAGGATGCTGGACTCATGGAGGGAGCATTGATTTCGCTGATCCCAAAGGATATTTACTTCTATGATAGCAAGTAGACTAAAAATATTTTTAAATGAGCATATACATGAAGACCAAAATGGATTTCTCCCAACCAGACAAATCAGGAATAATTTAAGAATAGTATTAGATGTTTTAGAATTTTATCAAGCCCACCACAAAAAACAAATAGCGCTTATGTTTTTAGATGCAGAGAAGGCCTTTGATAACTTAAATTTGCAATTTTTAATCCAAAAAATTTATAATATTAATTTGGGCACCAAATTTGTAAATATTATAGCAACCATTTATGATACATAACAGGCAAATATTATAATAAACGGGAAATATACCTGCCCAATAAAAATAGAAAAAGGAGTCAGACAGGGCTACTCTCACCCCTGCTCCTCATATTATCACTAGAAGCATTATTAACACAAATTAGATAGAACCCAGACATAAAAGTATTAAAAGTTAAAAAAGAAGAATATAAGTTGCAAGCGTTTGTGGATGATATGATTTTTTTTTATTAAAGAATGAATAGAAAGAGGACAAAAATTGATGATTGAATTAGAACAATTTGGAGCAATAGCAGGACTAAAAATTAATAGAAAGAAAATGAAATTAATGACTAAAAACAGAAAAACAGAAATTAGAAGTAGAAGAAGTTATGGAACTATAAGTGATAAAGAAAGTTAAATATTTAGGGATATGGTTGACAGCATATTGTAAGACATTAAAGGAAAACAATTATGACAAATTAATGCAACAGGTATTTAGAAACATGGGGTAAACTGCAACTTTCATTATTAGGCAGGATTGCTGCTATTAAAATGAATATTCTTCCCAAATTCCTCCATATATTTCAGACGATTCCAATTAAAGTGCACAAAAGGTCTTTTGAAGAATTTAACAAAATAACTGCAAAATTCATCTGGCAAGGAAAAAAATCTAGAATAAGCTTAAAGGCAATGCAGGATATGAAGAGCAGGGGAGGGTTGGCACTCCCAAATTGGGAGTTGTATTATAGTGCAGCCTCTTTAGTATGGTTGAAGGAATGGGTGAATTTAACCAATAAGAGAATATTACTCTTAGAAGGCCAAGATTTACAGAGGGGGTGGCATGCTTTTTTATGGGATATTGGGAAAACTAACCAGAAATATTTTCACAGACACCTAATTAGAGATTCATTATTGACTAATTGGAAGAAAATATGGAAAAAAACACTACTTAAAGATGTCAATCTGAATCTCAAGAATGGAGGCAATGACCCAAATGACCCAAATAATCTGGATATTACTAAAATGATTAAATATAAGGACCTATTGGATACACAAGGAAATCTAAAATCATGGCAAGAACTTCAAAATCAGGGATAAAAATTGATCGGTGATCATATCTTCAAATTCAAAGTAGATACAAACAGGACAAGAAAGAATTTGGAATTAATAATAAACTCCAGCAATTAAATGAAATTTTATTAGGATCAGGCAAAAAAAAAAAAAAAACATTTTATAATTATTTATTTGAGGCAGAATTAGAGGAAGAGATTGTTAAAGGGAACATGATAGCCTGGAGTAGGAACATAAGACATAGCATCACCTTAACAGAATGGGAAAAGGTCTGAGACAGAAATAATAAAATCACAAAATCAGTAGCGTACGAAGAAAATGCCTATAAAATATTTTGCAGGTGGCACCTTCTCTTTCAAGATTAGCGAAGATGCACTCCAATATGAGTCTGAACTGCTGGAAATGCAAAAAAAGAGAGGGAACTTTTTTCCATATGTGGCCGTCTTGGACAGAAGCTTAAAAATATTGGCAGAAAATTAGAAATTGGCTGGAGGAAATGACAAGAGAACAGATCAAATTTATACCAGAGTCCTTTCTATTAGGGATCTTTGATAAAGAACTGCCAAAAAAGTGAAATATATAATAATATGAAAATTCAAAAAATTTCAAGTTGTGCAGAAATGGACAAATTAACCTTGGCAATAAAAGATAAAGGCACTTCAATATATTATGACAGCTGGAACTGCTCATACAAATGGATAGACCAAAGCTAGATTTCACAATAAAAGGCAAAAAAAGATATAATAGAATAGACAAAAAAATAGCAGCCATCCTTAGAAACCCCAAAGACAAAATTGACCTGGAAAACTAAGGCATATACGAAATTCCCTGTACATCATGCCCGGCCACATACATTGGACAGACCAATAGAAGAATAAGTACCCGCCTAGATGAACACAAAAATGCAGTAAAAAAACTGGAACACACCTCCTCACTAGTCCAACACATGAAAACCACAGGTCACAACATCAACTTCAATGGCACTAAAACCCTAGCCACTATAGAAAACCCCAACCACAGAATCATTAGAGAAGCCATAGAGATTGAAAAAAGACCTGACAGCATGAATAGAAGAGATGATTCCACCAGACTGTCAATCATTTGGAAGCCTGCACTCTCAAATAGAAAGATCCCCACACCACAAGCCAGGCAAACACCTGGGCAAAAACAGACTCCCTCTGATAGCTCCAACTCAAACACCCCCCCACCAGGCACCCAGGTGAAACCCAGCTTGCTAATGAATAGCAGCTTGCTAATGAAGAGCAGCCGTCCTTTCACACAAAGCCAAACTGCACTGAAAGCCTCCAACACAAGAACAGAATGTTGCCAGCCAATCAAAGCCACAAAACAGACAGAAGAAACCAGAAACACCAATCAATCAAACTCCAAGTCCAATGAACACAGACCCAGGCTCCTAGCCAATCAGAATGGACCAGCCTCAAATTTGAAACGTTTTGGCAGAATCTCATCTGCCATCATCAGGCTCCATCATCAGGCTTCTGATGGCAGATGAGATTCTGCCCGAAACGTTGCTTCTACTTTAAAAGCACAACTATGATGACATGGGAAAATACCCGAACAAGGCTGGTGCTTTTGGCTTTGTTCCAGTGCAAGCAGTGTGTGATCAGAGCTGCCATCTCTCTGTAAATACTGGTATTGGGAGCTGGTATGTTGGGCTCGTTGGCTGCGCTGCTGTCTCTTGATTGGTTGATGGAGTTGATGTTGGTATAATGGGCTGTGTGATGGCCTTGTGAGTTTTGTTATGGAGATATCCTGGATCTTGTGCTGTAATCTCCTGGGTCGTTTGTTTTGTAGTGATCTTTTTTTCATTAGCCTCTCGTGTTTTAACAGCTTGGGTAATGGATTGTGTGATGTGCTTGTGAGTTCTTTTGTTGTGGTATCTTGGGTCCTGCATTGTTATCTCCTGGGTCGTTTGTGTTTTGATCTCTTTTCCATTAGCCTCCTGTGTAGTAATGGCTTGAGTAATGGGTTGTGTGATATTCTTGTGAGATTTATTGCTCTGGTATTCCTTGGTCTTGTCCTGTGATATCCAGGGTCGTTCGCTGAGTTGCAACTTCTTTAGTCCTTGTGGTGTAATTTCCTGAGTTTTCTGATGTGATATCCTTAGTGGGTGGCTGTGATGTAGCATTCTTGGTTTTAGTCTTGCTTCGAGTTTGGGGTCTGGGTCTGTGTTCTTGGTGTATGTCAGCTTGTTTGGTTTTGGGGTTTGGGGGTGTGACAGCTGGCAAATCAGCTGTGGTCTATTTTCTGGTTTGTGGTTGTCCTTCGTTTATAGATTGGGCTTGGGCCTGGATCTGATGAGGGAGATTGGTGGTGGTGTCCCGTGTTGTTTTGGGTCTGGTGTTGGTTTTCATGGCTGGGACTCATTTGTTGGTAAGAGCTAGTTTCCAGAAGCCTGGTAGGCGGGAGGTATCATCCCGTTTATTCATGTTATGGGGGTGTTTCTCTATTTTGAAGGCTTCCTTGATTATTCTCTTGCTGGAATGTTCAGTGTTGGATATTAATTTGGTTTCTTTTAAATTAATTTCATGCCCTGAGGCTTTAAGGTGCTGGAAGAGGGAGGAAGTATTTTCTTCTTTTCTGACTGCATTTTCGTATTCTGCGATACGTCCAGCTCAAATACACTCCAACCAGGCACCCAGATGAAACATAGCTTCCTAATAAATAATAGCCATCCATTTACTCGGAGCCAAGGCTCACTAAAAGCCACCAACACAGGAACACAATGTTGCCAGCCAATCAAGACAAAAAATGCCACAAAACAGACAGAAGATATTAGAAAAACCAATCAAACAGAACACAGCAAACTCCAAGACCAGTCAACACAGTCCAAGACTCCCAACCAATCAGGATGAAGAAAAAAACCATTCTGGCACAGCAGTAGGCTATCCCAAATTTAAAACTGAAATGGCTGTGAAAGTTGAACTCACAGATGAACACAATACAGAAGCCTGATGATAGCAGATAAGATTCTGCCGAAATGTTGCTACAACTTTAAAAGCACAACTATAATGACGTGAGAAAATACCCGAACAAAGCTGAATACCATACATGTAAGTACCTGTGAAAACTTAAGAAAACAAATATCAGACCTCCATGGGGAGGAAATAAACAGCCAGATCAAAACCTATGAGAAGCTTGAAGTTAAAAGAGCAGGAATACTATGTGACCTCAAATTCCTACACAGCTGCAGAGACAACAATGCAACACCAACCTGCTTCAAATTAACATTTCATCACAGCACAGTAGCTACTAAACGTATCCTGAAAAGAACTGAAATGGCTCTACTCAGGAACGAATTCCTCAGTAAGAGATTCCAATTGGATCAGTTAAACAAAGATTTGCGAACACTTCACCTGGAACTGAGCAGCAAAATTCACCCTCTACTTTGGGACAAGATAAAACAACTTACAACTTGGAGAGTTGAAACTGAAACCACTTACAAAAATGAAAAACTCTTGAAGGAACCAAAAAAATTAGAACATGACAAGAAAGCCCCCAACAACTCACAACAACACCTGAAACAATTAGTATATAATGTATCCAACAGAGAACTCACCAAAACAGAAACAGATGTCCTATCCAAAGGATTCAATTATGCTATAGCACCCAAAAAAATATCCACAGAATCCATCATATGTGCAGTCGAATCCAGCTTAACTAAATTAAATACAGATGAAGCTGATAGAATAAGACACCAAGTTACCAACATCCTATGCATAAGCAAACCATCCAAAAGCAAGTTGCATAAAGAGGAACTAAAAGCCCTGCAAGCCCTAAAAAAAGAATAGCAGCATAATCATACTTCCAGCAGATAAAGGTAATGCCACAGTAGGAATGGATAGAAAAGACTACGAAACAAATTGACAGACCTACTCCAAGACTCCACTTACAAACCCATAAACACAGATGCAACCACATATCTGAAAAAAATAACTAAGAAGAAAACTATAACCAGCCACATGAGCCAAGAGATCCAACAGATGATCATCCCAAGAGAAAAATCTTCCAGATGCCCCAAACTATACAGCCTCCCAAAAATACACAAAGAAGGCATACCTCTCAGACCCATAGTCAGCTCCAGAGGAGCACCACTACAAAACCTAGCCAAACACTTAGCAAAGCAGCTACAGCCCCATGCTGAAGCAACAGCTTCATATGTACAAAATTCATACTGCCTCTTGGAAATTATCAAAGATATACATGTAACATGGAAGATACACATGGAACAAGAAGATCTGCTTGTAAGTTTCACTATTCACTCAAGTCCCGATAGAAGAAACACTTGAAATGATCAAAAATAAATACCAACCAGCTAAACACCTCATGGAACTAGCAGAACACTGCTTAACCAACACATATTTCATATACAAAGGACAAAGATACAAGCAAATTGAAGGAGCCCCTATGGGATCACCACTGTCACCCCTCATTGCAAACCTGTTCATTGAAGAATTTGAATCTAGAGCCCTAGCTAATGCCACCCACAAACCCAACTATGGTTAAGATACATCGATGACACATTCGTGATTTGGCCCCATGGAAAAGAAAACCTAAACAATTTCCTAACACACCTAAACAGCACACACCCCAAAATCAAGTTCACCATGGAAACGGAAATAAACAAACAACTACCATTCCTAGATGTACTAATCTACAAAAAAACAGATGACACACTAGGATACACCATATACCAAAAGAAAACACACACCAACTGCTACCTCAATGCCCAATCCCACCACCACCCAGCACAGATAAATTGCCAGAACCAAACGCCTGACAGACAAGACAAACATAAAGACTGAATTATGCACCCTGACTAAAGTTCTGACAGCTCACAGCTTCCACAAAAGCAAAATCATTGACCTGATCCACAAAAGCACACTGAGACATAATGGAGCCCTAGAAGATCAACAGACCTATGGAACAGCTGTCCTGCCCTACATAAGAGGTACTACAGACAAAATCAGTAAGATACGACACAGGCATTACATCAAGACTGCCTTCAAAACAGACAGAAAAATAGCAGCCATCCTAAGGAACCCCAAGATAAAATTGACCTGGAAAACCAAGGCATATATGAAGTCCCCTGTGCATCATGTCCTGCCACATACATTGGACAGACCAATAGAAGAATAAGTACCCGCCTGGATGAACACAAAAATGCAGTAAAAAAGCTGGAACACACTTCCTCAGGAGTCCAACACATGAAAGCCACAGGTCATAGTATCGACTTCAGTGGCATCAAAACCCTAGCCACTATAGAAAACCCCAGCCACAGAATTATCAGAGAAGCCATAGGGATTGAAAAAAAACCTGGTAGTATGAATTGAAGAGATGATTCCACCAGACTGTCCATTATTTGGAAGCCTGTACTCACACACACACAAAAAAAATCTCCACACCACAAGTCAGGCAAACACCTGGGCACAAACAGATCCCCCCTAATGCCTCCAGCTCAAACACACCCCAACCAGGCATCCAGATGAAACCTAGCTTCCTAATAAATGATAGCCGTCCATTTACTTGGATCCAAGCTGCACTAAAAGCCTCCAATACAGGAATACAATGTTGCCAGCTAATCAAGACAAAAAAGCCACAAAACAGACAGAAGATATTAGAAACATCAATCAAGCAGAACACAGCAAACTCCAAGACCAATAAACACAGACCAAGACTCCCAACCAATCAGGATGAAGAAAAAAACCATTCTTGCACAGCAGTGGTCTATCCCAAATTTAAAACTGAAACAACTATAAAAGTCTGACTCACAGACGAACACAGTACAGAAGCCTGATGATGGCAGATGAGATTCTGCTGAAACGTTGCTACAACTTTAAAAGCACAACTATAATGATGTGGGATAATACCTGAAGGAAGCTGAACAGCACACACACACACACACACACACACACATATACACACACACATATATATAATAACAGTTACAGTTTTTAATATATTTTTGAATTGTAATCCATCCAGTAATTCATTCAGATGGGCAACCATTCAAGGAATGAATGAATAAATGAATTCCTCATTGTATTTGATATTATTTCTGTTTTAAACAATATTGAACTATTCATCCTAATCATTTAGACAAAATCATCTACTCAGAACCTACTTGGTTGAAAGTGCTGGGCCAGCTGATGGCTTCCTCATGAACTGTGAACATTTTGTCTTCTGTAGCCCAGGGATCCAGCTTCCCAACTTTCACTCGATGGAAGGACTGGTTGGGAAAGATAACCCAGTTCTCCATATCCAGTCCTGTAATCAGTTCTCTGTTTTTGTCAAAGGAAATTTCATCTCCAACACTGTTGTTAAATAACACACTTTTCAAGAAGAAATGTAGCTGATTATGAAAAAAATGCAAAAATCAATCATGCTTAATATATACATCTATATGATACTTTATCAGTCTTTTTACTTGAGCCATTTGAATATGTGGCACACTGTCCCAACTTTGATGTTCTGGTGTTTATCTCAGGAATGATTATCACTTCTTCCTGATCAAAAATCTCTCTGTTATACCCTATAACTTTGAACAGTAAAAAGAAAAATCCATCCAAGAAAACCATGACTATTTTAATATGCAAAAATGTAACTTATTGGGGAAATGCATTATTTAATATTTAAATGTAATGATGTTCACACTAGTTTTGCAAGAACTTTAAGAAGCATAAGTTCTGCTCTTATTAGAGACATAATGGTCAGGGAATATCAGATTAGTTTACTACCTAAAGTAACACTTAAACAGCTGTAGAAAGTAGTAGGCAGCCAGGGGTGGGATTCAAATTTCTTAACAACCGGTTCTGTGGGTGTGGCCTAATTTGTGGGTCTTGGTGGTCATATGACTGGGGTGGGTATGGCTATGTGGTCATGTGACTGGGGTGGGCATAGTCAGGTGGCCATGTGACTGGCAACCCAAATTTAAGTGTTCCTCACTTAATGACCATGTCCTCACTTAGTGGCCAGTTCCTTAGCAAGTGTTTTTTTGCCAGTTTCCAAGGCCTGGGAAGGCCCAGACAAAGCTCAGGCAGGTGGACAGGTGGCTGGCAAACCAAATTAAGTGATTCTCACTTAATGACCAGATCCTCACTTAATGGCCAGTTGCTTAACAAGTGTTTTATGACTGACCTCCACAGAGCTAATTGGCCTGTTTTTGGTGTTTTGACAGATAAACACACACACACAGCCTTCTAACCCTGCTATTATTTGATTCTGTAAGTATCTCCTGCTGGAGCAGTGGGTTGGACTACATGACCTTTGGGATCTCTTGCAAGCCAACCTAAGGGCCCTGTCACACTGCCCAACGGATGCAAAACGTTTGTAAAAAGGACACAGCGGATGAGAAAAATGTTCCATCCGTTGTTATCCGCTCTCAAAAGGGGCAAAAATTTGCATAAACAGAGCGGATAACATGGAAAGGAACGGACGAGGGGGAGGACAGCGGGGAGGATGGGGGGAGGACGCAGAGCAGATGGAAAGTGGATGCGGAACGGAAGCCTAGCGGATGGAAGCAGATGCAGAGCGGACGCATAGAGGATGCGTAGAGGATGCCTAGAGGATGCCTAGAGGATGCAGAGCGGATGCAGAGCGGATGCGTAGCGGATGATGCAGATGTGATTTGCATCTGCTTTCATCCTTTCTCCGTCCATGCTACTAACGCTGCACATCCGTTCCGCTTCCTCCCTGCATCCGTTTACCGCTGGAAGGGATTTGAGTTGCGTGGATGTGCAGCGGATGCCTAGCGGATATAGCAGATGCGTAATGGATGCAGAACGGATGTCCCCTGTATGCCTAGAGGATGCAGAACAGATGCATTGGATACATTTTCCGCTCAAAAGTTTTGAGCAGCTCAAAACCTTCTGAGCGGATGAAATGTCAATAGACGGATGCTGGATGGATAGAGAGGAAGCAAAACGGAGGCAGTGAGTACAGAACGGAAGCATCCCGTTAACCAACGGATGGCAAGTGTTTTTCTCCGTTTTACATCCTCTTTCCATCCGTTGATGAAGTCTGACAGGGGCTTTAGATTGCTATGGTGCTTCAAAGTCTTCTGAAGCCAGGGTTTCTGTCCTTCCTTCCTCTCCCTTTTTTCTCTCTCCCTCCCTCCCTCCATGTATTTATCTATCCATTTATCCATCCATCCATATATATCATTTTCTTTCTCTTCTTTCTTTCTTTCTTTCTTTCTTTCTTTCTTTCTTTCTTTCTTTCTTTCTTTCTTTCT
>BLBF01000050.1:33960-54083 GCA_015471245.1 Laticauda colubrina
GAAGGAAGGAAGGAAGGAAGGAAGGAAGGAAGGAAGGAAGGAAGGAAAAAGAAGAAAGAAGGAAAGAAAGAAAGAAAGAAAGAAAAGAAAGAAAGAAAGAAAGAAAGAAAGAAAGAAAGAAAGAAAGAAAGAAAGAAAGAAGAAACCACCCTACTGAGGGCTGCAGAATCATGCAGCCTTTCATGTTTCAGATTGGTGACTCTTCCTAGACCCTACTGATGCTTCTTATTGTATCTATAGTACATGAGTTTCAGTCCCAAAGATTCTCCTCCTCCCCAAGAGCCCAATCTTCAATTCAGGATGAATGCTTCTGCACCCTTTCACTCTTTGTTTGTCAACATCCTTCTTACATTGGATCACAACCTATTGAACCAGATCAGAACCAAGAACAACAGTTGCAGTTATGTAGATGTAAAAGAGACTGGATACTTTACAGCCTTCAAATCTCAATCCAAGATCACAGACATCCCAACACTCTTAGCCAGATATTATTTCTCTTCATTGTTTCTCTGTATGTGGCATTGTTGCAGAGAACTTATACAAACATAACAAACTTTACAAGAATAATAACATCTTTAGAAACGATCCTTTCTTTAAAAACCAGACATTAGGAACTGTGACTGGAAAAAGGAACTGTGACAGGAACTGTGACTGAAATTTATTTAGACGCTATTTAACCTCAAGAATTCACTTGAAGGTAATAATCAGGCAACCCAAGATTGACAAATCAAAGTTAACGACTTTCATGAATGTACACAAAAGAAATGTAATGCTCAAACATCCCATGCTCTTAATAAAAATGAATTTGTAGCACAAATGGAAAAATTCCAAATTTACAGATGTTGTAAACAAAAGGTTCCTAATGCAACCAGGACTGGATGCCTGTATGCTGACTTTCTATATGACCCCATTATTCCTTCCATCTCTGTCACTCTGGGGGCAGCCACTCAGAGGTGGGATTCTCTTTTTCCCTCTCTTTCTTTTTCTCTCTCTCCACCCTCTCTTTTTCTCTCTCCCTCTTCTCTTTCCCCCTCCCCCTCCCTCTCACAAACACAAACACAAATAGACACACACATACACACACACACCTGGTCTGGGATGAACAGCTCTAGTCAGCAATGGGTGGCGGGAAAAGGAAAAAAAGGGGGGAGGAGGGGATGGCATGCAACTGCAACGGAACCTTGAGCACCCCCCATCCCAGCCATTGCCGTTCCACTGAGAGATGCTTTTGGAGGGCTGATGCTCACACTTGCAGCAGTAGGCAGGATTTAAAGCAGCATGTTTAAAGAGGCAAGCATGATGGGACTTTGCAATGGGACTATAAGATCCTGTCATACTTAAAGCAGCATTTTGGGAAAACAATACTTTCCAAAAACAGCAGAAAGATTCTGAATCCCCCCCCCCATCAGAAACTGCTCCCGGGCAAGCAGACAAAAGGAGGATTCAACCTGGCTTGCTTCTCTGCTTGGCCAGGATCCATTTCTAATGGGAAGGGAGTGGACTTGGAAGCTTTCTACTGTACTGGAAAACTCTTGTCTCCTGTAGAAAGGCTGAAAGTACCTTTCTCTGAGGGTTCAGATTTTCCCGCTGGGAGAGCTCTGGTGCAAGGATACAGACAACTGCTTGAAAGCTGGATCTTTTTATTTTCAGAAAGGCTAGAAACAGCGTGCCTGCGTTCCTGGGGCTAGCTAGCTAACTTTGAATGAAAAGTTCCCAATTTTTATACCTTTTTTTCTCCCTTTGTGTATAAATGTTTGTTAAGTGTTTAATGTCTAAGGTTTAGACATTAAAATCCTGTCAGAGTTTGTTTTTTCTTTCCGCCAGAAGGCAACCTTAACAAGGCACGAAAATAATTCTGCGGGGCAGCTTGCTGTATTACCGTTTTTTTCCTCTAAGCTCTTTTAGTTTTGATGGCTTTTTTGTAATCTTCTATTTGTAATTCCTGTCTTTTGGCTGGTTTGGTATGTTCTTAATTGCTTGGCTTTTGTCTAGGGGCGCCTTTCAATTTCTTTTATTAAATTTCTTTTCCTATGCAAGTTTGTTTTATGGCTGGCCTAATATTCCCTTTGGGCTTTTTCCTTTCTGGGTGACACCACTGTCCTCATGAAGTTCCCTTTCTACAATCCCTCATATATTTTTTTCTCAAAGGTGTGATTTCTGATTGAATGTCTTGGTATACTTGGTATTCTTGATCAATCTGGATCATCATCATAGCTGCCTGTCCCCTTTTTAATTTTCTCTTTTTAGAGGGAATACAGGCCTTTAAGCAACTGAGGCAGGGTGGTATGCACCTACAGAGGCAACACATGAGGGCTCCAAAGACACAAATGGTGACTGTGCTTGATATGAGGATTTTTAGCCAATGGAAATCTGGCATCCATGAGAAGAGCCATGAAAAGTCCAGCAATGATTGCTCCTGATCAATATTTTGAGCTAGCTCTTTCAACTGGTGGATTTCCCTCCCTACAAGTTTTGAGGTTTCATTCAGATTGAAGCAACACATCCTTTTGAATGTTTCGCAGCCATAGTTATGCTTCAAGAGAAGGAAGTCTATTTCTGCCCTATTCTCCAGAGTGGCTTCTCTGACCTCCCTCAATTCTCTTTTAAGGGCATCCAGGGCATGGGAGGTCGAATTCAAACTTTTTTGCCAGGGTACATGCTAGTCCATTCAAATTTTTAGAATTTCACACTGCCAATCCAGGTACCCCTACCAAAGATATTGCCAATGAGATGTATTCTGTTTTGGTGGGAAGGGAGACTTTGGAGTCACAGTCTGAGTCTAGGGTTTGGAAGGCTCTCCTGTGTCATCTCTGTAAGGATGGCATAAGCATGGTTAACCTTCCCAAGGTGCAGGGGCCATTGATGGCATTTGCAGGAAGGTATGAGTAGGCTTTTAAGCCACACAAGAAAAACCATCCAGGTGGGAGCTTCAGATAACTATATGAAAATGATATGGTCTCTGTGTAGTTGCATTTTAGGTCTGTGTTGCTAAGACTGGTGCATTTTGTGACCCTAGGTGAGCTGCACCCAGTGACATTAAAGCATTTCTCAGAGGTGGTTACTGCAGCAATGTGTAGGGCATACATGGTGTTGTCCTTAGTTTTTGTAGAGTGGCCCCAGCTAAAAATGCTTTCGTAGGAGTCAGGAAGGTTTCTAAATGTGGTGTAGTTAATGATGTTATGTGGCCTAGTTGCTACTCCCATTAGGCATGTAGTTCGGATATCCTTGACTGATTTCCCTCCTGCTAGGCAAAAGTTAGTAGGGTTGAGTATTTCTTTTGCTAAACATTCCCATATGTTTCCTTTCTCTGGGATAAGCTTTGGTTCCAGGAACGCAGTTGCTTGTGTTGTAAGTATTACAATTGTTACAGAAAATAATAATACACAGTATATATTACATTTCATGTTTTCCATTGCTAGATTCTTTTCTTCCCTCCCCCCTCTTTTTTTTTATTCGTACAATGTGAAAAAGGTAAAAGTATCAAAAATTATAAAAGTCTCTTCTTTGTTTAAAAAAAAAACATACAAAAAAAGGAAGAAAAAATGCAGAAGAAAAATAAAAAATATATACAAGAAAAAATAATAGAGTGTTATAACTCAGCACCCGGGAGTCCAGTTTTGTGTAATTCAATGATTGCCCTTGGTTCCTCAGAGTTGTTTGGTTCAGTGGTATTGAAGAATGCTGCAAGCATCCATTGATCTGTGTCTGGATTTTTCTTGAGTTTGATGGGTGGAATTGATTGTGGTGGAGTTTGGCTGTGGTCTATGACTGCTGGCTTTGCATGTGTCCAATGTATCCAAGAGTCTCGTTCTGCAATCTTAATGGCAGTGTGAGTAGTCAGTAAAACTTGATAGGGTCCTTTCCACCTGGGTTGTAGAGGTGAGGTTCTGGTGAAAAACTTGATCCACACCCAATCTCCCGGTTCATATGGATGCAGGGCTTCTTCCAAGGGTAAGGTCTGCGTCAGTGCACTCTGAGTCCAGAGGGTCTGTAGTCGCTTTTGCAGGGCTGCAAGATAAGAAGAGAGAACCATATCCCCCCTATCTAGGCAGAGGGAATGAGGGTCGAGATCTTGTAAGGTATCAGGAGGCTGACCAAAAAGGATTTCAAAGGGGGAAATACCTATGTCCTGTCTTAGTCTAGTTCTGAGATAAAAGAGGGCAATTGGGAGCACTTGTGGCCAGGAGAGGTGTGTCTCCTGACAAAGTTTACCCAGTAGGGTTTTTATTTCCCTGTTAGCTCTCTCCACGGCTCCAGAGGAAGTGGGAGATAAGGGTACATGGAGGTTTTGGCTAATGCCAAGAGCCTGAAATATATGCGTGAGGACTTGGGCTATAAAATGTTTTCCCCTATCCATGTCCAGAATGGTGAGCACTCCAAACCTAGGCACAATATCCTTAAGGAGGTGCCTGGCTGTTTCTAGAGCAGAAGCATGGCAGCATGGGAAGGCCTTTACCCAATGAGTTAGTTTGTCCTTACAGACAAGAGCATTTGCCTTAGGTAGTTGTATATAATCCATTTGGATCTTTTCAAATGGTTTCTGTGCCCAGGGTCTTCCTCCTTCATGAATTATTTTTCTGGAGGTGGTATTATTTGCTTGGCAGGTTTGGCATGTTGTGGCTATTCTGGTAGCCTCACGATAGGCTCCAGGTGCATACCATACCCTCCTGATGGCATCCACCATAGCTTGCATACCACAGTGTCCCTTTGTATGTAATCTTTGGCAGATTAGCCTAAGGAGACTTCGTAGAGCTATAGGTCTGCCATCGGGGACTCTCCAGAATCCTTGGTTAAAAACTGCTGAAAGTTTCTTTTCCCATTGGTCAGATTCCCCTTTGTCTAGAAATTGCATGTATGATATTTCTGGTGTTGTTGTCAAGGCTGGTGTGATGATGGTATGAGGTAGAGGTTTGGTGGCCACCCATTTGGCTGTTGCATCTGCATATTGATTTCCTTTATTGTAGAGTCATCTGTTTGATGGGCTTTACAATGGATGACTGCTAGCGCTTATGGTAATTGGATGGCCTCTAAAGGTTTTGCAACTAATGATATATGTACTATTTGTTGTCCTGCTGAAGTTAAAAAACCCCGTTGTTTCCATAGGGCTCCTGTTGCATGGCAGACTCCAAAAGCATATTTGGAGTCGGTATAGATCTTGGTAGAGCGGTTCCTAGCAGTTTCGCAGGCTTTCCTTAAGGCTATAAGCTCAGCTGCTTGGGCACTCTGGGAAGGAGGAAGGGGGGAAGCCCAAATAATTTCTTGTAGAGAGACTACAGCTGCTCTTGTTAACTCTTTTGTTCTGGTGCATGGAGGAGGAACCATCTGTAAAAAGTTCCAAGTCGGGGTTTTGTAGCGGGGTATCTGTCAGATCAGAGCGGGGTAGTTCAGCATCATGCACTAAATGGAGGCAATAATGGAGATTGCCTTCTTCTTGTTCTTTGGGGAGCACAGATAGCTGGGTTTAGAGTATTACATCTTTCAAATGTAATGTGATCAGAGGTAAAAAGTTCAGCTTCATATTGAGCCAAACGCTGCTGCGTAAAGGCTTGTGTCTGGCTCTTTAAGAGAATTGCAAAAACTTCATGGGGAACTTTTAGCAGTAGAGGATGCCCTAGTACCGAATCTTTAGATCATTTCACCAGTTCAACTGTAGCTGCTACAGCTCATAAGCAGGGGACAGTGCCCTAAGCTACTGGATCTAGGGTTACAGAATAATAAGCAACTGGCCGGTGTGTGTGTCCAAAAGGCTGTGTTAGAACGCCAGAGGCAACACCTAATTTCTCATGGATGAATAAAGTAAAATCTTTCATATAGTCAGATAGCCCGAGTGCTGGGGCTGATATTAGGGTTTGTTTGATGGTCTGAAGTGTTTTGCCCAGAGAAGTCTGAAGTGTTTTTGCCTCTTAATTGAATGAGTGGTTGGGCTAATTCACCAAATGAGGGGATCCATGGGCGGCAGAAGCCCAGCACTCCCAGTAAAGCTCTTATTTGATGTTTTGTTTGGGGTGGTTTCATGGCTAAAATAGTTTCTACTCGATTAGGGGCCAGTTTTCTAATTCCTGGTGCAATAATATAGCCCAGATATGTTATTTCTTGTTTTAAATATTGGAATTTGGAGGGAGAGGCTTTGTGACCTCTTTCTGCCAGGGCTTTGAGTAAATACAGGGTATCTGTTTTACATGCTAGCTCAGTTTGAGATGCTAACAATAAATCATCAACATACTGGATTAAGGAAAACTGATATGGTAGGGAGATGGAAGAGAGGTTTGCCTTTAATATTTGTGAAAATAGGGTGGGGGACTCAGTATAACCTTGTGGCAATCGAGTCCAAGTATATTGTTGATCTTGCCAGGTAAAGGCAAACAGATATTGGGATGCTGGATCCACGGGAATGCTAAAAAAGGCAGAGCACAAATCAATGACAGAAAAGTAAGTGGCTGAGGCTGGGACTTCAGTGATTATAGTGGATGGATGAGGCACTATGGGGGCTCTAGGTATCACGTGATCATTTATGATCCTCAAATCCTGTACAAATCTAAAGATGGAGTTTCTGTCTTTATCTATTGTAGATTTCTTTACAGGAAAAATGGGGGTGTTGCAGGGAGAGGTACATTTAATGAGAACTCCCTGTTGTTGGTATGCTTGGATTAATTTCTGTGTAGGGAGAATTGCTTCTGCAGGGATTTTGTATTGGGGCACACATGGAGGTGGCCCCTGTTTTACTTGGATAGTAACTGGTGTTGCTCCTTTAAGTAGTCCCACCTCTGATGCGTCCCAGCCCCAAAAGGAGGGTGATAGGCTTTTTAAATCCTCATGAAGCCCTGTATTGTTGGTTATCAGCATGATTGTTTTGTGCTTTCCTTTTCCTGAGATTTCTAATTGCAGCCCCTGTTTTCCACATGTTATGGTGGCTCCCATTTTACAAAGGAGATCCCTTCCTAATAGAGATAGTGGTGAGTGGGGGCAAATAGTGAATGCATGGTCTATTGTGAAAGGTCCTAGTTCTACTGGTATGTTGTGGGTAAATTCTACAGGGATTATTTTCCCTCCCACTCCCATTATGTTATCTTGAGCCCCTTCAGCCACTGCAGCTTTATGTGGTGCTTCAGTAAATAATGAGGAGGTGGCTCCAGTATCAACTAAGCAATTGTATTTCTTTCCTCCGATAAGAACAGTAACAATGGGTTCCCCTTCTGGGCCATTTCTTAAGGGGATAGCTAGCCCGTTAAAGGTAGCCAGGAATTCAGTACTTTCATTGTCATTTTCTAGTCAAGAAGGGGGTAACTCATGGTTTCTCCTTTGCTCCCATTGATGTGTAGTGTTTGTGTTTATTGGAGGAAAGGGAGCGCTGGGTGGTGTCTGGTGACTGAAACTTTGTTGCTCAGTGTAATGGATTGGATTATTTCCTGGCTTCATGTTTCTAGGTGGTGGATGATACCGGTTGCGGGAGGGGTGTTGCCTACATTGCCTGCTAAAATGCCCTTCCTGTCCAAACCTATAGCAATGCTGGCATCTGCCTTGCGACCACCCTGCTTTATCGCAATGCCAGCATTTCTTTGAATTGTAAGAAGTTCTACCAGGCGTTTGTCTGGCATTATGTTGCACTACAGCAAACCTTTTCAGGTCTTCCTGTCTTTCTATTCATCTTTTTCTCTCTTTCTCTTTCTCTTCCTCTTTCAACTTGTCTCTTTGGTCATAGACAAAGTTAGCGATCCTGCGCAACTCTGCTATGTCTAAAGTTGCCCAATTAGAAATGAAGTGATGGAAATGTTGTTTAATATCTAAGGTGGATTGATCCACGAAGGCTGAGGCTAAAATCCTCTGGTCCTTGAGGCAGCTAAGGTCTAGATGGGCATATGCAACAGTTGCCTGTTAGGCAGACCCAAAAAGCATCAGGGTTTTCTTTTTTCCCTTTGTGTGGTTCTTTGGAATTCAGACCAATTTAGAGGCTTTTTTCCAATTTCCTCTAAAGCTTCTAATAAGTTATTTTTTGCTCTTGTGTATTCATTCCAATGATTGGTATCATTGTAGTCCCAGTTAGGGTGATGTACTGGCCATGAGATGTGGGCTGGGGCTGCCTGTCCAGGGATGGTAGGTAGTTTAGCTATTTGTTCAGTTTTCTCAAATAGTTGTAATAGCTCATCTTTCATTAGAAAGATTTGTAGCAGCTGGGTCATGTGGCTGTCTATGATTGACTTCAGGGTTTGAATTACTGTTTGGGGATCAGCCCTGAAGGCTGGGGTATCTTTTTTCCAGATGACTAGTTCAGAGGCAGAGAAGGGAGTGTGGGTATAAACGTATTTTAATTGTCCCCTATTTTGCACAGGTCTGTTTAAAAGGGGAGCCATGAATTGTGCCTCAGTTTGTCCATCCAGGGAATGGGTTTCAGGTTTTTCCTGATCTTTTCCCTCAATCAGGTTTTTTGTCCTAACCATTTCAGCCCAGCAGTACCAATAGGGTATTTGGCTGGGTTTAATGCATGTTCTAAGTGCTTTTAGGGTTTTATGATCTAAAGTACCGCTATCAGGCCAAATTTGTCTTCCTGTGTCATCTCGCAATAAAGCCCACTTTTTGCAAATTCTTTTTGCATCTTTTTTGTACATTCCAGGCAGGACAGGCACTTGCCTTTCATCCCAAGCCTCAAGTGATTTATCTAAGTAATTTATCAAGCCTCAAGTTATTTATCTCTTCCATTGCCCTTGAGCTACAACTTCCCATATTCCCTACCTGATGTGGGGATTATTTTGGTTTAGCTGGGCTACCGCCTGTCAGTTTTCAGACAAAAAAGATCTTGAAAGGACTCCTGTTTCCCTACACACAGAGTACGGGCCCCTTTCTCTTAGGGAAACTCCGCTGTCAGTTTGAAGACCCCCTAAAAAACAGGGATCTTGGAGGACCATCTGCCCCCTAGCAGCACTGGTATGGGCCCCTCCCCACACTCCGCCATCAGTTTTCAGATCTCCCTTAAAGGTGGGGATCTGGAAGGACCTGCTCTGCTTTTGAAGGCAAACTACTTCCAATTTTGTTTGCCAGCAGCCAGTACGGGCCCCTTCTAACTGCACAGGGCTTTGCTTGTGGGATGCACCAGGACTATTTTCCTGCTTTCTATTTATTTCCCAACACCAGTTCCTTTCTCAGCCCGCTTGGTTTTTCATGCGTCCTTCAGAAGGACTCACACTCCGTAATCACCCCTTGCGTTCCCAAATCCAGCCGGTCACGGCTTGTTGAAGCTAGCAGCTGGTTGGGGTGTGGCTGGCAATCACGGAGGAGGTGAGGTTCTTCTGTATCCGCAGAGAAAACCCACAATCACACACCTGAACCACTCACACTTCCACTCTCTTACCTAGTAAGGTTAGAAATTTAAAGTGGTACTCACTTGCTTTCAAGCAGCTGTTGAGCAGAAAGGCTCATGAACTCCCTTTACTACCCTTATGCATGCCAGGCTGGGTCCGTGGATGTTGTCCCTGGACAAAGAAGGTCCATGCCAGCTGGGAATTGATCTGCGGGCCTGGTCCATTGGCAGGGTTGGCTGGAAAATCTTTGTGGGTCACCAATTCATGAAGTTCCCTTTCTACACTCCCATCAACAACAGCAGGAAAGAACACATGGAGGCTCATGGAGGCTTGATCCAGGTTAGCAGCTGCTTGCATTCTATAACCTGCTGCTCTTTTGGGGAAAGCAAAAGTTTCCCAAATTAGCAGAAAGATTATAAATCCCCCCGCATCAGAAATTGCTCCTGGGCAAGCAGAGAGAAGGAGGATTCAATCTGGCTTCTTTGCTTGCCCAACATCCATTTATAATGGGAGGGGTGGACTTGGAAACTTTCCACTGTGCAGCAACAGATGAGAGAAGCAGCTGCTTACCTGGGTGAATTTTATACAAGCCTCTCCATGTTTTCCTTAGTGGAAGGCAAGTGATGATGGAAAAATGACCGGCAGCAAAAGGCAAGTGGGAGGGGGAAGGTGACTGGTGGCAGCAGCAAAAGGCAAGTTGGGGGGGGGAGGTGACTGGAGCTTGCAGAGCCTCACTCACCCAGGGAGATCAGTAAAGGCAGGACTGCAGTAGAAGGCAGGCAGCAATGGCTGGCCTGGCAGGCATGCAAGAGCAGGCAGAAATGTTGCACATACGTGCAATGTCGGGCATGTGTGATAAGGACTGATGGGCAGGAAACAGAGAAGTGAGAGAAGAAGCAGTCAGAGAGGGGCAGGGCCAGCCAGAGGCCCGATTTACCAGTTCTCTGAACTACCGGGAACGGTAACAACCAGTTCTATAAAACCGGGCCGAACCTGTAAAATCCTATCCCTGGCAGAAGCTGAACTTACTTTTTAAAATGATGCATTTTAACTCATTAAATAATGAACTCAGTAAAAAATAAAGTACCATATTTTTTATTTTAATTGCTACAATAAAATGCCATGATGGAAAAGGGAAGATAAAGGATTATGCTACTGATTTTTTCTCAAATGAGAATGATCATTATAGTCAGATTATTGAATTATTTTTGGGGGTGTGGGATGATTCAAAGGGAAAGTGAAAGGAGGCAAAAATTGAGAGCTTTTTTAATCAGACTGACAGCACATAGAAGAACATAGATTCTGGGAAATGTTGAGATGTAATCTGAGCAAAGGATTCCTTTAGTCTCGAGACCCAGAGATTTAAAAATAGGGAGATTTCCATTGGCATATCTATTCTCTCTGTGTTGCTCTTTCATTTCTCTTCCTGTATTTTAATGGATATCCCTTCCATTTATATTTAAATGAGTCATTTGATTGGGTTTCATATTGTTGTCTTATTTGGCTAAATTGCCTTCTTTGTGAATAGCTTCTAGATCTTTTGCACAATCTGCCTTAAATGGTTATGAAAACTGCACACATGCTTATTTTTATTTATATATTTATTTTTCTCTTTATTATTCTTATAAAAATTTCAAATTGGCAGACATATCTAATATTCCTTCTTTATCCTATTTTCACCACTACAACTCCCCTGCTCTTATTAGAGACATACTGATCAGAGAAGATACAGTGATCAGGGAAGTTAAATTATTTTTGGATATGTGGGATGATTCAAAGGGAGACAAAAATAGAGAGCTTTTTAAATCAAACTAAGTGCACATAGAAGGACATAGATTGTATAGTCTGAGCAAGGGATTGGTCTGGTCTTCAAATCCAAAGATTGAAAAATAGAGATATTTCCACTTGGCATATCTGTTCTTTTTCTTTCTATCTATCTTTGCTCTTTGTCTTTCTTAATGAAAGTTTCCCTGTTTTGCATTTAAACAAGAATCATTTCATTGGGCTACACAGTCTCTGCCAATTTTTCATAGAATTCACTGTCTCCAGTTTCTAGCCTGGAGCTTACCCATGACACCAATCTACTGCAAAAAATCAAATATCTTTAGACTGATTTTCGCTACATTTTATAAGTTCTAATTCTAATTCTATTTTCTGATAATATTTTCTTTTGTGCACAGAATAAATGCAATTTGTATGCAGCCTGGATAGTTTCTTTATCTTCTCTACTTTGAATTAATCTTCTGAACCCAATGGGCAAAACCACATCCATTTTTCATTTCTAGAGAACTTTCTGGAAGTGAGTTTTGAAGTGTAATAACAAATATTTCTGCTTGTATGCTTATATCCTACCATCAAGAGGCCTTATTTTTTGCATTCAAACACATACTAATGAAGTTCACTTAGGCCAGGGATGTTAAACTCAAGGCCCACAAGATGGTTAGATCTGGCCTGATCACTTCACCTCATCCTGCAGAATGAGCCCACTGCTCTACACACCAGAGACCCCTGTGTTCCCTCCTCAACCACCTGGTCCCTGACAAGCATTCCCCATAGAAGCAACATTGATCTGACCATGCCCCCAGGCCACAACCACCCCAGCCATGCCTCTCCCCCAGCCACCAGAGGACAACCACAATGCTGATCTGGCTCTCAATGAAATCAAGTTTGACCCCTCTGACTTAGGAAACCTGTTAGAAATAACAGATATTACTGATTTTCCAACTACGCCTCACTCCTCTTTGTGGTCAAGTGACTGGAGTATCAGTGTTATTCAACCTATGTCCAATGTATTTTTTGTTTGTTTCACATTTTTATTAGTTTATCAAAATATGAAATACAAAAAGAAATGTAAAAAAGTAATAGAATAGAAGGAGGGGGAGAAAAAAGAAAAAAATGTAATGAAAAGAGGGAAAAGTAAAGAAAAAGGCACTAACTTTCAACTCTCTTTAGTACAAAATAACATTAGTAGTGTTAGGGATAACATTGTTCACCCTAACTGTTTTAGGTGAAATAATAACTATGAATCATAGTTAGTGTATACAGCTTTAACTGTAAAATAGCAATTGTGGGATTGGTTATGAAAACCATATAAAAGTAGCAAGGCTACAGCTTGCTCTCTCCTTCTCTGGCTTTGATGATCCCTGATTACTGCTTGGAATCAAGACTGCATTTCTCGAACAGGAGAGACAACAACGGACTGATTTATGTGAACTGACATAGGATATTCTACATGGACTTTGCTAACTGAATATCCCTGAATGGACTGACTACATGGTAAATGAATATTGGACTGTTTTTGACTATGCCATAAACTTATACTGGAATAAAATATATTCTTGATAGCACAAGCGTATCTGTTATTTTTACTGTATGTTAATAAACATATAAGCTTAGCTCACTCATTTATCTGTGTGCCTATCTGACTAACGCTGCACATTCTGTTTAGCTTGTCTACCTAACCCTTGTTGGGGAACCCAGGCTTAACAAGTAGAAAATAACATAATTTCAACTTTTTACTTTTACACAACACTAGCACATTTCTATAACAATAAATCTGCCCAATTAATATTTTTTTTCATTGCAAGCAAAACATTTGAAAGCAATTTCCCAATAGAAACGAGGTTAAATATATTCTCTAGATGAAATTATCAATTTGACCATCTCTGTTTCTCCTTGCAATGGAGAATAGTATATGCTACTGTCATTAATCTTTATCATAATTTATATTAAGAAAATCAGCTATATTATTTCAATATTTTTAACCAAAAAGGGAGAAAACACTCTTTTCTAATTTTGATATTTTACTAACTTTAAAAAATACTCATATATATATATATAAAGGGGAGAAACCCTTCATTTCAAACTCAGAACCCAAACCCCAAAACTATATTGGACCTTTCATTCGATTACCTTTATCTATGCCATAAGTCTAATTAACTCCAATTACCTCATTTGATTCATATCTCTCCCCCAAGATTAAATCTTTTTCTTCTCTAATTTTCAATGATTCTGGGACTCTCCCTAACTCAGGAGAGTCAGATAAACAAAAGGAAAACTATTCTTTCTATTGTTAAGTTGGAAAAACATCTATAGAGAGGAGATTCTCTGGGCATGTCAGGTGCCAACCATGTCTTCACCAGAAATCCATGTCCAACATATTTGATTATATATAAACTTACCTGCCATGGTAAACTTTTCTACCACTCAGCTTTCCCCTGTGTTGTTGGCTCAGGTTCATGATATGTAAAGCATGTGCCACAGCATATACTGCATTGTATATACTATAACTATGACTGGTCATTCTCATTTCAAAAAAAGGCCCAGGAAGGCTATCCAGTTTCTCCTTCCCTGTGCACAAATCATCCATTTCCTCACTCTCAGATGGATTTGGAAATATGCAACCAAATCCTTGCTCCCACACAGTTTTGAGGAAACCATCCTCTTTGGTTGAGAAATGGTTTCTTGTCTGGAGAAAATGTTGAAAACCTGCAACTTCATTTGAGGAAGCTACAAAGGTCAGAGCACCACGGAGGACTTGGATATCCCAACTCTTCTGATAAAAGAATGAGGCAAGACCCACTCTTGAAGCCACAATCCACACTTTACCTTTTTATAGAAACTATTTCCATTTCAGGTAGACGTAACAACCATCTTAAATTTAGAAGATAATTATCATTGACTATGACAGCATTGGCTTTGCTGTTAACAAAAGTATGAAAACTTTTGACAAGCCACTTCATATTATCAAAAACAGTGTTGATGTAAAATGGTCTTATTTGTTCCAAAAATGCAGTGCAAATACCATAGAGAGGAAGCATTGAAATAATTAGATGCTCAAATTTTCCTCTAAGCCCTTTCACAAATATTCCAACCCAAGTCCATCTGAAATGCAAAAGTAATCGAATAATCCCCATGTAATGATGTTCTTCACCTGGAACCATATGGTAGTAAATAGGATTTTCATTTGAAGAAGAACCAGTTGGAAACTATCAAAATAAAAGTCAGGTGAATTTAAAAAAAACAGACTAAATACATGATCAACAAAAGAACATTTTAAATTTAAGCCCTGAAATATTTCAAGTTTTTTTGCACATGGTACTAATGATATGATGGCTGCATTAAATTATCCTTGTATTCTCTTCTAACTCTTTAATCCTATGATTATCTCAGTGCATGTCCTCTGAATTGGCTTCCATAAAATTATTTTCTGAATTCCTGCTTTGGCTGATTATTTATATATGTCTTTACTTCCTTCTTTAATTTGAGTGGTATTACCTTGCCCAAGATTCAAAAGATTCTGGGTAGCATATTTCTTGGGAAAATGCATAAATGTAAATCTTCTTTAGAAGTTTATATGCATACATTGAAGTACATATTAAGAAAGTACCTCTCTTAATTACTTTATTCTAAGTTTTGAATGTATTTTCCAACAATCACAATCAACTGTATCTAAAAATACAAAGCAAAGTATGGCTATGTTGTCATTAATTCATCTTACCTGTGGAATTTTGTAAGTGCTTAAAATATCTGCCATTTCAAAAGAAATGGCAGGATCATGATCTCCAACAACTGATATGAGTTTGTTCAAGATGCCACATTTGTAATTGGGGAAAAAAATTGTTCTGACTAGAGAAAAGTTCAATTGTAGCATAATATGTCTGAGCCCCAGCATAGCTATCATAGATTCTGAAGCCCAAAGTGATATTAGGTAAGATGCGGAGGTCTTCATTGATGTTCTTCACAGCAAATATCATGCTCAAGATATTCTGATAGTACTTAGTCAGGACTCTGCAAAGAGAATTAAATGTTGTATCAAATAAATTCCTGCCTCTAAAAAGGATGATAAAACTAAAAAAGTGTCTTATGAACCATCACTCTTTCATCTTAACCAATTAATAGATGAAACCCTATCAAAATAACAATTTAGAAAGTAATAGTCACTGCTTCATGTTAAGCAATTTATATATTATCTGCATAAATATTGTGGAATTAATTTTGAGGGCAATAATTACAGGATATTTCTTTTTTCTCTTTACTCTTTTTAAGCTATTCTAATTATATGAAGGCTGACCAAAATTATTACCAAGAAAGTAACATTTTATATTTGGTACCTGAAATTGGATTAATCATTTTTTCTTACACTAGATATGGTTTAATTTTAATTTAAATGTCTACAAGAATGATGATTTTTTTAAAAAAGTGTCTGGCTTATGAAACGTATTTATAACAAATTATATCTTGTTGAAACTCAAGCAACAATGCTTTTATAGTACCTCAAATACTTCTTAAGGAAAGCATATTGTAATTATTTGTTATTACATTACGAGCTTAAAACTCTTTGTATACTAGAGAATCTACCACAACTGGATCATCATTCACATCATTTTTTCTCTCAAATTTCTGTAAAAATTGGTGCTACTGATGTGTTTATGAAATTGATAAGCTATGTTGTAAGAAATACATAACAGAAAAATTGGGAGGAAAATGATTAGGAGAACTAAGAAAAGTAGAAGTAGAAATTTTACCAATAAAAGAAAATTGAGAGCACATGATTCTGCTCTCTGCTTTTCCACCCCCCCCTCCAAAAAACACTTTCAGGTTATTAGAAAAGTATTCTTGGGAGAAAGCTGTCTCATTTACTGAGATGAAACATGTTGTATGTCTTGGTGAGCATCATTATTCCTCTGGTACAATAAATTTTGCATCTTCTGCAGAATTATTTTAAGAGGCTGATGCTATAATCACTATCCCAAAGGAAAAGACTGGGAAAAGGAGTGGGATTCCCATTTTGTCAGAAAACAAAATCAGGTATTGAAATATTAACTAGGTATTGAAAGATTAATTTGATTTTTTTTATTTGATTTGAGGAACATACAGTAGTTTTAATCTTTTGATTTTACAAAGTACAGTACCAGGAAATGATTTAATTGAAAATTATCATGCTATTTAAACTATAATTGGGGGGGAAATTATCACAGTAGGTCATTGTGATAGAGTAGATGTACTAAAGAATTTTAACTAGATTGATATAGACAACAGAAAAAAAACAATGACTTACAGAGATTCACCAACAACAGAATGATGAGGATTATCCTCAAAGTTTCCTACATCTCTAGTTATTAAGAGAAAAGAAGTAATGCCACCAATGATTAGATCACCTGGTTGGAAATACTTGTGATCAATTGGGATAGGATCTTGAATACCACATTTTATTGGTTGAGTCTTGCAGTCCATATGTGGCAGTAACAGTAAGAAACAGATCAAAATTCTCATAATAAATATTAATCCAAGGTTAACAAAGTTCCCAAATTGAACCATCTTGAACCAAATCTGTGTCCCTCAAATTATTTCCATTCTGTTTTGAATCTTAGAAAGAAAATGGCTTTGAGAGCACTTTTAATTATTTTACCTGTCTCTAAATTCTAATTATTTTATTGTCCATCAACACTTACTATTCATCTTTCCAAGAATAATAATTTTGCAATTAGGGCTTTGTAGGACAGCAGAGATAATAATACTCTTTTGCTAATTATAAAGGGAAGAAGTAAATGGTACCCTTTAAATTTCAATTTCCACCCTTTTAATGAAATAGTAAGGGCAGAATGAGTCAATGATCACTGGCTTGAGTGTAGAAACAGTTTGTAAGATTATGGGAAGTTAGACATGGCAAAGATGGAGAAATCTATTCCATTTTCCAAAGCCAGGCTGAAGTTTTTAGCAAAACAAAAGTTTGATAGAATATGAGGGCATAAACATAGCAACTCTTTGCAACCACATGCATTTTTGTCTTGCAATTGTCTTCATAACTGCACTGAGATTGTAGAAAAAGTTTTCATTGACTTAATGAGGTGCTTTATTTATTTATTTTATTTATTTATTTTGTCAAGCAATGATAAGTTAACAGGTATAAGTATAAACATAGTTATGGATACATGAAATGGATACATATAAGAAAAATAAAAGAAATAAAAATAAAAAAGAAACAATAGGACAGGGACGGTAGGCACGTTGGTGCGCTTATGCATGCCCCCTACAGACTTCTTAGGAAAGGGGTGAGTTATAGACAGTCAATAGTAGACAGTCGAAGGTTAAAGTTTTTGGGGTTTGGGGAAGAAACAACAGAGTCAGGTAGAATATTCCAGACATTGATCAATCTGTTGCTGAAGTTGTATTTCCTGCAATCAAGTTTGGTGCAATTAACCTTGAGTTTTTATCTATTGTTTGCTCTAGTGTTGTTATGGTTGAAGCTGAAGTATTCATTGACAGGTAGGACATTGCAATGTATAATTTTATACACTACACTTAGATCAGACCGAAGGCGCGTAGTTCTAGATTTTCTAGGTCTAGAAATTCGAGTCTGGCATAAGGTGTAGAGGAATGCAACGAGTAGGGGAATGGAGAACTCTTCTTGTGAAATATTTCTTGACTTTCTCAACTGTGTTAATATCAGATACGTAATGTGGGTTCCAGACTGATGAGCTGTATTCAAGTATTGGTCTAACAAATGTTTTGTATGCTCTCGTTAGCAGTGTGATATTACCAGAGAAAAGCTATGGAGGACAAGGTGAACAACTCTTAATGTCTTTTTGGCTAAGTAGTTATAGTGGGTTCTAGCACTTAGATCATTAGAGATGAATACTCCAAAGTCCTTGACAGAGTTTGGATCATCAGCAAGGTCTTGACTATTGAACCTGTATTTTATTTTCTGATTTATTTATTTTTTTGCCAATATGTAGGACAGAGCATTCACTTGTTCAGATTTGAAGTTGCCATTTGTTTGACCATTCTGATACATAGTCGAGGTCTTTTTGAAGGGTAGTAGTATTGTCTGTGGTGTTGAATAGCTTTACATCATCAGCAAAGAGAATGCAGTTGCTCCTAATATGATCACAGAGATAATTTATGTAGAGTATGAAGAGAGTTGGTCCTAGAACACTGCCCTGGGGGACACCATTGTTGATAGGTTTGATAGGGCACTCCCAATTTTGACCATTTTGTGTCTGTTTCACGGCAATGCTTCTATCCAGTTATGCAGGTGTTCAGAGATACCATAAAAGTTTAGTTTTAGGAGTAGCTTGTCGTGTACCACTGAATCAAAGGCTTTACAGAAGTTTATGTAGATTGCGTCTATTGCTTTGTCCTGATCAAGTTGAGTAGACCATATCTTTCTGCAGTGAAAGAATTGCAGATTACAGGATAGTTTTTTTCTGAAACCAAATTGTTTATTAGAAAGTAGGTTGTTTGTTTCTAAGTGGAGGATAATTGATTGGTTAATAATCAATTCCATGGCTTTACATATGATGCAGCATAAAGAGATTGGTCTGTAATTTTCAACTAGACTGGGGTCTCCCTTTTTGAAGATGGGGATGACTATGGCTTAAGAACAAAGGCCTGGTCCTGAAAGATTTTTGAAAGCTTATGCTTAGAGGTTTTGCTATGACATGGATAGCTTTTTTAAGAAGTAGGCACATATTCCGTCTGGTCCAATAGATAGAGATGGTTTTAAATTGCGTAGTGCTTTTTCAACATTGTCTTCTGTGAAATCGATATGCATTGGATCACTGTAATCATCTGTGGTTCGACTAGGAAATACTGGGCATGATCCATTGCTGTTTACAAATACTGAGCCAAAGAATGTGTTAAAGAGATTGGCTTTAAAGGTGTCATCATTGCAGTCTTTACCATTTGGTCCTTTCAGTGGTGGGATGGACCTTGACTCGTTTCATTTGTTTTTACAAAATTGTAGAAAGCGCAGGTAGAATTGGTGCGTAGAAGGTTTTCCTCTTGTTTAATATGATAATAGGTGCATTCAGTCTTTATCTGGTGGCATAAATTTTTGTATCGATTTTTGAAGTTGGCAACGTGACCAGATTTGTTTTTCCGCCAAAGTGATTTATTTTTGGATTGAAGCTTCCTTATTGTTATGGGTAATTTGTTTTTTCTGGTTTTGGAAGTTGTTATTGGTACATATAGTTTGATGACTCTTTTGACTTCAAGTAAAAAAATATTGTAATGACCTTCAACAATATTGCATCCAGTGAATAGAAATTGCCAATGAAGGAATGAGAGATCATTATTTATAAGATCATAGTTGCTTTTTTTAAAGCTATAATCAGGGATTCCAGTGTTGTGATGATTTTTGTGTGGACGTATGTTGAGACAAAAGTCAATCATGTTGTGGTCACTGTTGGAAAAGGGTTCTTTAATTTGTATTCCATAAATTGAATTCAAACTATTGGAGGAGATGAGATCAAGTTATTAAGTCTAGTATTGTTGGTTACTAGTTGTTCTAGTCCCAGATTTGTTACTGCATTGTAGAAGGTTGCATGTGTGGGTTCAGTTGTACATTCATTAAAGATCCAGTTAATATGAGGTACATTGAAGTCCCATTACCATTACAAAAAATGAAAGTTCAAAATATTAATACATTTTAAAGCAGAAAGAATAAATTGAGATATCAAATAGTCCTTGAGTTAAAAGCTTTCTTTTAAATTGTGGAAGTGTGTTTGCTTGTTTATTATCACTATAAGATTATGATTTAATAAAAATAGAAGCTCAGAACAGGATCTAGTGGTGACACTTAAGAACAATGTCTGTTTGGAGAAGGCGGAGCTTCGTCTCGGTGCTACAGCTGAGATCTCGGGGCTCTGAGATCTCAGCTGATATTTTTGCCCCTGGTCGGTCCTAACGGACCTAAACCGTCCCGTAGAGATGGGGATTGTGAAGGGCACAGTCCCAGGATCCCAGAGATATCGCAAATCTCTGGTTTGATCCGGGAGAAGCCCTTTTGCTGGCGGTGGAAAGGCAGCCTCCAAAGCTGCTGAAGTC
>BLBF01000050.1:59083-92338 GCA_015471245.1 Laticauda colubrina
TATATATATATATATATATATATATATATATATATATATATAAAAACATTAAATGCAAAGGCAAGACACAAAAGAGGCAAGACTGGGACATTCTTGCTGATTTCCCCATTGAGTTTACGTATGAAGATCTGTCAGGGAAGATCAAAAATCTCTCTCTTCCCTTCTTCCCTCCCTTCCTTTTTCCCCCTCCCTTTCCCTTCCCTTTTCAATGGTCAAGTAAGTCGCTATTACTGGGAGGGCAGTGAAAGATTATGAAGCTGGCTGTGAAACTATCATGGAACATTGAAAATGAAAATCATAAGACAACTCAGCAGCCCTGCAGCAGCTAATAACACTGAAGTAGCTATAACTTTCCCAAATATATTCCCTTGGCAGTCATGGGTCTTGAATGTTAAACATATTTTGTAATATTCCCTATTTGAGATAAATGGTGCCTTTATGATGCACCATCTCACTCAGTGATAATGAAAATTTTAGTAGTATAGAGATAGACAGGAATCCTTGTGTGTATACTATTAACAATTTTTCTTAACTGTTCATTGCTATTTAACCTACACAACAACATTGCAAAATATGATTTGTACCTAAGCAAGATTATGTATCCCAATATACATATACATCCTCATAGAGATTAGAAAGTTTTCCTCAAATTCTAACGTACATTCTGAAATAGATCCATACTTCCTCATTTCTCATATTTTCAATAATAATTGAATTATAATCAATTTTAAAAACTTTGCCCATATATAAAACACATGCCTGAGTTTTTTGACCACCCACCCCAAATCAGCAGTTTAAAGTAAACAGACTTAAAAGAAGTGATATTAAAGAGAGAAATAATGAAAAGGGGATATTTTTGTGTATTATTAAATTTTTCTTTTTATTAGTTGTTCCCTGTTGTTTAGTTCTGGCCTAATAATGATTAGGTAACATTTTGGGAGATATATGCAGCCTAGCAACCCAGCACTGGAAGCCAGAATGGAGAAAACCTCCACAGCCACCATGTATTTGCCTTTGGTGTTCAGGTAGGAAGGAACAAAAGAGAGCCACACACTGCAGAAGATCAGCATGCTAAATGTGAGACATGTGGCCTCATTGAAACTGCTGGGAAGCTTCCTGGAAAAAAATGCTGCTATGAAACTGGCAGCTGCCAGAAAGCTCATGTAGCCCAGGACACAGTAGAACATGGTAGATGAGCCTTCATTGCACTGCAGTATGATTTCCTCCATTTCTGAATGGGTGTCAACATCAGGGAAAGGTGGAAATGTGAGCAACCATACTGTGCATATTCCTGTTTGAATTAAGGAACAAGAAATAACAATGGAAATGGCCAATCTTCTTCCTACCCATTTCCTCAGACTGGATCCAGGTTTAGTGGCCATGAAAGCCAAAATCACTGTAATGGTTTTTGCCAGCACAGAAGACACAGCCACTGAAAAGATGATGCCAAAACTAATTTGTCGGAGGAGACATATTGTACTGCTTGGTACAACAAGGAACTGCAATGAGCAAAGAAAGCAGAGGAGGAGGGAAATTAGTAGAATGTAGGTGAGATTTCGGTCATTGGCCTTGACAATGGGAGTATTGTGGTACTTCAAAAATGTTGCCAGCATTACAATTGTACAGAGAGAAAAGAAAAACACCAGAGTAACTAAACTTAGCCCCATTGGTTCCTTATAAGACAAGAAAGATATTTTCTTGGGAATACATGAATTTTGATCTTTATTTGGATGTTGACTTTCTGAACATTTTGAACAGTCTTCCATATCTAAAATTGAAAGACATAAACACATATACATTTATTCTACAGTAATATCATTCTTAGTAATCATACAGTTGTTTTCTGCATGTAAGATATTAATTATTTTTTCTGATTTTTTGCTCTTGTATTTGAGAAATAGCAAACATAGAAGAACATGGTAGTTCTGTGATAAGGGGTGTGTGTGCTATTCTGTCTGGGAGCTGAAATCCCAAATGGCAAAGTGAAAGCATTAGCTATCATAGTTATACCAATAGCAAGCAATAGCATTTAGACTTACATACTGCTTCACAGTGCTTTACAGCCCAATCTAAGCAGTTTACAGAGTCAGCATATTGCCCCCCCCCCCAACAATCTGGGTCCTCATTTTACCAACCTTGGAAGTATGGAAGACTTAGTTAACCTTGAGCCAGTGAGATTGGAACTACTGAAATGCTGGCAGTTAGTTCTCAGCAGAATTAGCATGCAATTCAACACTGCATTCTACTCACTGAACCAGAATAGTGCACTCATAAATTTCTATTTCTATTTTATATTATCATATTTTATATCTGTTATTTGTACTATTTGTTAACAATCAAAAAAAATATTTCTCTGAAAGTAGCACAATTTTGCTAAACTTTATGAAAGCTTTCACCCACAAATGGTTGCTAATGATTTTGTTGTTATGGGATAGTTTGGTGTTCTTCATTTTATTGAATATGCATTTATTGATCAATTGTAAAGATAAAGATTTTGGCTGTCTTCTTAATAATGACTTGATTTCATGTTGCTTATTCATTATATTTGCTTAATATTGTGCATCTCTATATAACTCTTTTTTTTACTACTACATAATTCTTCACAAGGTTTCCTAGAGACTATGGTTGAAAATAATATAAATATAAATAAATATAATAGTATTTTCTTTCTATCAGATAGTTTATGATATATAGTATTTCAATTTTATATTCCTGTATAATAAAATAAAATTAATATTTACTTCCATAAATACAAACTTTGCCAAAGGAGAAAAAGGATATATATTCCTTATTCTCCTTACATTAAAAATTTCAGAAGCTTTCTGAATCAAGTGGAATAGATTGTGTAGACATTAGAATGGAATTTTTAAAAAAATGTACTACAATCTCAATGTAAGAAAAACTACATGCTTTAAACTTATTTTAATCTTGTCTGCTAAAAGTTGGGTAGTTTTTGTTTTTTGTTTTGTATAAATCACATCTAAAAGTTTTAAATGCATTCAGAAATAAATAAATAAATGTGCCCTAGAATGATATGTCCTAAATAGACAAAGCATATAACTTGTTCTGTATGGAACCTGGTAGGTTCCAAGTACTTCATTCTGATTGACCGAAAAGGCCACTTATGGATTGGTTCATGAAGAACCAATCCGGGAAGCCACCAAATGGCAGGAAGAATTAAATAACTGTCATTGGCCACAAGCCAGCAGGCAAGCCGCTATATAAAGGTCTGCCACGGCTTGGGCTATATTCTGTTTCTTTACCTAGTGGTTTGAAATAAAGAGTTGTTGTTTGGAACCCGATCTCATGTGCTTCTTTCCATATGGAACACTGGCAATGAAGGTGGGATCATCATAGAAGCAGAAACCGAAGCACGCAGCGATCTGAACCGAGTGAAAAGAGATGGCTGGTAACAATGCACCGTCCACACCCTTCAATCCAGATGTAGAGGATTGGGAATTGTATATCGATCACTTATCTTCTTAGAAAGCAATGAGATGGAAGAAATCTCAGATCAAAGGAAGAGGGCTGTCTTCCTTACACACTGCGGACCGGCCATATTCAAAATGGTGAAGACACTGGCGAAACCCAGAGATGTCAAGCAGATGACCTGGTCTGACCTGAACCGAATGCTCCGAACACACTACTCACTGGTGTTCTCCAATCTAATCAAAAGGCACGAATTTTACAAAAGGGACAAGAAGGAGGTTGAAACCATAGCAGACTTTGTGGCAGCCTTGAGACACATTGGAGGAGCATGTGAATTTCAAAACATGAACGAGGCTATGAGAGACCACGTAGTCCTTGGCCTGAAAGACTCTACCCTTCAGAGCAAACTACTCAACAGGCCAAACATAACCGTGGCCGAGGCCATTGCTGAGGCAACCGCTGCCGAAGCAGTGAAAAAGTCAGCAGCCATCATGCAGCAAATGAACGCAGTTCCAGACCTGCCAACCCAAACCAGGGAGAAGAAGGCAGAGGGAGGAAAGAAACAGCCCACAGCAACAACCCACCATGAGAACGTCGAAATCAAGAATGACACTGAAGATGACAACAAAGATGTCCATAGACTCTATTCAGATAGAAAATGCCATGAAAAGAGGAAGAATCGGCAGGAATTTCAATGTGCGGGCTCCAGAGGCAATCACTCGCGGTCTGAATGCAGGTTCCTCGACGCAATATGGCAGGCTTGCAATAAAAGGGGGCACATCGAAAGGGTCTGCCACAACAAAAAGAGCTATAGTCCAAAAAGACGTGTAGTCCAAAAAGACGCCAAAGTCTTGCCTCTGACTATCATTGACCGTGACCACCCTAGTCTGCTAGGAATCAAATGGTTCGCACCTCTGGGAATCGGGATGACCGGGATCAACCGCATCGCTACTACCAACTGCGAGGAAAACCTACTCCATGAATTCCAAGATGAATTCGACAGGACTCGAGGCAAGTACCAGGGGACCCCAATTTCATTTAGCCTAGACCCGAAAATAGCCCCCATTCATTAAAAACCAGACATGTTCCATTCGTGCTTAAACCAAAAATTGACGAACAGCTGAATAAGTTGATAGCGCAAAGGGTTTTAGAACCAATTGACCACGCCAAGTGGGAAACCCCTATTGTCACACCAGTAAAGCGAAATGGGTCAGTGCGCATCTGTGGGGACTATAAGGCAACCCTGAACCACGTGCTCCAACAAAGTGCATACCCAGTGCCAGTAGTGCAAAATTTATTGCACTCGCTAAGGGGAGGAAAAATATTCACAAAACTCGACCTAGCACAAGTTTATCAGCAGCTACCTGTTGATCCAATAACAACAGAGGCACAAACGATAGTAACGCATATGGGGGCATTCAAATGTAACCGCCTCCAATTCAGTGTTAGCGTTGCCCCAGGTGTTTTACAAAGGCTCATGGAATGCCTACTAAACGGAATCAAAGGTGTTGTCCCATACGTTGACGATGTACTGGTCTCAGCAAAAATGCCAGCCAGCTAGAGACCAGGTTAAAAGAAGTCTTAGCTCGCTTTAGAAAATCAGGCCTAAAAGTTAAGAAGGAAAAATGTGAACAGACCACTAACCGGGTCAAATTTTTAGGCTATTTAATCAACGAGCAAGGCATTCACCCAACTGAAAAGAATGTGAAGGCTACCAAAGACGCTCCCAGACCAAAGAACAAAACTGATCTCCAGGCATTCCTAGGCCTCATAAATTTTTACAATGTGTTTCTACCTCATAAGGCGACAATAGCAGAACCCCTACATTGACTGCTAGATAAAAAAACTGCTTGGACATGAGGCCACCGGAAACAGAGAGCCTTCCAAGATATTAAGGACCTATTAACGTCAGACACCATTCTTATCCAGTTTTGCAACACCCTGCCTCTGACGGTCACCTGCTATGCTTCACCTTTTGGGGTTGGTGCCATCCTGAGTCACCAGCTTCCACACTGCAGAGAGGCACTGGTCGCCTTTTACTCAAAGACGCTCTCCAAAGCGGAATGCAATTACAGCCAACTTGATCACGAAGCCCTGGCAAATGTCGCAGGGGTCAAATGATTCCATGAGTACCTTTATTGTAGACCTTTTTCTATCATAACTGACCACAAGCCTCTTCTTGGAATCCTAGCAGGAAACAAGCCAACCCCGAACATTCTGTCTCCTAGAATGATGAGGTGGTCTGAATTCCTTGCTGCCTACTCCTACACGCTACTCCATAGACCTGACAAAGCCATCTTGCATGCCGACACCCTGAGCCATTCCCCGTTGCCCGTCACAGAAGATGACCCTGCTCCAACTATCTCCACATTCCAACTTGAGACCTGACCGGAGTTACCGCTGACTGCAGCCGACGTCGCAAGAGCCACAGCCAAAGACCATTTGACAGCGCGAATACTGAACTGGGTAGGTAAAGGCTGGCCAGAGGAAAATAAAAAAAACTGAGACTTTTAAACCTTTCCGTACCAGACAGGCCGAGCTGTCTATCGAAAAGGGGTGCATCTTATGAGGTGACAGGGTGGTAATCCCAAGCAGCCTACAAGAAACCGTCCTAGGCATGTTGCATGAGGGTTACCCGGGAATAGTTAAGATGAAAGCCCTGGAGTTATATCTGGTGGCCAGGGCTGGACAAAGACATTGAACGCTGGGTTGCAACATGCCATGCCTGTCAGAAAGCGAGGCCTACCCCCCCACACAGGCACCAATCAGGGACTGGGAAACTCTCCGGGTTCCATGGTCTAGGATGCACATTAACTTCGCTGGGCCAACAAAGGGGAACACCTTTTTGATTGTGGTCGATGCATATTCGAACTGGTTGGAAGTCATGGCTTCCACAACCACTGAGGCTGTCAAACTGTTTGCGACGTATAGGTTACCAGATGTACTGGTTTCGGACAACGGGCCTCAGTTTAACACCTTGCAGTTTGAACAATACCTGGCTGCCCAGGGTATCCGTCATGCCTTAAATGCGCCGGCCCATCCAGCTGCGAATGGCAGGGCTGAATGCATGGTTAGGGGTACTAAGAGAGAGAATGGACAAGGGGGACATGCAGGACAAACTCAACTGACTCCTAACCTTGCAACATATTACCTCAAGTAGCACTACAAATAAAAGCCCAGCTGAACTGTTAATGGGTAGGAAACTATGGTCCTACCTGGACAGGTTATACCACACCTACACATGGGACAAGCCCCCCGACTCCTCCAGAAAATACTGTACCTTCAAAATCGGCAACTTAGTCTATGCCAAGAACCTTACCGGGGACCCTCTATGGCTGCCAGCCACCATCACACAAGTCACAGGCCCCTGGTCCTACCGACTAACACTAGATGATGGGAGGGAATGGAAGCGGCACATAGACCAGCTTCATTCCCATAACCTCGAAAGAAAAACCACCACAGAACCAAAAATAATAAATTCCAATGAAAAAACAACCAAAGGGGGGGGAGTACAAATAAATAAAAAAGGGAGAGATGAACCTCCCATAACAAGACAACAAACTCTGCAAAATGACTATCTAACCAAACAAAAAGAGCACTCACTGTTAGATGAACCCCAAGAAAGAAGTCCAGGAGCAGGAGAGCGAAGTGAAGCCTTCCTGGAAGGTGGCAGCCAGGCCAGCTCAACCAACCCGGCCAAACCAGGAAGGAGCGGCAGAGCCATCTCAACCAGCCCGAGAGACTCAGGCGGGAGTGGCATGGCTGACTCACCCTTCCATGAGCTTCCATGGAAAAGGTCAAGAGAAGCAGCAATCCTGTCCAAACTGCTTGAAGATCAAAACAAGACTGAGCCACGCAGGTCAACTAGAACTAGGAAAAGCCCCACCTACCTGCATGACTACATCACCCACGTTGGACTGAAGTAAAGGGGGAGGGGTGTTCTGTCTGGAACTTGGTAGGTTCCAAGTACTTCATTCTGATTGGCTGAAAAGGCCACTTATGGATTGGTTCGCTAGGAACCAATCCGGGAAGCCACCAAATGGTCATTGGCCACAAGCCGGCAGGCTAGTCGCTATATAAAGGGCTGCCACAGCTTGGGCTATGTTCCATTTCTTTACCTAGCAGTTTGAAATAAAGAGTTGTTGTTTGGAACCCGGTCTTACACGCTTCTTTCTGGACGGAACTTTGCCAAAGGAGAAAAAGGAAATATATTCCTTATTCTCCTTACATTAAAAATTTCTAAATGTCTGTGTTCATGGAGGTTAGCCTGGACTAATCTGCAGAACTATAAGTCAACTTACCCTTCTGGATTGACATTTTCTCTTTTGGACATGGAGGACAATCATAGCAGCAAAATGGTTTTCCTTCCTGTTTTCTCTTGAAATAACCAGGGAAGCAGCTCTCTGTACAAACTGAAATGGGGGAGGTCTGTACAATAAAGGAAAAATTAAGTGTTAGCATTTAATTCTATATTTTGAAAATAAAATTGAAAAAAGCATGGTCAGCCTATACTGTATAAATTTAAATAATACAAATTTTAAAGTATTTCCATCAACTTCAATATGAAACTATTCAAAACTTGTTTTTAAAATGTAATAATATAATATATAATAAATACAATGTACACAATATAATACAGCACAACACAATACAATATAAATACCTTAAGAGGTAGATTTAGTGGAGCACTAGGTCTTTTTCTGCCATTAGTTCTTTATATTTCTAAATTTTCAATATACTGAAACTCTTATTGCTGAATATTACAGAAATTTAAATTTAAAGAAAAAAAACATATTTTCAGAATTATGTAAAGAATCTAATTCAGTACTTACAAACTGGAGATGATTCTGTAAAAAGGGAGGAAATTTCACTTGAAACCTTCTGCATGTAAAAGCATATCATTTAATAATTTTCTGTTTTTTGTTAATTGCTTATGGCTCTAATTATTTCAAGCTCCAACAAGTCCATAACAAAAATAAATCTTGCTAAGAAATCTTGCAATTTCTCAGATGGTTTAACAAGCCTTCTTTCCAATTTAGGACATAATGAGTCATATTGTAGAAAAATGATTGTTGAAAAAGAATTAAAGAATTTATCAGCCATAAAAATTAACATAAAATGCTTCAAGCTTAGGAGAGTGATCAAATCTAAAAACCTGGGACCCTACACTGAAAAAAGGTCAGAATCTGTCAATGTTACATACATGTTTATCTATAAATATGTTGATGATTTAAACATTCAGTTAGTTATGTACATATTGATTTGCATAGTATTTTTTTCTACAGCTTCATTCAACTGCTAAATGTGGAGAATGTTTTCTGAAATAGTCCCCTTAATTGTACTTAATAGCTGGACAATTGTGTTTAATAAAAACAGGAACAAGTTAAAAATTTGCTCTGCCTTTAATGGAAGATGAAATCATATATAAGGGCGGACATACTACAGAGAGATCTGGCTCGCCAAGACTACTAAATATCTTATCATTTGTTTTAATGTTATTGATTATAACTCAATCAGAATAGAACTGGAAGGAACCTTGGAGATCTTCTAGGCCAATCCTATACTCAAGCAAGAAAACCCTAAAGGCTCTGTCACACTGTCCAACGGATGCAAAATGTTAGTAAAAAGGACACAATGGAGGAGAAAAATGTTTCATCCATTGTTATCCGCTCTCAAAAGGGGCGAAAATTTGCATAACCAGAGCGGATAACACGGAAAGGAACGGACAGGGGGAGGACGCAGAGCGGATGTAAAGTGGATGCGGAATGGGAGCCCAGGAAGCGGATGGAAGCGGATGGGAGCGGATGGCACATCCGCAGGGCTTCCGGGGGGCTTCAGCGAAGCGGACGCGGAACAGATACAGCGGATGCACAGTGGATGAAGCGGATGCAAAGCGGAAGCCTAGCGGATACACAGCGGATGAAGCGGATGCACATCGGAAGCCTAGCGGATGCACAGCGGAAGCTGACCGGATGCCGAGCGTTAATTGCGTATGTGCGGGGGATGCATTGCGTAAGCCCCGCGGATATAAAGGGAAGCAGCTCCCAAGCAGGTCACCATTCAGAGGAAAGACCTGCTGCCGGATACATCGAGTCCTTGCCTGCCCTGCCTGCTTGCCTGCTGCAAGCCTTGCTGCAAGCCTTACTGCCAGCCTTCCTGCCAGCCTGCCTCCAAGCCTGCCTCACAGCCTCCTGGCCAGCCTCCCTGCCAGCCTTGCTCTCTGCCTCCCTGCCAGGCTTCCTGCCAGCCTTTCCTGCCAGCCTTGGTGCCTGCCTGCCTGCCAGCCTTCATGCCTGGCTGCCTGCCAGGCCTTGGTGCCAGCCTCCCTGCCAGCCAGCAACCCCACAACCATGGGGAAGAAGAGAAAGCCTCAGTAACCTGCCGCCATCCCTGGCAAGAGGGACAGGGTCACCCTCCAGCCTCCTGTCCTGACTCTGCTTCTGCTGGGGCTTCTGCTGCTCGGGCTCGCTCTTCTGGTGCTGGAGCTTCTGCTGGCGCTGCTCCTGGCGGTGGTGCTTCTGCTCGTGCTTACTCTGCTGAAGCTACTCCTGGCGGTGGTGCTTCTGCTGGTGCTTACTCTGCTGAAGCTGCTCCTGGCGGTGGTGCTTCTGCTCGTGCTTACTCTGCTGAAGCTGCTCCTCGTCCTGCTGGTCCTGCTCATCCTGCTCGTGCTCCTGGACTTGCTCATCCTGCTCGTATTGCTCGTGCTCCTGGTCTTGCTCGTCCTACTCATCCTGCTGGACCTGCTCGTGCTCCTGGTCCTGCTCGTGCTCATGGTCTTGTTGGTGCTGCTGGTGCTTACTCTGCTGCTGCTGATCCTAGTCCTGTTGGTGATGCTGGTGCTGGTGCAGGTGCTGCTGCTGCTGCTGCTGCTGATCCTGCTGCTGCTGTTGCTGCTGCTGATGATGATGATGATTATGATCCTGCTGGTGATGATGATGATGATGATGATGATGATGATGATGATGATGATGATCCTGCTGGCGCTGCTGCTGCTGGTGGTGTGGAGCAGCAGCCCCTACTACCTGGGAGCCCCTCTGAAGAGGGTCCATCTGGTTCTACCAAAGGGAGGAAGAGGCGTATGCGACAATGGGAGAGGAGGCAATACTCCATTCAGGAGGAATACGAGGATGAGGTGCTGGAGTGGCTGAGAGAGAATGACTATTTGTGGTGGAAGGGACACCGGCTGTACAGGGACACCAAGCGGAAGCATGCTGCTTGAAGAGAGAAGGCGGAGAGTATGGGCTACACTTCGGAGGTGCTCCTCGGCTGGTGGAAGCACATGCACACCTGGTAGGGGAAGCTGCACCTCAAGAAATCTGGCCAGGCCACGGTTAAGCTGACGGACAGAGAGACCTACGTCATGGTCAGGTGCAGCTTCCTGGAGGGTGAGATCCGCCACCGAGGAGCAGCCCCTCTGTCTACCCTCACTCTCCAGCAGCCTGCTGAGAGCCAGTCCTCTTCCAGCCGAGAATCAGTTCCTGTCTCCAGGCAGGTTTCTCTGGAGCGTGCCACGGCGGAGAACCAGCGGACAGGTGTTGTAACCGTGGTGGAGCACGTGGAGGACTCCCTGGTGCGGCGGGAGAAAGGAGACAGCGCGTCCACCACAGCCGTACCCGCATCCACCCACAGCTCCACCTCCACAGAAAGGCAGAGAGCCAGACAGCAGGAGGGGCAGAGCCACACTGTCCTGCTGGAGATCAGGGACACCATCCGGACCAGCATAGATCTCCTCTCTCAGCTGGTCCACACCGACTCCTCATCCTCCAACCACAAGCCCTTCCTCACCTATGTCAACCAGACCCTCGTGGACATGGCGGAACCCTAGTACCAGGTGGTGAAGGACTGGATCACCGAGCTGCTTCACAACCCTCCAGATCCAGAGGAACCTGCTCCCACCCAGTCCAGGTCTTCTCCTCCACCCCAGGTGATGTCCCTCCCATTCCAAGGCTTCCCACAGGCCCTCACCTACCAGGGCTACAGCTACTAGGAGGTGCAGCAGCACAGGCAGCAGCCCTTCCCAGTCCAGGCACAGAGTCATCGGATGACACCTTTGCCACCGGTTCCACATTGATGCCACCAATGCCACCCATGACACTGGTGCCAACAACGCCAACGATACCACCCATGACACTGATGCCACTCACACCACCAATGCCACCAACGCCAGTCCTCACCCAGCTGCAGAGTAGACAGCCCCACTACACTGCTCCTTCCTCCACCCCATAGCCAAGTCCAGCCTCAGTACACCTGTCCTCGGTACTAGGGCTGACACCCCATGGCATGGATGAAGGAGCTCTCAACATCACGGGGCTGAGCCAGCTGTCTGAGAGCTTTCTCAACACACCGTCACCTGTTGTTCTCTCGGGGCCAGGCACCCCAGTGGGGCTTCAGACCAGCACTCCAGCACCAGCGACCTCCACAGCACCTGGACCCTTCACCCATGAGACCGGGCACACCTCCGAGTGACCAAGAGGAGTGCCAGAGACTAGCTGGCTGGCTGGCTACCTGTGGACTTTATTTGGACACTTGACTTGGGTCATTTTTCTTTTACAGCTTGTTGTTCAATAAAGTTTATCTTTGATTCACACACTTGCTCCATTTCTTTTTTTTAATAAAGTCTTGGTGGAAACTTTTAGAATTGGTTTAAGCCTTTGCATGCTTGTGCGATGGGTTAAGATAGCAATGGGATGGACAGGGGTACCTGTGGGATGGGTAATAGCTGTGGGATGGGCAGGGATACCTGTGGGATGGGCAGGGATACCTTTGGGATGGCTAATAGCTGTGGGATAGATAAACATCCAGTGCAAGCATAATGGGACTGTATAGTCCACCCTCCCAGGTGCCACACCTATGGCCCTTTATTATCAATAATAATGTAATAATCATCCACACATGTCAACATAAACACAACTCTTTATTAAATGCCCTGATCATTGTAGGACCATTCAACATACATGGCCCAATCTCACCCGTGTGATGAGACAGGCTGAAGGAAGCATCCATTAATCATCTATCATCCTGTCTTGCCACTCCACTGCTCCAGCTGGGGAGTTGCACCAGTGTCTCAGGAGGTTGCGCTGCTTCTTCCCTTCATGTGAGGCTCTGTTGGGGCCTTGCACATCCACAGTGTCTATCAGGTTTTGCCCTTGCCTCCATTCCCCAGGCTCCATGTCCCCATTGCCTTGTTGGAGGTCCATGAGCCTGTTCTGCAACACTGGGTAGTGGGTGCGCATGAGATTGTGCAGGATGCAGCAAGCTTCCACGATCCTCCTCACGGTCTCTGGACGATGCTACATGGTGGTGAGAAGTACCTGGAACCTGTTGGCTAGGATGCCAAAGGCGTTTTCCACCACCCGCCTTGCCCTGGACAGCCTTTAGTTGAAGATCCTCTCTTCATGCGTGAGGAGTCTGGAGGTGTAGGGCTTCATGAGGTAGGTTCTGAGGGAGAAGGCATCATCCCCCATGATGAAGTAGGGCACATCTTGTGTGTCATTGGACAGTGGGTCTGGATCTGGGAAGCCCATGATGAGGTTGCGTTCCAGCCCCTGCTTGAGGTCACTGGCGTTGTATACCTAGGCATCTGAACATGATCCGTTGCCTGAAGCATCGATGTACATGAACTTGTAGTCAGCATCGACCATGGCAAAGAGGATGATGCTGAAGAAGCCCTTGGAGTTGAAATAAGTGGACCCCGAATTGCCTGGAGATTTGCAGGCCACGTGCTTGCCATCTATGGCTCCAACGATGTGGGGGAAGTTCCACTTCTGATACCACTGCTCTGCAACTTTCTTCCATCCTTCTTCAGTGGAGGGGTACTGGAGGAGCTCCTCCAGGTATTCTTCGATGATGGCCTGCACCACTTCTCTGACCACAATGCTGATGGTGTTGTGTGGCACCCTCCAGCCATACTGCATGCTCCTGTAGGTGGTCCCTGAGGCCAGGTGGCACAGAGTCAGTGCTACCTTGAGCCCAGGGTCCAGGCTGAGGTGGAAGTTGGTTTTTGCCTTGGTCAACCTGGGTGTCAGCCACTGCACAACTTCATCAAATATGGCTGGAGGCATCCTCATGAAGTTCTGGAATGCACGAGTGTCTTCCTTCCTGAGCTCCACCATCAGCTTGTTGTACAGTCCATACTCTGCTCTTCTGGTGATCCATCTTCGGACCCAGAGGCTTCTTGGCCGCCTCTTTTTCTTCCCGTATTAGAGTTCACAGAGCCTGTAGATGGCTTTGCAGTGTTGCAGAAGGTTGGTGGCTGCCAAAAGGACTTTGTTATGATCCACAGTGGACATGACTGGATGCTGTGGAAGAGCAAGAGTCAGATGAAGGCTTCAGAGGTCTGCACAGCTGGGCTGCTGTTCTGAAAGTGAGATCCAGATGAGTTGCTCCCTCTTTTTATAGGCAGTATAGGTTTTCCCCTAGGTGTCCCTTTGCATTCTCTAGGCATCCTCTAGACATCCTTAATATCCAAGATAGGTCCCCTCTGCGAACGTTTTTTCCATTTTAAATGCTTTGTTTCCATGCTGCATCCGCTAGGCATCCGTTCTGCATCTGTTCTGCATCCGTTCCGCTTCCTCCCTGCATCTGATTGGATGCGAGTTGCGTGGATGCGGAACGGATGCCTAGCGGATTTAGCGGATGCATATCGGATGCAGAACGGATGCCTAGCGGATGCCTCGCGGATGCAGAATGGACACATTGGATACATTTTCCGCTCAAAAGTTTTGAGTAGTTCAAAACTTTCTGAGTGGATGAAACATCAATAAATGGATGCTGGACGGATAGAGAGGAAGCAAAATGGAGGCAGTGAGTACAGAACGGATACATCGTGTTAACCAACAGATGGCAACCTTTTTTGTCCATTTTACATCCTCTTTCCATCCGTTGGTGCAGTGTGACAGGGGCTTAAACCATTCCAGAGAAGTGACTCCCCAGTCTCTTCTTAAAAACCTCCAGTGATGAAGCACCTATAACTTATGAAGGCAAGTTGTTCCATTAGTTAATTGTTCTCACTATGAAGGTGTTTGTCCTTAATTCCAGTTTGCTTCTCTCCTTGATTAGTTTCCATCCATTGTTTCTTTTCTTGCCCTCTGGTGCTTTGGAAGATAAGCTGACCCCTTCTTCTTTGTGGCAGTCCCTCAAATACTGGAATCCTGTTATCTTGTCACTCCTAGTCCTTCTTTTCTCTAGATTAGCCAAAGCCAAATTCTGCAACCATTCTTCATTTGTTTTTGTCTCCAGGTCTTTGATCATCAGTTGTTCATCTCTGAACTTTTTCCAAGGTCTCAACATATTTTTGATAATGTGATAGCCAAAATTGGATGCAATATTCCAGGTGTGGCCTTACTAAGTTTTTATAAAGTAGCACTAATATTTCTCTTGATTTTAATTTTGTGCCTCTGTTTAAACAACCAAGGATTTTGGTGGCTGCTGCTGTTGCACATTGCTGGCTCAAATTTAAGTGATTGTCCAAGGTTTCTCACAGTTACTGTTTTTGAGCCAGATTTCACCTAATCTGTACTTGTACCTTTGGTTTTTCTTGCCTAAGTGTAAAACCTTGCTTTTCTCAACATTACATTTCATTTTGTTGGATTGGGCCAACTGTTGGATTATTCAAATATGTCATTCAATCAAAATCACTGAATGACCTCATCCAGAGGCTTTATGTAGATATTCAATCATGGGAAGAAAAAACCCAAATCACCTGGAACTCTCAGGGGAGCAGTCACTAGGATGATCTTGTCTTTCTCACAACTAAAGACTGAAATAGGCATTGTAGGAATGAATGAAATCGCTGCAGAATCCAAGCTTTGCAGGTATTCCAGAAGGATAAAATTATTCATTGTATCCTTAATAAGTGTCATATCTCATTTTAGTTACAGAATTAACAACCCTTTGAAAAACTGCTTGAGCCAAAGGAATAAAAAACTATATATTAAATCAATTTACCTGAAATTCATTTCTGGAAGGGGAAAATTGTTTCAAAAATATAATTTGTATTTTTCCCCAAAACATTTAAGGAAAACAATATGGTTGATTCATTATTAATGGAATGTAAAATAAATTGTAATGCACAAACATCCAGATTCACACATGAAGGATTTAAACTGTCTACTTTACTATGTTCTACCTATAGTACAAGAATCTGCCCAGATAACATCCCTTTCCTTGGGAATAATAGTTAAAATTAACCTGACTCTATGGTATTTGGGGGGAGGTCAAGTCATTGTGTACACACTGAGGCTAACTTCCACTTGATCTCTCCTCCTTTCCTGGTTGGGAGCTTCCCAACATTTTATTATTTGTTATGTCAATATATATTCTATTTAGATGCCATTCCTCTCACTCACAGAGCACCTCTAATTAATAGGTTAACAGAGTTAGGAGCAGTGGTGGGATTCAGCGTATTTGCAATGTTTCATCCAAACTGCTAGCTAACTGCTTGTGCAGTTCAGAGAACCAGCTAAAAATAAAGTGCAAGATAGGTTCCCCTCCTCCCTTCAGTTAATAACTCTGGGCTGACAGCCAAGAACCACTTAACAGGCTACTTCATTGTGATAACAGCTGACACATGCCTTGAATAAAGTCAATAAACAATGGAAACTGACAGGATTAGGGCAGGGAAACATCCAGAAAACCCATCAGTCACTCATCTAGGGATGAGATTAACCTCTTCCCTTCAGGAAGAAGGACAAGATTACAAATATTTTCATTATAAAGGGTATTAAGTGATCAGCTGATACTTCCTAGAGTTCCCCAAGACCTTTTATAGTTGCTACAGTGTTGGCTACTTTTTGTTTCTTCCTGGAGGGATAAGATGCAGGAGGGGTAAATGATGTAGCTTGGTCATACAAGCTGTGAATTTAATGCAAGTGTGGTCCAATTAGAAGCTGTATGGCTTCTGCTGTGAAGCACTCAATTTAAAACATAGAGAACATAGAATAATAGAGTTGGAAGGGTTAATGGCTTTTGGCAGCATGCCCAGGCTTTCAATTAGCCTGAGTTGCTGCCCTTTCAGCTTTTGACTTTTTTAAAAAGAGGAATGGTTGTTTTAAGTTTTCTGCATTGTTTTTAGTGGTTCCTGGCACCGTCCTTTTGGAGTGTACTTCCCTCTTTCTGAAAGCCTCTTCTTATGGAGCACCCACAACTTCTGAAGCAAACTATTCCATTGGTTGATTGGTCTCACTCTTGGGAACTTTCTCCTTACTCCGAGGTTGCTTCTCTCTTTGGTTATTTTTCCAAAATAAAATTGTCATGCTTTTTGGTACTTGTCATGCTTTTTGGTACTTTGGAAAATAGATGGACCCTCTCATTTTTGTAAGAACCCCTCAAATATTGAAACAATGCTATTTTATTATGCTTTTTAAATATGAGTTGTGAGCACTATTTTATTGTGAGTTGGGGAGATGTTTGGCAAAATTGATTAAATGGAAAAAGGGGCATGTTTGAATTCGCTTTTTAAATCCTATCAGCACTTCTCTAGGTAAAAAAATGAAAGGTCATTAAAAAGATCACCACTATTACACAGCTGCAAAGCTGGGGTTATTTTTTCACTGTGAGTTTGAAACAATATCAACATTTCCAATGGAAAGAACTTGTAAAAGAAACATGAATGACTTTCCTACCTTTCTGGAGTTGACTAGGTTCTGCTAATTTGATGAAAGGTGGATGTCTCAGCTCTCTTCTCCCTGAGATCCTCTGCTTTTCCCACCCTTGCCTCCACCTTTCTGTCTTAATATAGCTGCTTAGTGATTTCTGCTGCCATTGCCTGTCAGTTACATGGCTGTGTTTATCGATGTTTTACCACATAACCCTAGCATGTGAGACAAGTAAGAATTTCACAGGCTATGCCATCATTAGAGAATAAATCAAAAAGTAGAGAAAAATAAAGTGGATAAAAATGAAATAAATCCAGTAATGTAAGGCAAGTGACTAGACAGTCAGTACCCCTCTCCTTTAAGCCCATGTCACACTGCACCAACGGATGCAAAGAGGATGTAAAATGGACAAGAAAGCTTGCCATCCGTTGGTTAACGCGATGTACTCACTGCCTCCGTTTTGCTTCCTCTCTATCCGTCCAGCATCTGTTTATTGATGTTTCATCCGCTCAGAAAGTTTTGAGCTGCCCAGAACTTTTGAGCGGAAAATGTATCCAATGCATCGGTTCTGCATCCTCTAGGCATACGGGGGACATCCGTTCTGCATCCATTATGCATCTGCTATATCCGCTAGGCATCCGCTGTGCATCCGCACAACTAAAATCCATTCCAGTGGCAGGGAGGAAGCAGAACAGACGTGCAACGTTAGTAGCACGGATGGAGAAAGGATGAAAGCGGATGCAGCTCATCTGCTCTGCATTCGCTCTGCTTCCGCTCTGCATCCTCTACGCATCCGCTCTGCATCCTCTACACATCCGCTCTGCATCCTCTACGCATCTGCTCTGCATCCTCTACGCATCCTCTACACATCCTCTACGCATCCTCTATACATCCGCTCTGCATCCTCTATACATCCGCTCTGCGTCCTCCCCACGTCCGTTCCTTTCCGTGTTATCCGTTCTGCTTATGCAAATTTTTGCCCCTTTTGAGAGCGGATAACAATGGATGGAACATTTTGCTCATCCGTTGTGTCCTTTTTGCATCCGTTGGGCAGTGTGACATGGCCTAAAGGACATCATTTTCACAAATGATTTGTTTATTTTGTTAGATGTTTATCCTATCTTTACTACTTTATAAGAAACTTAAGGTGCATAACTTATCTAATATTCCTTGCTCCTCTTAGTTTCCCCACAACCACAATCTGAGACACAGTTTGGGATGGCAGAAAATGGCTGGTCACTCAGTCAATTTTTCAAGCTTAAAATGGAATTAGAATCAGAGTCTCTTGGCTTGTAGGCCAGCACCTGAACCACTACTTTGCTTAAGAAAAGGAATGTCAAAATAACTTATAAGAATTGCATGCAGGGTTGGAAGAAACAACTTGGAAAGCTGCAAACATCACAGATAATATTTCAGAATAATCTCCCATAGAATGATGATAGTGGTGGGATTCTACCAGTTCACATGTATTTGCTGGAACCAGTTGTTAACATTCTAGGCATTTTGGAGAACTGGTTGTTAGAAGAAATTACTGGCCTAATCCTATAAGGAAGGCAGGAAGGAAACATTCTGGTGTTGCTTACAGAAACTGCCTCTCCGTTAACCCTTATTACATTATTACATTCTTGGCAGGACTAGACTTCCTGTCTCTGGAATTTCTCTGGAGGTTTCTTTTCCCTCCTTTGCTGGTACTTTGCTTGTGTTGTGTGACCACTGAAAAAAGTGACTTATGACCATTTTCACACTTATGACTGTTGCAGCATCCCCACAGTTACGAGAGGCCAGGTGAGAAGATGTGTGCCTCGAAGTGAGTGATGTTGAGTTGGCCACGCCCAGCCAGTAACATGACCACCAAGCCATGTCCACCCAATCCCATGACCACCAAGCCATGCCCACCAACTAAGCCACGCCCACAGAAGTGGTTGTTCAAAAAATTGAATCCCACCTCTGAATGATGGTGGTGGTGGGGAACCACAAAAGGTTGTAACAAATTACAATCTGAGATGGACTTGTTTGTAGGAAAGGAGACTAGAATGAGCAGTAATACTTTGCAACCTGAAGTCAAAATGTTTGGTATTTATTTGCACAAGGAAAGCATTCTTTTTATTTAAAAACTACTTGCTCCAGCAAGTAGTGAAAAGAAGTGCCTGGAAGAAGAGTGGCAAGGTGGACTGGGCATGGCAAGGAGAGACTGGGCATGATGAGGTGCCCCTTGACCCAGTCACATGACTACCCTATCCAGCTGGTCATTTGGGAAGAGAACCAGTTGTTAAATTATTTGTATCCCACCACGGATTGGAAGGGACCTTGTAGGTCATCTAGTCCTACATACCCAAATAGGAGAGACTACACCATTTCTGACAGATAGCAGTCTAATCTCTTCTTGAAATGTGCTATCATGGTTTCCTGGATTTTCTTTTCACTAGACTAGCCATGACCAATACCTGTAACCATTCTTCATTGTTATATATTGTTATAGCTATTTATCTCAGACAGATTCTAAGTGATATACAAAATTATTTTTTAACAATAAGAAATTAAACACTTTGAAGTGTTTAATTTAAAGAGTATGCTTCAAAAAGGTTATAAATCAATTCATTTTGGCAGACTTTTTAGAAAAAGCAATATTATATTTTATTCTTCTAAAAATTGCTTTCAAATATACATTTTTATCCTGAGTGTATAAGTTTAGGAATATATTTGGAAATTGATTGGTTCAACTGCACTTTGTTGGGTTTTTGTGCCGAAAGGCTAGGTCCCACTGGCCGACGGGTACGCAAAACGTATGCATAAAGGACACAGCGGATGAGCAAAATTTCAGGGCTGGCTCCATCCGTTGTCATCCGCTCCAAAAAGTGGCGAAAATTTGCATAAACAGAACAGAAGAGAACTGAAAAGAACGGACATGGGTAGTACGTAGCGGGGATGTTAAGTGGATGTTCATAGGAAGCCGAGTGGATGACAGTGGATGGAATCGGATGACACCTCCGAAGGGGTTCCTGGGGAGAATTGTGAAGCGGACGCATAGCGGAAGGGGCGGATGCATAGCGGATGAAGCGGAGGCAACACGGACGCCTATAGGAAGCAAAGCGGATGCTGCGCAGATGTATATTGGATGCAAAGTGTTCACTGCACATGTGGGGAGTATGAATTGTGGCAGTTCTGCAGATATAAAAGGATGCAGCACACATGCAGTCAGCTTTCAGGGGAAAGCCGTGTTGCCACAAACATCTAGGAGGAGCACCATGGTTCATCAGTCAGGGAAAAGAGGAAGCCCATGCCTACTCGTTCAAGCCCTGGCAAGAAGGACAGAACCAGCATCCCACCCCCTGGCACTGACTCTGAACCTCCTCCTCCTGCTGCTGCTGCTACTGCTATGGTGGACCAGCCCCAAGGCCCTCAAAGCCCTGCTGCTGAAGGCCCTGCTGTTCAAGCCCCTGAAGGCTCTGCTGCTCAAGCCCCTGAAGGCCCTGCTGCTCAAGCCCCTGCCAGAGGGAGGGAGAGGCAAGGCATGGAGAAGGGAGAGAGGAAACAGTACTCCATTTCCGAGGACCATGAGGAGGAGGTGCTGGAATGGCTGAGGGAGAACGAGTACCTCTGGAGAAAGGGCCACAGACTGTATTGGGACACCAAGAAGAAGCAGGCAGCTTGGAGAGACAAGGCAGAGAGCCTGGGGTACACTGCAGATGTAGTCCTGGGATGGTGGAAGCACATGCACACCTGGTATGGCAAGCTACACCTCAAAAAATCCGGGCAGGCCACTGTCAAGCTCACTGACCGGGAGATGTACGTCATGGCCAAGTGCAGTTTTCTGGAGGGTGAGATCCACCACCGAGGAGAAGCCCCTCTGACACCCCTCTCCCTTAGACAGCCCACAGACAGCCAGTCCTCTTCCAGCCAGGAGCCAGCTTCCCTGTCCAGGCAGATGTCTTCAGAGGGCCCGACGGCAGAGACCCTCCCAACATCTGTACTCCCCATGCCAGCACACTTGGAGGATCCCCTGTCACAAATGGAGGAAGAAACAGCAGCCACCAGAGGCCAACCCACACCCACACCCAGCTCCACAGGATGCAGGCAGAGAGGTAGACTGGAGGGCCAGAACCACAGTGTCCTGTTGGAGATCAGGGACACAATGAAGACCAGCACAAATCTTCTATCTCAGCTGGTCCACTTGCAGAGAGGATCCTCAGGCCGTCATACATTCATCACCTATGTGAGCCACACCCTCAGGGACCTGCCCGAGGTCCAGTACCAGGTGATGAAGGAGAAGTTCACAGCACTTCTGCACAAAACTCAAGGCCCAGCTGAAGCTGCTCCTACCCAGTCCAGGTCTGCTCCTCCACCCCAGGTGATGTCACAGCCCTTCCACAGCTTTCAACAGCCCCTCACCTACCAAGGCTATGACTACCAGGACTTCCCACATCAAAAACAGACCTTCCCAGTCCAGGCCCAGGTTCATCGCACACCACAGACTCCAGTCCTCACCCAGCTGCAGACCAGACAGTCCACTACACTCCTCCTTCCTCTACACCACAGCCAAGCCTGTCAATGGACAATCTGTCATCAGTCTTGGGCCTCACAACTCAGGTCCTTGATGAGGGGCCTCTCAACCTCACAGGACTAAGCCAGCTCTCGGACAGCTTTCTGAACACACCATCCCCTGTTGTACTCTCGGGGCCAAGCACCCCAATGGCGCCTCAGACCAGCACTCAAGCCACAGCCACCTCCAAAGTCCCATGGACATGACTCAGAGTGACTGAGAATAGTATCAGAGACTCAGTTGTACTTGTTCAGTTTATCTTTGCTTAAGACGTTTTACTTGGTTCATTTTGCTTTTTTAATAAAGTCAAAAAGTTTACCTAAGACAGTTAATAAAGGTTATCTTTGCTTAACACACTTAATTCAGTTTACTTGGTTCATTTTGCTTATTTAATAAAGTCATAGAGTTTACCTAAGACAGTTAAGAAAGGTTATCTTTGCTTAAGACACTTGGTTCATTTTTTTTACTTAATAAAGTGTTGGTGAAAACTTTGAAAAAATGATTAAGCCTTTGCATGCTTGTGGGATAGATAAGGATAGTTGTGAGATAGATAAACCTCCAGTGCAAGCATAGTGGGACTGTATGGTCCCCCATCCCAGCTGCCACACATATGGACCTTTATAATCAATAACAATTTATTCATTGATAAACACATTTTAAAATAAACAAAGCTCTTTGTTAATGCCCTATTCATTGTAGGGCCACTCAACATACATGGCACAATCTCATCAGTGTTATGAGACAGGCTCAAGGAAGCATCAATTAACCATCTATCATCCTGTCTTGCCACTCCACTGCTCCAGCTGGGGAGTTCCACCAGTGTCTCAGTTGGTTGTGCTGCTTCTTCCCTTCACGTGAAGCTCTGTTGGGGCCTTGTACATCCACAATGTCTATCAGGTTTTGTCCTTGCCTCCATTCACCAGGCTTCATGTCCCCATTCCCTTGTTGACAATCCACAAGTCTGTTCTGGAACACTGGGTGAGTGCACATGAGATTGTGCGGGATGCAGCAAGCTTCCACGATGCTCCTCACAGTATGTGGCTCATGCTGCATGGTGGTGAGACGTATCTGGAACCTGTTGGCCAGGATGCCAAAGGCGTTCTCCACCACCCGTCTTGCCCTGCACAGCCTGTAGTTGAAGATCCTCTCTTCACGGGTGAGGTATCTTGAACTGTACGGCTTCATGAGGTAGGTTCTGAGGGAGAAGGCGTCATCATCAATGATAAAGTTGGGCACAACTTGTGTGTCATTGGGTGGGGGGTCTGGATCTGGAAAACCCATGATGAGGTTGCGTTCCAGCACATCCTTGAGGTCACTGGCGTTGTATGCCTGGCCATCTGAAGCTGACCCATTGCCTGAAGCATCAATGTTGATGAACTTGTAGTCAGCATCAACCATGGCAAAGAGGATGATACTGTAGAAGCCCTTGTAGTTGAAATAAGTGGACGCTGAGTTGGCTGGAGCTTTGCAGGCCACGTGCTTCCCATCTATGGCTCCAACGGTGTGGGGAAAGTTCCACCTCTGATACCACTCTTCTGCAAGTTTCCTCCAGCCTTCTACAGTGCTGGGGCACTTGAGGAGCTCCCCCATGTATTCTTCGATGATGGTCTGCACCACTTCTCTGACCACTTTGGTGATGCTGTTGTGTGGCACTCTCCACACATACTGCATGTTTCTGTATGTGGTTCCAGAGGCCAGGCGGCACAGAGTCAGTATCACCTTAAGTCCAGGATCCAGGTTGGGACGGAAGTTGGTGCTAGGCTTGGTCAACCTGGGTCTCAGAAGGTCTACAACTTCATCAAACATGGCTGGTGGAATCCTCATGAAGTGATGGAATGCACGAGAGTCTTCATTCCTCAGCTCCACCATCAGCTTGTCATACAATCCAAATTCCATTCTTCTCATGATCCATCCTCGGACCTACACAGCTCTTGGACGTCTCCTTCTTCTTCTGTATAAAAGGTGAAACAGTCTGAACAGGTTTTGGTTCTGGTGATGAATGAGCGCAGCTATCATACGGACTGTGTCATGATCCATGGTGCAGAACAATTGATGATGTGGAAGACCAAGACCAAGGGTGAAGAGGTCTGTACACCATGGCTGCTGGACTCATACTGAGATCCAGATGATTTTCTCCCCCTTTTTATAGGAAATATCGGTGGTCTGCTATGGGGCCTTCTACATACTCTAGAAATACTGCAGACATCCTAAATATCTGAGGTACATCCCAGAAACAAACGTTTTGTCCATTTTAATCCTTTATATACGAGATGCATACGCTTCCATCCTTTCTATTTCTGTGCTACTAACGCTGTGTAGACGTTCTGTGCACCTTTCGTTTACTCCCTCTTTCCATTTTCAGCTGCAGTGGATGTGAGTTGAGGGGATGGCCAGAGGATGCTGTGAGGATACAGTGAACATTTAACAGATGATAACGGACATAGAACGTTTGTTGCCCATATATGTCGTGGATGTACATCATACGTGGCAGAAAGTTCATCTGTTCACGAAGTTTTGTGCAGCTCAATTTATTGCACAGATGAAATCTCAATGGATGGATCCTGGAGGGATAGAGTGTATGAAACACGTATGCAGTGAGTACACAATGGATGCATCGTGTTTTCCAATGGATGGCAAGCTTTTTTTAACGTTTTACATCCTCTTTGCATCCGTAACTGCAGTGGGACAGGGGCTTAAGGCAGGACTCTAACCTTGTGGTTTAATAACTGCACCAAATTGTCTCTCATCCTCTACTATAATGTTATTATAAATACTTTATGTATCTTCTTTGTCTTTTTAACAAATTCTTTATCTTAATAGCAACATATACTTTGAAAGCCATACTATTTTATGTAATCATTTGGATTTGCTTGCTTTTCAGAAATTTTGAATTCCTACCTTGTTTACAATTATTCCCAGGTTTTTTTTTATAATCTTTCTACATTAAATGATATTGAGTTACTCTTTGGATATCACCTGATCATTTAAAAAAAAATCAATTACATTCAGAACCTACTTGGTTGAAAGTGCTGGACCAGCTGATGGCACCCTCATGAATGGTGAACATTTTGTCTTTAGCAGCCCAGGGATCCAGCTTCCCAACTTTCACTCGATGGAAGGATTGGTTGGGGAATGTGACCCAGTTCTCAATCTCTAGTCCTGTAATCAGTTCTCTGTTCTTATCAAAGGAAATTTCATTTCCAACATTGTTGTTAAATGATATTCTTTGCAAAAAGAAGTGAAGCTGAATATGAAATAAATATGCAAAAATCAATTATGGATAATATATAGAGCTGTGTGATACCATGTTAATCTTTTTTATTTCAAACATTTTACAAATATGGATATCATTCTGCTCTAATGTTCTTGTGTTCCCCTCAAAGATGGTTATCTGTGGTCCTATATTAAAAAAAAATATCATACACTTACAGTCTACTAAAAATAATTCAGCATAATTCAGCCCAGAAAGCATATGTTAATATGTAAAAGTATAACTTATTGAATGAACCTGTTATTTAACAAATAAATGTAATCAAACTTGTATTATTTTTGCAAGACTTTAATATGCTTCTCCCCTGCTGTTATTAGAGACAGAATGATCAATGTAGATCAGATCACTTTAAATAAGTTTTAAAATTGAACAACTATGCAAAGAAGTAGGGAAGGGCTGGACTTATTTTTCAAAATGTCAACATTATCTTTCTCTAATGTTAAAAAGGATAGTATTGCTGCGTTTTGATTTTGTAAATAATGAAATTCAACCCTCTCTTCTCACATCCTCTCTCTCAATGAATGCATTCTCAATCATTTTGCCTTTAAATAGAAAATGTCATTGGTTCAACTGCACATTTTATTGTTTGATTGCTTATTAAATTTATATCCTACCCATTTCACTCTGAATCATGGTTCACATAATTGCCTTCTGGGCCTTTTTGCTAAAAAGCCTTCTTTGTGCACAGCTTCTAGATTGTATGCATAATTTGTCTGAGCCCCATGTTTAAACAATTCTTGTGACTTTTTACATTTTGCTTTTTGGACCTTATTCTTTGCACAATTCACTTTAAACAATCAATTAAATTTAAGACTGCTTTTCACTATCTTTATTGGCTCTCAATTTATCTTCTGACTGTCCTTTCTTGTGTATAGAGAAACCTAATTTAAAAGGAGGCTGGCTATATTCTCTAGCATAAACTGAGGACAATGAGCAAGATCAATTTGGTACCTTATTTCTAATGTATGCACTAGAATATTAGAACTTTCTGGTAGTGAATTTAGAATCATAATAAGAAATATTTCTACTTATATATTTGCATCCTATCTCTTAAATACATTCTCGGTTCTTGAATTTCATGCACATATTAATTTAATTCTCTTTTCTTATGCTTTTATTTAATGGCATCTATCAAAATATCTTTAACAAGGCATTTTCCTTTTCTCATACAATGGATTTCCAGATATGCTCAGATTGATCTAAATCTTATCGATGAATCAAGAAAGAGCTGTGCACCCCAGGAAGATCATTCATGCTGCTGTGTCATTTGTAGTTGTTTGAATCTCACTCTTTATTCATAGATCTTTTTTGTCTAGATAAAGGAATTGTCTTGTGGCCTCAGATGCATATTCATTTTGAAAAACCAAATAGAAACTTTTAGTTACCCCAGTTCCCACATGATTAAAAGTTTTCCATTATATTCCTTGTTTTAGGCACATACCCATATTGACTGAAGTATGTTCTGAGTATGTTTCTCATAACATCTGAGTATGTTTCTCTTCAAAAAAGACAGTTTACTTGTACAAGCAAGTTATTGTAAAGCTTGTTACAGGAAATAGTGCACATATATGTAGGAGGCATAGGCAAAGGGTGCACCACAACTAGTCTACAACCTATCACAAAGAGAGATAGAATGAGCTGTGAAGTTCAAAGCATGAAGGAAGTATACTGAATTTACCAATTCCACAAAAGAAAAGAAATAAGGAAGAAATCAGCAAGTCACTACAAATTTTCCATCTACATCTCACAGCCCTTTGTGATCAGATGTGAGATACTGGAGAATCAGTGGCACTCAATTCCCATTTCCAAATTACCTGCCATGGCTGGGCATCGTGAAGATTGAGTTTTCTACCACTCAGCTTTCTACTATGTTGTTGTGCCAGCTTCATGGCATGCAAAGCATATGCCACAGTATACACTGCATTATATATACTGTAACTATGACTAGTCATCCTCATTTCAAAAAAAGCCCCAGGAAGAGTCTCCAGTTTCTCCCTCCCTGTACACAAATTGTCCATTTCCTCATTCTCAGATGGATTTGGAAAAACACAATCAAATGATTGCTCCCACACGTTTTTGATAAAACCATCTTCTTTTGAAGAGAAATGGTTTCTTGTCTGAAGAAAATGTTGGAATCCTGCAACTTCATTTGAGTAGGCTGCAATTGTCAGAGCACCGTGGAGAACTTGGATATCCCAGCTTTTCTGATAAAAAAATGATGCAAGACCCACTTGGGAAGCCACAATCCATACCTTACCTTTTGGCTTTACAGAAACTATTTCCATTTCAGGTAGATGTAACAGCCATCTTAAATTTAGAAGATAATTATCACTGATTATGATAGCTTTGGCTTTGCTGTTAACAAGAAGATGAAATGTTTCAACAAGCCATTTCAGATTATCAAAAAAAGTGTTGAAATAAATTGGTTTGAATTGTTCCAGGAAGGCAATGCAGATGCCGTTAAGAGACAACATTGAAAAGATTAGATGCTCAAATTTTCTTCTAAGGTATTTTACAAGTACTCCAACCCAAGTCCATTTGAAGTGCAAAAGTATTTGAATAATCCCCATATAATGAATGTCTTCACCTGGAACTAAGTGGTAGTAGAAAGGACTTTCATTTGGAGCAGAACCAGTTGGGAACTATGGAAATAAGAATTGATTGTATAAATAGAAAAATAGAGAGGAGAAAGCATGATTGCAAAATAAAATGTATGCCCTCTCTAAATTAATAGCTCTGAAATATTTCATTATATGTTTTCAAATGATTTTTATACTCAAGATACTTATAAGACAATGGTCTGACTATATGAAAGTTATGTTTCCTTCCAAATCTTCAATTCTATGATTACCTTTTTTGCAATTCCCTAAATTTCCTTCTGTAAAAAGCCTGACATGTGAACTCGTGCTTTGGTTTAATATTTATATATGTACTGACTTGACTAACTGACTTGCATACTTAGAGTGCTTTACCTTGTGCCAGGACTCTGGGCAGCACATTACCTGGAAAAATGAAGTATAGTATAATAACAATGAAATAATAAATAAATGATACAATTTCAAATAAGAAAGAACTATAAAATTTCATGACAAGTTTATATATACATGTTGAAGTGTATATTAAAAGACTAAAGTCACTTTACAATAAATTTTATTTTTTTTCCAATTGCTATCCTAAAAAACATTGCAGTCTAAATTTTGCTTTGCCTTATTTCAGACCTTTATGAACTGCTATGGTTTATATGCTTCTTTTAGAATATTATATACCAACAGCTGGTAACTTTTTTTTTTAAACACATTTTATTCAGTTTTTCACATTAAAAACACATTAATGTTAAAACATATTTTAATGGACAACATGTTTCCAGGTCATCACCTTTACATACAAATATGACAGCAATTATACATCGATATATGCATACTTAATTCTATTATTACCTTTTCCATTCCAAATTTTCAGTAAGAAGAGAAACAAACATATTAATTCTAGCCTCTTTCATTACTCTCAATCGAAACATCTTTTTGTTTCATTTCAATTATTTCAAATATAATCCTTTAATATTTATAATAAAATAAAGATAAACAATATGTGTTTGCATAATAATAATAATAATAATAATAATAATAATAATAATAATAATAATAGTAATAATAAAGTTACCAATGTCTCTCCTTGCTTTTAGTAGTCTGTATTAACTTATTAATTTAGTTGGTTCTTTAGTATGTCATATTCCCATTACACATTCTTTTTATAAACTCTAGATTAATGTGAATTTTAACACTAAAAATAAAAAACAAGTATTGGTTTCCCCCCTTTTACTATTTTGAGTGTGACACCTCAATGATTAAAATATACCTTTATTCCTTCATCTTAATTCTCAATAAAACATTATTTTTAAGAAGTTACAATAATAATCATTACATCTTTTCACTTGGATTCCACAGCATATTTTCCCCCCTTGATTTTTAATAAGAGTTATCAGTATCTATATTACCCTATTTTCTAAATATTTTTAATTGCAGAAATATTATTATCCCTTGTCACCCTGCAGAATCCCCTTTTTAATTCATCAACCATTATCTCTGAAAAAACAATTTCTTTTCAACATTTTACTATTTCTGTATTTCTTTATTTTGTGCACCTGTTTTTTACTGCTTCTCCTCCACCTCTTTTCCCCATATCTTTTCTCATTCCAGTATATCCCTCCCTTTCTTAATATCTTCCTTTCCCCTTTTCTGCTGGGTCTTTCTGCCTTTCCTGACTTTACAGGTATCCCCCCTTTTGAATGCCTTCTTAAATCTCAACTTTTTAACCTTCCTTCTTTCCCCACTTCTTTGTAGTGTTCTTTGTGTTAACTGTCTTTTTAAAATGCCTTCTCCTTGAATCAACTCCTCCTCCTCTGAAGCTCTTTCTTCTTGTTCTTCAATCACCATTTCCATTTTTTTCTAACACAGAGCAAAGTGATTCAACTCTTTCCTGTAGTAATTCTCTCATATTTTTAAGTTCCATTTTTAATTCCCGAAGAGATATCATCATTACACACTCTTATATTTTTTGATCATTGAAGTCCAAAAAAAAAAAAAAACTTTTACTTTCCTTCTTTCTTCATTCAATTTTCTAAAGTTCTCAGTTATTCCAGCTGAGGGTCTAGACCAAAAACATCAATCAATCTCACAGTCAGTCTTTCCTTGCTTTTTTCTTTACTCTGGTTCTGCTTTCACTTTCTAAGATTCTTACTTTGTTTCAATATTTCTTTAATGTTATATCCACACAAGTTCATTCAGAAACAGGATGCTTTCCCTTTTTGTCAAAAGGTGGCACTTTCCATTATACAAAGTCTCCACCTTTCCCCCCTATTTTTTTATTTAGGGTTTTTCAAACCTCAATATTCCAGCACAGTCCAGTCTCCAATTTGTAAGCTTTGTTATTATTATTTTTGGATAATCCTAAATCCAGCTTTATTTTATGCCTGTTTATTCCCAAATTATTTTAGTCCAATTTAATTAAATCTTTAGTTCCAGCTTCTTCCTTTCTGGGTTCAAAGCCCCGCTTAACTGTCAAAAATATTTTCTTTTTTTTTTTTCCTGTCCCTTTGTAATTTCGCTGCTCACTTTTCTTTTCTTAAAAATTCCATGTTACCTTAATCCTGAGGTACTTTTGTTTAGTTGTATTGCCCAGTTGTCCCGGTTCAGACGTTATCCACCTCTTTGTTCCCTCCTGCACAAATCTTAATCCATCTGAGTCCTCCTCTTCGGGGTGGCCATTTTAAACCACCATTGCAGTCATCTTCGGGGGGAAAAAGACCAAGCCCAGGGGGGGAGATGTGGCTCCCCTCAACCTGACTTGCTGCTTCCCCTTACTCCACTGCCTCTCCAAGGCAGCTACAGCCCCTAATTGTAATGATTGGGGCTCTCCAATGAAAGAGCACAGACCATAGCGGCAGAGAGTCGCGATCTACAGTCTGTCAGCAAGGAGGCTCTACCTTCTTGCTGCTGGTAAATTTTTTCAAGAGTACACCATTCTCATGTGATTTTTTTACAGATTACAGATGCCATACAAGAATAGAGTGTGCTTCTGTATGGCCTCCGAACTCTTCAGAAGAACTGCAAGAGAACTATTCTCTCATAGTGACTTGAGAATCACTTTTGGAGGCTGTGGAGGCTGCAAATACTGGGAACTGATCTGATATGTCTTCTGAAGCATCTGTAAGTTGCATGAGAATGGGAAGCACTTTTACACAGTTATCAGATGTTTTAGAGGCCACAAAAGAGCATTATCTGAACCTACTTCAAGAATGAAGGTCTTGAGTGACCTGGAGCAGACTTAGGCAGGCCACAGGGGCTGTTAGCACAATACTAATTGAAGGTCAGCAGCATGCAGCAGATTCTGGGGAATGGTGGGGCGGGGGGGGGGGCTGCTACCAGTTCACCCCAGTTTGGGTGAACCAGTAACTATTTTTTTCATTTTTAATTACCAGTTCAGTGAACTGGCAAATCTGACCCCTTGGCTGGCCCCACGCACGCTGCACTCCTCTTCCGAGAGTCTCCACATGGCTGATTTTGGATGCAGGGGCCACATGGAGGCTCAGGGAGGGCAAAAAATGGGCCTCCTGGAAACAGGCCTTCAGAGCCCGGGGAGCTGAAAAGTCCCCCACCATGGTGCAGGAGGCTGACTAGCTAATGCCCTTGCCCATACCCATACCACCCCGCAAACAGGCAGAGAACCAGTTACTAAAATTTTTGAAGTCTACCCCTGGGTGGGACATGGCAATAATCACACAAGGTGGCTGTTTTGAGTGGCAATCATGACATTAGGGATGAAGTCAGGGCCTGGGCTTTGACTTTAGTCCAGTCTCAGTTCTTCTGTGCTTCTCTTCAAGGTGCCCTAGATATGGGGGAGAATGGGAGATAGATTTTTTTGTTTGTTGTTTGATGAAGGGAGTAACAAGCCAGCAGAATCAAGTTAGCATTTTCTAATTTTTTTAAGATCCCAGCCCCAAAATGTTTGCTGCTTTAGAATGTTAAATTGGTCAGGAATTACATTGTATCTCCAAGGATAGTCCAGTCAATTCCTCTTCAATTTACTGTTCAAGTTAAGATGAGATATTGGGGGAAAGTGACAATACATCAAGGACAAGACAGAATTTCTATTGCACTATAACTGCTAATGAGGCTTCTGATTCTGCCCTACATGGAATCTCCAGTAATTATTTTATCTGGTTTTAAGTTCAAGGGTATCTTTCCCTGCACTAAAATATATTGTTTGCCAAGATTTAATGTTGGATTCCTTTCTAATAGGGATTCTTTCATCATTCATCTCCTTGACTGATAGCCATACTGACAGCCATATCCTTTAATTTCCATCATGATTGATTACCTTGCTTTAAACAAGTATGAAATAAGCTTTGGATGATGATCAAGAAGAACCTGGTACATGTTCTCAACCATTGTACACTTTGGGTCAGTCCCATCTTCTTAATATAACTTATCTTATCTGATAATTGTTCAGAAATATATAGGCTATTCTCCCTTACTGACTGCTTTGACCATTTGATGTTATAATGGCTTTAAAAAGGGTTTTGACCAATCCTTACATTTACCATTTTTATAGTTTTTGACTAATCCTTGCATTTACCATTTTACAGCAGCCTATGGTCATGTGTTCATTTTTTGGGAACTTACAGCTGGTGCATATTTATGACCATCACAGAATCCCATTTCACAGACTTCACAACTGGCTTCCAACAAGCAGAATTAATGGAGAACACAGAAGTGAAATCGCAAATCATGGTAAAATGGTTTCTTTCCACATAGTCATAATGATTTGGTTAATGACAGAAGCAGAGGTGAGCTTATATGTCTAGCATGAGCATATGATGTGTCAATTAACAACTATGGTGCTTAGTAAAAAAGTAGTAGGTCTCAATTTAACCACCAAATGAGGATTACCTGCAAAAAGCAAAAACATTACCTTTGTCTCCTTAACCACCTGAATGAAAGGCAGGATATAAAAATAATTAGGAAAAAAAACAAAAATTAAATGTAGAAACATTAATATTTTTCTCATAGTATTAGAAAATAATAGGATATTACAAAAAATAAGTTTCTGTATAATAGTTAATGATTAATTAACATTAATGAATAATCTTTGAAATTCAGTAATAGTCAAACCAAATTCTGAGGTTGAATTTGTCTTTATTTTATGATTTATTAAATACTTTCTCTTTAATATGGTCCATAGAGACCATATCATATGTATAATGTGTACATGAAAGTCAATTATATCTTGAGGCTTTGTAATCTCCTTTATCTGAAAAGACAAAGACATATTATTTAGGAAGTAATAGTTATTGTTTAATTTTAATTGATTTTTCCACATCTTACCTGTGGAACTTTGTAAGAGTCTAAAATATCTACCATATCAAAAGTGATTGCAGGATCAATAGTTCCAATAACTGATATGAGTTTGTTCAGGATGCCACACTGGTAATTGGGAATTAAATGGTTCTGAACAGAGAAAAGTCCCAATGTAGCATGATATGTCTGAGCCCCAGCATAGCTATCATAGATTCTGAAGCCCAAAGTGATATTAGGTAAGAGCTGGAGGTCCTCATTGATCTTCTTCACAGTAAATATCATGGTTAATATATGTTGATAATGCTTAGTGAGGACTCTGCCAAAAAAAAAATAGAATCAAAGTTGTATCAAATGAAATTCTCCTTCTAAAAAAGACCAGTAAAAATAACCTCTTACAAAAATCTTACAAACTAATAATCAGTCTTTCAAGTTAACATATTAATGGTTAAACGCCATCAAAATAATTATTTAGGAGGTAATAGTTATTGTTAATTTTAATTGATTTATATAATATGATAGATAGATAGATAGATAGATAGATAGATAGATAGATAGATAGAT
>BLBF01000050.1:92348-146990 GCA_015471245.1 Laticauda colubrina
GATAGATAGATAGATAGATAGATAGATAGATAGATAGATAGATAGATAGATAGATAGATATTGTGAATTGTTTTTGAAGAGAATAATGGCAGTTTTTTCTATCCCTTTGATAATTGTAACCAATTCTAATTATGTGAAACTGACCAGAATCATTGCCAAGAATGTAACATAGCATTGTATAAATGGGAAGTAAAATTGCATTAATCACTTTTTCTTACAGGTGGTTTCATTTTAAGGTAAGCGATTGCAAAAAAATAAAATAAAAAGAGGGGGAAGTCAATGTAGCATAGAATTAATATTTAGTCTTATTTCAAGAAGAGGCCTTCCTATATCTTTTTGAAGAAATGTTGACTTTTAAAGTACCGCAAATATTTTGCATAATTCAGTAATGTATAATTGCAGCTAAACCCAAGTTCTACAAGTTAGCTGGTGTTAAAGCTAATTTGCCTCCCACAGTGCACCAAAGATAAGTGCATAAGCATTGAATAGAACTGCCTGTCTCATTTTCTGAAATAAAATGTTTATTTATTTTTTGTTTATTTCTACTCATCTCACCAGGAGGTGATGCTGACAAACAAGTAAAACAACAAAATAAAACATTAGATATTAAAATAATAAATATTAACTTTAAAATTTACTTAAAATTTTAAAAAATGGTTAGGAAGAGAGCAATATGCTGTCTCTGTCTGAACATACTTATTCCCATAGTTTAGTGCAATTTCAAATTTTTTTTACCAAGTCAGTTTTAGAGGCTGATGCTGCAATTTTCATTCCCAGGAGAGTAGGGAGTGGGGAGGAATGCAATAGCCATGAAGTTGATTTAAAAAAAAATAAAATTAAGGAACGTAGATTCTTACTGTGAGTTTCCTTTAGAAAATATAAGAAAATAATGTATAAGCTAAAAATGTCATTCAGTTCTGGAAAAGAGTATTTTAATCAATCTAGATAATTATGATTTTTAAAATAGAATTTATCTAGCCTGATTTAGACAATATAAATAAATAATGACTTACAGGGATTCACCAAGAAGAGAATGATGGGGATCATCCTCAAAGCTTCCCACATCTCTAGTTATGAAGACAAAAGAAGTAATTCCACCAATGATTAGATCACCTGGTTGGAAATATTTATGATCAATTGGGACAGGATCTCGTATTCTGCATTTTCTTATCTCAGTTTTGCTAGTGACATGTGACAATTGCTGCAGGAAAAGAACCATTACTATCATAAAAAATAATAATCCCAATTTGATAAAGTCTCTCATTTCCATGTAATGCTCAACTATCACTAAAATTTGACTAGGTAGAACTGAATCTATCTCTGTTCTTATAATGACTTTTATTCTGAATCTTAGAATACAAATGGTTCAAAGAATTAATTATAATAATAACCTTAGCTGCCTCTAAACCCAAGATTATTGTCAGCACTTTGTTTTTCATTCTTTCAAGAATAATAATTTTGTCAATCAGCAATTTACTGAGTAGCAAGTTTAAAAAATTTTTTTTCATAATTATAAGGGAAGAGGAAATTGCAACCTTCAAATTATTACTGAAATAGTAAGGTAGAATGAGTCAATAAGTTATCATGTAATTAAAAAAATGGTTGGAGATAAGCAGAAATTAGATGGAGTCAAGATGGAGATATTCATGTTGCATTCTACATTTTAATTTTTTTAGCAAAAACAAAAGTTTAAGACAATGTAAGAGAATAATTATATTTCTTTACACCTTTATAATAAGGTGCTTTCCCTCCTTTCAGTTGCCTTCACAGTTGCAGTAATATTCTAGGAAATACTTTTTTGGCTTGAGGTGCTTGCCTCTTACCAAAAATAACAATGCAAAATATCATCAATATTTGAGGTGTGGCAGTGCAGGGATTATAATGCTGTACTGCAGGCTACTTCTGCTGACTGATCTAATTAAAAACAATCCTGAGTAGGATCTCAACATTAATTTTAAGTTGCTGAACAAAATGACTCCTAAATATCTCAGGGCAACTCACACATAAATTTATACTACTTACACACATATAAACTAGGCAAATATATGTGATTAACATAAACTATAAATAATATTAAGATTATCAGAATGATTAAATATTATTTATAAGGGTGAATAATAAGGACTCTTTGAAAATCCAAAAGGCAATCCTTTCACTACAACAAGCAGCATAATTTTATTCCATTGCAGTGTGGAAAAATGTTCAATTTCTCTTGTTTAGAATAACAAAATATTATCAAAATCTTAAATCTAAATATATTTTCTAGAATATTGATTGATGAATTCATTTTAGCAACCATATAGATGACTCCATGTTAATCGATCCCTTACTTGTTCTTTCAAGTCTCCCAATGGTACAGTTCTCACTGCTATAACCATTTACCTCGCTGGTTGTTCTTTCCTTTTTCCTTTCATCTTTCCCAGCTGGTTTGGTTCTACAGCCCAATAGGACAAACACAGACTTTGGGGGGGGGGCAGAGCTGGCGTTGCAACGATACAGCATGCATTCTCGGAGGTCTGAGATTGCAGCTGATATCTTTGCTCCTGGAAGGTCCAAACGGACCTAAATCATCCCGAAGAGATGGTGATAGTGAAGAGCACATCCTGTACATCTCAGGGATACCACAAAGTCCCTGGTCAATCCAGGAGAAGCCCTCCTTGCCAGCGGCAGAGAGGCAGCCATTAAAGCTGCTGAAGTTGGGACAGCTCCGAACAGAAGATGCTTGAAAGAGAAAGTGTGTCGGTTTGGTGAGAACTTTTCTTTTATTATTCTAAGACTTAAAAGGACTTTAAAGGACACCCTAAAGAAAAGAAAGAATCTGTAAAAGTTTTGACAGAACTGAATAAGTGGTGGTTTTAAACATGTCAAAGTAAGGCTTTGTTTTTTGTTGATTTTTTATTGCTGGACTTCTGTCGTGATTTTACATTTGCTAACTGGACTGGTTCTATTTACATCTATTTTTTCTTCTCTTTTTTGACTTTGCAATATTTTAGGTTAGAGGCTTCCTTTAGTTATTTTTATATGCTTGTCTTTTTCCTTTTTAACTTTTATTACGTTTTCTCTGGGAAAGGAGGGGGAAAGTAAGAGTAAAGAAATTTTGTAACACTGCCAACTAGAGGCTTGAAAATGTTTTAGACGAAGCTGAGAAAGCTGAGAAAGAAAGATCTGAAACTCCCTTTCAAGGATATTGCTATGTGATAAGATAGAGGGAAGAGCATGGGAGAGTGTTATTGCAAGTGTTCTTTTGGATTTCTATCAACAATTGAAACTTGGCTTTGAAGCTTGTGGAGAAGAGAGTTATAACAAGAGCGTTGGATAATTAAATAAAGTGCAGTGTGTCTTTTTTATTTTGTTTAAGTTGTGCTACCCCTCCTTACCAGCTGTACTGTTCACTTTAAAAAACAACAACATTATTTTTGTAATATTTCCATTTTTCCTTTATATTTTAAAGGGAAAGCCTCAAAATTTCCCCCTTTTTTTTCATCTTTGGGATTTTTTGTTTTTTGATCTATTCTCTTGGTTCACTTTTATGCCTTTTTTTTATTTGAGAACTCTTAATTGGATTAAGGTGTTGAAGGACCTGAAGAATTTTTCTTTTTTTTTTCTCTCCTTTTTTTTCTCTTTTTAAACCTTTTTTATTTTTCTCCTTCCTTTTTACTTAACTATTGATTGGATTACGGTTAAGAAGAACCTGAATAATTTTTTTTCTCCTTTTCTTTTTATTATTATTGGGTTTTTCTCTCTACCATTTTTATTTTTCACCTTGGATTATAATTGGCTATTTCATAGTTGGATTAGGGTTTAGAAGAACCTGAAAACTTCGAATTGTTTAAAATGAGTAGGAAGTTTATAGCTTCTGGCTCCTCAACTTCTACTTCTGCCTCCCCACCATCTGGAGGACAATGTTCAATTCAGACAATGTTAAAGCAAGACAAAGATCAAGAAAAAGTGACTCTACAAATGATTATACAAGGAATCCAAGACCTTAAAACAAAATCAGATACCATTGAAAAGAGAATAGAGAACACTGAGCAAAGAGAATATTGAACAAAAAATAGGGAAAACTGATGAAAAAGTGGAGAATATTCAAAAAATGATGGTGAAGTATGATGAGAGATTCCAAAAAATTGAAGAAGAAGATAAACAAAGAGACAAGAAGATTGGAGATATTGATAGCAGATTAACAGTGGTTGAACAAGATAAAAGTGGGATGCTTAAATGGGAGATGGACAGATCAGAATTTTATCTCAGATTTCAAAACATAGAGGAAGAAAAAGGACAAAATCTAGCTGAGATAATGATAGAAATATTGGCTGAAGCTTTGAAAATAATAGAAGAGAAGATGATGAATGGAGTAGATGAGGTATACCGAGTTTTTACAAGATATGCGATGAGAAATAACCTACCAAGAGAAGTTCATATCAGTATTATAAAAAAAGCCATTAAAACACAAATATTACAAGTGGTAAGAGAGAAAACATTGAAATACAAAGGCAAGGAGATTGTGGTTTTAAAGCAAATACCCAGAAGAGTGAGAGAGATGAGAAGACAATATCGATTTTTGACTAAAATGCTATTGAAAAAAGAGATAAATTATAGATGGCTAATTCCAGAAGGGTTAATGTTTACATGGCAAGAACAGTGACATAGAATTGACTCAATTGAGAAAGCAGAATTATTTTATGCAGAATTTTTTGGAAGGAGAGAGAAGGAGGCAGAAAAAGAGATTTCAATAATTGAATTCCAAGATGACCAAATGAAGACTGAAAAAGAAGAAAGCGCAGTAGGTGGATTGGTGGAGACTAAAGAACAACGTAAACCAAGATCTACAAGAGCTGCCAACCCAATTATAAAGCATAATTATGGAAGAGAAAAAACTGATTACAATGAATATAAATGGACTTCATTCAGCTGTTAAAAGAAGGAAAATTTTTCACAAATTAGAGAAACTAAAATTTGATATAATTTGTCTACAAGAAGTACATATGAAAAAACAATATGAACAATTGTTGATACAGCCAAAATCAGGGAAAATATTTACTTCTTTGACTCAATCTAAAGGCTAGGTCACACTAGCCGACGGATGCAAAACGTATGAAAAAAGGACACAGCGGACGAGAAAATTTTCCATCCGTCGTTATCCGCTCTCGAAAGTGCCCCAAATTTGCATAAACAGAGTGGACAACAATGGAAAGGAACGGACGTGGGGAGGATGTAGCGAGGATGTAAAGTGGATATTCATAGGAAGCCTAGCAGATGAAAGTGGATGGAAGCGGATGAAACATCAGCAGGGTTTTCGGGGGACAACAGCGAAACGGATGCATAGTGGAAGGAGCGGAGGCATTACGGATGTGTAGCGGATAATGCGGATGCATCACGGACTCCTATAGGATGCATAGCGGATGCGTAGCGGATGCAAAGCATTCACTGCGCATGCGGGGAGGATGAATTGTGTAAGCTCCGTGGATAAAAGGATGCAGCTCGCAAGCAGGTCACCATTCAGAGGAAAGACCTGCTGCCAGAGACATCTTGAGAGAACACCATGGGGAAGAAGAGGAAGCCTGTGCCTACCCCTGCCAGCCCTGGCAAGAAGGACAGAACCACCATCCCACCCCCTGGCACTGACTCTGAAGCTGCTGATGCTCCTGGTGTTGCTGCTGCTGGTGCTTCTCCTGCTGGTGCTGCTGCTGGTGTTGCTGCTGCTGCTGGTGCTTCTCCTGCTGGTGGTGATGGTGCTTCTCCTGCTGCTGCTGCTGCTGCTTTTACTGCTGCTGCTGCTGCTGCTTCTGCTGCTGTGGTGGACTAGCCCCAAGGCCCTCAAAGCCCTGCTGCTGAAGGCCCTGAAGCCCTTACCAGAAGGAGGAAAAGGCAAGGCAGGGAGAAGAGGGAGAGGAAACAGTACTCCATTTCCAAAGACCATGAGGAGGAGGTGCTGGAATGGCTGAGGGAGAACAAGTACCTGTGGAGGAAGGGCCACAGGCTCTATCGTGACACCAAGCGGAAGCAGGCAGCGTGGAGAGAGAAGGCGGAGAGCCTGGGCTACACTTCAGATGTCCTCCTGGGGTGGTGGAAGCATATGCACACCTGGCATTGCAAGCTGCATCTGAAGAGATCCGGGCAGGCCGCTGTCAAGCTCACTGACTGGGAGACCTATATCATGGCCAGGTGCAGCTTCCTGGAGGGTGAGGTCCGCCACGGAGGAGCATCCCCTCTGACACCCCTCTCCCTCAGACAGCCCACAGACAGCCAGTCCTCTTCCAGCCAGGAGACAGCTATCATGTCCAGGCAAGTGTCTTCGGAGGGCCCCACAACAGAGACCCCCCTGACAGCTGCACTCTCCATGCCAGAGGACATGGAGGATCCGCTGTCTCAGATAGAGCAAGAAGAAGCAGCCACAAGAGACCAACCCACACCCACACCCAGCTCCACCTCCACAGAAAGCAGGCAGAGAGGCAGACTAGAGGGACAAAGCCACACTGTCCTTTTGGAGATCAGGGAGACAATAAAAGCTAGCACAGATCTCCTCTCCCAGCTGGTCCACTTCGACATACCATCCTCAACCGCAAGCCCTTCATCACGTACGTGAGCCAGACCCTCATGGACATGCCCGAGGCCCAGTACCAGGTGATGAAGGAGAGGATCACAGCTCTTCTGCACCACCCTCTAGGCCCAGATGAACCTGCTGCTACCCACTCCAGGTCTGCTCCTCCACCCCAGGCGATGTCACAGCTTTTCCACTGATATCAGCAGTCCCTCGCCAACCAAGCCAACCACTACCAGGACTTCCCACAGCAGAGGCAGCCCTTCCCAGTCCACAACCAGGTTCCTCAGATGCCACAGATGCCACAGATGCCTCAGCTGACCCAGCTGCAGACCAGACAGCCCCACTACACTCCTCCTTCCTCCACCCCACAGCCAAGCCCTTCCTCAGAACATCTGTCACCAGTCTTGGGCCTCACATCCCAGGTCCTTGAGGAAGTGCCTCTCAACCTCAAGGGACTGAGTCAGCTCTCTGAGAGCTTCCTGCACATACCATCTCCTCTTGTACTCTTGGGGCCAGGCACCCCAATGGCACCTCAGACCAGCACTCCAGCAACACCCACCTCCACAGTCCCTGGCCTCTTTACCTCTGAGACCATGGGCACACCTCAGAGTGACTGAGAAGAGTGCCATAGATTGAGTTGTTACCCATTCACCTTATCTTTGCTTAAAGACACTTTACTTGGGTCATTTTGCTTTTTAATAAAGTCATATAGTTTGTTGTTAATAAAGGTTATCTTTGCTTCACACGCTTGGTTCATCTTTTTTACTTAATAAAATGTTGGGGAAAACTTTGAAAAAAGAGTTAAGCCTTTTCATGCTTGTGGGATTGGTAAGGATAGCTGTGGAATGGATAGCTGTGGGATGGGTAAGGATAGCTGTGGGATGGATAGCTGTGGGATTGGTAAGGATAGTTGTGGGATGGGTAAGGATAGCTGTGGGATGGGTAAGGATAGTTGTGGAATGGGTAAGGATAGTTGTGGGATGGGTAAGGATGGTTGTGAGATAGATAAACCTCCAGTGCAAGCATAGTGGGACTGTATGGTCCATCCTCCCAGCTGCCACACATATGGCCCTTTATTATCAATAACAATTTATTCATTGATCAATGATTTGTTTGTTTGTTTTCAACATAAACAAAAATTTTCAACATAAACATAAATTTGTTTCAACATAAACAAAACTCTTTATGAATGCCCTATTCATTGTAAGGCCACTCAACATACATGGCACAATCTCATCAGTGTGATGAGACAGGCTGAAGGAAGCATCCATTAAGCATCTACCATCCTGTCTTACCACTCCACTGCTCCAGCTAGGGAGTTGCACCAGTGTTTCAGGAGGTTGTGCTGCTTCTTCCCTTCACGTGAAGCTCTGTTGGGGCCTTGCACATCCACAGTGTCTATCAGGTTTTGTCCTTGCCTCCATTCACCAGGTTCCATGTCCCCATTGCCTTGTTGGTGGTCCACAAGCCTGTTCTGCAACAATGGGTAGTGGATGCGCATGAGATTGTGCAGGATGAAGCAGGCTTCCACGATGCTCCTCACGGTCTCTGGGCGATGCTGTATGGTGGTGAGAAGTACCTGGAACCTGTTGGCCAGGATGCCAAAGGCGTTCTCCACCACCCGCCTTGCCCTGGACAGCCTGTAGTTGAAGATCCTCTCTTCACGGGTGAGGCATCTGGAAGTGTTGGGCTTCATGAGGTAGGTTCTAAGGGAGAAGGCATCATCATCCATGATGAAGTAGGGCACATCTTGTGTGTCATTGGGTAGAGGGTCTGAATCTGGGAAACCCATGATGAGGTTGCGTTCCAGCCCACCCTTGAGGTCACTGGTGTTGCATATCTGGGCATCTGAAGCTGACCCATTGCCTGAAGCATCAATGTACATGAACTTGTAGTCAGCATCGACCATGGCGAAGAGGATGATGCTGAAGAACCCCTTGTAGTTGAAATAATTGGACCCTGAATTGGCTGGAGCTTTGCAGGCCAGGTGCTTCCCATCTATGGCTCCAATGGTGTGGGGAAAGTTCCACCTCTGATACCACTGCTCTGCAACTTTCCTCCAGCCTTCTTCAGTGGTGGGGAACTGGATGAGCTCCTCCACATATTTTTCGATGATGGCCTGCACCACTTCTCTGACCACAATACTGATGGTGTTGTGTGGCACCCTCCAGGCATATTGCATGTTTCTGTATGTGGTCCCAGAGGCCAGGTGGCGCAGAGTCAGTGCCACCTTCAATCCAGAGTCCAGGCTGGGACGGAAGTTGGTGCTTGCCTTGGTCAACCTGGGTCTCAGAACTCTACAACTTCGTCATACATGGCTGGTGGCATCCTCATGAAGTGCTGGAATGCACAAGGGTTTTAATTCCTCAGCTCCAGCATCAGCTTGTCATCGAGTCCAAACTCAACTCTTCTCCTGAGACATCTTCGAACCCAGATGCTTCTTGGACGTCTCCTTCTTCACCTTGTATAGAAAAGGTGAAACAATCTGAAGAGGGCTTGGTTCTGGTGTTGAATGATGGTGGATACCAAAAGAAGTGTGCGATGATCCATGGTGGAGATTAATGGATGCTGTGGAAGAGCAAGAGCAAGGCTGAAGAGGTCTGCACAGCAGGGCTGCTGGACTGAAAGTGAGATCCAGGTGATTTCCTCCCCCTTTTCATAGGAAATGTCAGTTTTCCACTAGGTGTCCTTTCACATATTCTAGACATCCTCCAGACATCCTAAATATACGAGATACATCCCATATGCAAATGTTTTGTCCATTTTAATGCTTTATATACGAGATGCATCCACTTACATCCTTTCTATGTCCGTGCTACATACGCTGTGTGGACGTTCCATGTACCTTTTGCTTCATCCCTCTTTCCACTTTCCGCTGCAGTGGATGTGAGTTGCGCGGATGGCCAGAGGATGCTGAGAGAATACATCGGACGTGTAACGGATGACAACGGACTTAGAACGTTTGTTGCCCGTATTTGTTGCGGATGTAGATCGTATGCAGCGGAAAGTTCATCCACTCAAAAAGTTTTGTGCAGCTCAACACTTTTTGAGTGGATGAAATAGCAATAGATGGATGTTTTACGGATAGAGCGTATGAAACACGTACGCAGTGAGTACACAACAGATGCATCGTGTTTTCCAACGGATGGCAAGCTTTTTTGTCCGTTTTACATCCTTTTTGCATCAGTTGGTTCAGTGTGACATGGGCTTAAGAAAAGAGGAGTGGTTTTATATATTAAAAAGACCATCTTAGCAAAATTGATTCATACTGATGAAGATGGAAGAGTATTAGTGGTGGAAATAATGGACAATAATACAAAAACACTCTTGATTGCAATTTATGCTCCGAATAATAAAGAAGAAGAATGTTATAAAAAATTACACATGAAAATAATTGAACTGAACTATGTTAATATAGATTTCAATGGAATTCAATGGGAGATTTCATTGGAATTGTAGACAATAAATTGGACTATACAGCAACAACAACAAAGCAAAATAGAAAGATTCTCCTCAAATCCTTTTTTAAAATGATAGATGAAATAAATTTAAAAGATATATGGAGAGAAAGAAATGCTAAAACCAAACAAGACACTTCTTACTCAAATAGACATTTATCATGGTCCAGAATAGATATGATTTGGATTTCAACAGAACTAATATCTAATATTCAAGAAATAAATATCGAAACAAGTACTTGGGCAGACCACAATCCAGTGACAATTAAATGGAAAGGACAAAAAGAAGATAGAGATGGACATTAAATAATACTATTCTTAAGGAGAAGGACTTTATACAGCGGATGGAGAAAGAATTGGCTTTTTTCTTTTGAGAAAATAAGAAAGAAGATACTTCAACCCAGAATGTATTGGACACTATGAAAGCATACGCTAAAGGCTTGATACAAGGAAAAGGAACATAAGGAAAAGGCAAACCATGGAAGCTTTAGAAGATGAGCATAAAAGACTTGAAAAAGAGCTACAGAAAACACCACAGAAAAAAAGACATTTAGCTAAAATTGGACATAATTAAACACAAAATGGGTCAAATAGAGAAAGAAGAATTAGCACAGAAAATTAGACGTGCTAAACAGAATTATTTTGAGGATGCAAACAAACCAGGTAGATGGTTAGAATATAAACTGAGAAAGGAGAAAGAATCAAGGAAAATATCGTAGTTAAAAGATGATCAAAGTCAAGTTTGCCACGGCAATAAAGAGAAGAAGGAAATTATTTGAGACTTTTATGGGAAATTATATAAGCAAGAGAATATTGATGAGGAAAGAGTCAAACAGTATTTACAGAATTCTAATCTACCTAAGATACCTAAAGAGACTGAAAAAATGTTAGAAAGCAATATAACAATGATGGAGTTAACTGAAGCACTTAAGAAACAAAATAATGGGAAAGCACCAGGCCCTGATGGACTTCCGGCAGAATTTTATAAAACACTACAAGAATCGCTGAACCTTCCATTGATGGAAGTGATGATAAAAGCCATGAATGAAGTTATGTCAAAGAAGAAGATACCTAAAACATGGTCAGAAGCCTACATTATACTTATTCCAAAAGAAGAGGCTGATCCATTGTAAGTTAAGAAATATTGATCTATTTCTTTACTAAATGCAGATTATAAAATTTTCACTTCAATATTGGCAGAAAGACTTAAAAAAAATTTAAGTAATTTTATTCATCCTGACCAAAATGGATTTCTGCCAGAGACAAATCAAAGATAATATGAGAGTAATTTTGGACACTTTGGAATATTATGAGGCACACCCCAAAAAACAAATGGCTTTGATATTTTTAGATGCACAAAAAGCATTTGATAATGTGAATTGGAGATTCATGTTATTATTATTGGAACAGATGGGTTTTGCAAGAAAATTTATTCAAGCAATACAAGCCACATATTATAAGCAAATGGCAAAGGTAATGATAGAGGGAGGATTGACAGATTCCATCAATATAAGAAAAGGTACAAGACAAGGTTGCCCACTATCACCTTTGCCATTTGTATTAACTTTGGAAGTGTTAAATAGAAACATTAGAGACAAAAAGAGTATAAAAGGAATGAAAATTAAAAAGGACAGACACAGACTTCAGAGGATAATTTGGACTGCAGAAAAAATAATTATTACCCACCCGCCTTCAATTGAGAACCTCTATACTGCACAAGTCAAAAAGAAAGCTGTGAAAATATTTACAGACCCCTCACATCCAAGGCATAAACTGTTCCAACTCCTACCCTCAAAACGACATTAGAGACCACTGCACACCAGAACAACTAGACACAAGGACAGTATTTTTTTCCCAAATGCCATCATTCTGCTAAATAAATAATTCCCTCAACATTGTCCAACTATTTACAAAGTCTGCACTACTATTACTATTTATCTTCTAACCTTAAATCACCCACCCACAAATAACTAAGTACAAATTATCCTACTTCAAACACCTCCTTCTTCAAACTCCTCAAGGATTTCTCCTCCTTGAGGCTTTTTCTATAAGAATGTTTCTGCTTTTCAGCTATCAAGCTTGCTTTCAGAGCTTCCAGACTCAATTTCTGCTCTAGTTTACTTTCATTCGCCACTTTTTCCATCTTCGTAGGGAATGATGTATCTTTAATGAAGCTTAAATTCCAGGGTATTTAAATGTTATTTATTATCCCGGTTAGCCAAAAACTTTCACTTTCTCAGCTTCCTTCTGCATATTCTTATCCGGATGAAAGCTTCTTTGTAGTGGCCACTCCAATGCTTTCGGAAAAGGGAGTTAATTCAGCTGAGTCAGCTGAGGAGGGGGGGTTGCGATTCACCTGGACCCCTGATGGATCTCCCCTATCTTCAGTTACCTCTATGGGGTAACTATAGCCCCATAATCCAGCTGGATCGGGGGCACTCCAGCGGCGAGTGCAGCAGAAACTGTGCACAATTACGGATTGCTGCCACCGCCGAAGCCTTGTAAACAGGGAAGTCCTATAATTAAATAGATCATTAAACTGTATTTTAGGGTATCCATGATATTCCCAGGAATTTCCTCCAACACCAAAGTTCCAAGATATCAATACATTTCTATTCTATTTCATTAAATCCAATTTTACTTCCATACAATGTCAAAGGTAATTCCATAGCTTGCATAGTTTTGAATTTTGTAGGTTTACACCACCATACTTGAATATCTTTTTGAAGTCTTTATAGCTGCTGTACAAAGTACTAGTCTGTAGAATATTTGATTGTTTGTTTCTTTACTGTTGATAATTGGTCTAAAAGACAGAAGTTACCCATCTTTTAAAAATATTTTCACTGTCAAGTCTAAGGCCAGTTGTTCTACTGTTATTATTAGTAATATGCATAACTTTAGTGCCCCCCCTTTTTTTTACTGTGTCATCTGATTTTTAATACTTGCAGATTCTTCACATTTTTCACTATCATGAAAAATGTATAGTATAACATGCAATTAAGAAGCTCAAACAGAAGTGCCAGGTTAATTTCATAAATAATTAAAGAATTACCAAATTTGAATTGACAAACTAGAAACTGGATTAAAATTAATCCATATATCCCTATTCCAAATCAGCTGTAAAATATACAAATACATACAAATTAGAGAAGGGGGGAGAGGTTACAAGCCATATGGCAGAAATACATATTTGAATCAAGGAGCAAGAAAGTACAATGGAACTCCCCAGACTTTTCCTCATCCATTTTCTCATGCTGCTTCCTGGCTTGGTGGCCATGAAAGCCAGAACCACTGTGGTGGTTTTTGCTAACATGCAAGGAACTGCTACTGAAAAGATGATTCCAAAACTCATTTGTCTTAGGGGACATGTTATTTTTGTGGGTTGGCCAATAAACAACAAACAACAGAGGAAGCAAAGAAGGAGAGAGATGAGAGAATATAGGTGAGATCTTGGTTATTGGCTTTGACAATAGGAGTATTGTGATGCTTCATAAAAATTCTAAGCACCAGAGGACAGCAAAAGCAGTAACAGACAAAACTAAATTCATTCCCAGAGGGTCTAAATTCATTCCCATAAGATAGATAAGTCCTGACTTTAGGAAGACATAAATATTGTTCTTTGTTTACATATTGGTCTTCTTTGCATTTAAAGCAGTCATCCATATCTGAAAAAGATGATATGTTTGTTTGTTTGTCTAATTTCTATGGCTGCCCTCTCAAGCAACTGACTCTGGGCATTGTACAACAATCTAAATAAAAGTATTCATATTGTATAAATTAAAGAATATAATATTTTCCAATGACTTAATAAATCATTTGTTTTCAAATTTCCTTCCCCCTTGGTACCCTCTGTTGGGTAAAGATCAAGTAATAACCATAAGGTTAATTTCTTGCTTTGGAAGGTTGATGTCCATTAAAATTAATATTTTAATATATTTAAAAATATATTTAATATATTTTAATATTTTTAATATATTACCAAAATTGTTGTATTCATTCCAGACAATCCCCATAAAATTGGACCAGAATTTTTTCAAAGAATTAAATAGAATGGTGCTCAAATTTATATGGATGGGAAAGAAAGCACGAATAAATGCAAAAATGTTGCAATATAGTAGAAGTAAAGGTGGCCCAGGACTTCCAAAATGGGAGCTATATTATCAGGCGGTAGTCTTGCTTTGGATTAAAAAATGGATAAACTTAGACAACAAGAGAGTATTAGCAATTGAAAGACATGATCTAAACACAGGATAGCATGCCTTCCTGTGGGATAAGCAAGAAAGGACACATTCATATTTTTATCACCATCAAGTTAAGGATTCATTAATAACGATATGGGAGAAGTTAAGGAGGAAACATTACATGAAACTACTAGACTGGGTGTCACCGATGGAGGCAGAGATTTACTCAAATATAATGGAGAAGAAAAAAAAGAATCAGATATAAGGAATTACGAGATAATCAGGGAAATTTAAAATCAAATAAAAACTCAAAAAACAGGGTATAATGGTGGATTGGTGGCAATATTTGCAGATACGAATGTGATATAAAAAAGATATAGAAGAATATGGAATAGAAAGGGAACCCCAACAACTAGATCTTGTTTCTTTACATCTTGTTTTAAACCTTTTTGCAAAGGAATTATTCAATCTGTCATATGTACTTCTATAACGGTCTGGTTTTATACAGCAACCAAACAGAACATATATAGAGTCCAACAGATAATTAGGACTGCAGAAAGAACAAATATCAACTAAGACCTGATCGTGCAGTGGTTAGAATACAGTATTGTAGGCTAACTCATTATTCACTGGCATGAGTTTGATTCTGATCCTCCCAAGGTTGACTCAGCCTTCTATCCTTCTGAGGTCAGAAAAATGAGAACAAAGATTGTTGTGGGCAATATGCTGACTCTGTAAACCATTTAGAGAAGGATGTAAAGCACAATAAGTCTAAGTGCTATTGCTAATTGCAACCAGCCTGCCTTCCATAAAAGTTCTACATATTGCAGCAGTCAAAAGGCAGACTGAGAAAATATCTACAGACCTCTGACATCTTGGACATAAATTATTTCAACTCCTTTGCTTGGGAAGAGCTATAGGACAATGCATGTCAAAACAACTAGACACAGAGACATCTAAATCTCACAGTACTGTCTAATGTTTACATACAGTATATTTACCTATATAATATAGCTGCAGTATTATTATTATCCTTCTTATTATCTACTTTATTACCCATCTTATTGGGATGATGATGATGATGATGATTCTGTTGCTTTGCATGTACGCTGAGAGCTTCTGCACCAAAGACAAATTCCTTGTCTGTCTAATCACATTGGGCCAAATAAAGTATTCTATTCTACTCTCTAAAACATATCTTTTGGATTTCCTTTTCCCTTGGATAGATGGAATTCCTACTTCACCCTGATTTCTAGATCATTGACCATTATAGGGTGAATTCTAGAAGAGGAGGTTGCTTCAGATTTATATCCCTAACTTCATATAAACTATAAGAAGTACTTAGAATAAGATTATGAAATATATTTAGCCATAAGGAGGATTGGGAAAACCAAAGAGTGGTAGAGGAGAAAAATGAGGAATAATAATGTGATATCATTACCATGATAGTCCCAGCAATTCTGTTTCTTCATCCTAAATGCATAATATATGTTTTCATTTGTTTGCTCTTTTTAGTCCAGAACTAACCATCTGTATTCTGAAATGTCACTTTACATCAACCCAAATAACAGTAGGGCTTATTCAGATCACCCCAAGTCAAAGGCATAACAGAGTAGAAAAGAAAGCTATTTTTTAGGATATTAGGTAGAAAGAATGAAAAATATAATGGACTATCAATGACCATGCATATGTTGCCAAATTACAATTTCAATATCATTCTCATTGACTTATGCTGGCTGTTCCTACTAGATATCTTCAATAACAGGAGGGTTAAAGATTCCCTATCTTTGATTTGGAGAATTATAAATTGAGTTGTTTCTGGCTTGAACAGGAACAATCCAGGAAAATTATATAACTTATTTTGGAATTAACCTACTGTTAAATTATTACCAGAGCAGAACTAATAATATCTGCTTTTTGTCCTTGAGATATACTTCACTTTTTAAATTCAATTATTACCAAGGACAAGAGATTGTTCAAAGTTTAAATGCTATTTTCCTAAAATGAGGTGATTATATTCTTTTTAAAAGCATTTTAAAATTTGATAGTTGTGAAATTTTAAGTGCCCATTAGAATATTACTTTTAGATATTTTCAGTTATTGTGTATTTTCAAGTTTATATTTTAATATTATAATTATTATGGTTACAACATACAAAGGAGTAAAGCCCATGTCACACTGCACCAAGGGATGGAAAGAGGATGTAAAACAGAGAAAAACACTTGTCATCTTTGATTAACGCGATGTATCCGTTCTGTACTCACTGCCTCCGTTTTTCATCCTATCTGTCTAGCATCCGTCTATTGACAATTCATCCGCTCAGAAGGTTTTGAGCTGCTCAAAATGTATCCAATTTGTCTGTTCTGCATCCGCTAGGCATCTGCTAGGCATCCGTTCTGCATCTGTTACGCATCCGCTATATCCGCTAGGCATCCGCTGCGCAGCCGCGCGACTCCATCCGCTCCAGCGGAAAACGGACGCAGGGAGGAAGCAGAACGGACGCAGAATGGATGCAGAACAGATGCCGAGTGGATACAGCAGGAAAACAAAGCATTTTAAATGGAAAAAAACATTCACAGGGGGGACCTATCACAGATATTAAGGATGTCTAGAGGATGCCTAGAGGATGCAAAGGGACACATAGGGGAAAACCTATACTGCCTATAAAAAGGGGGAGCAACTGACCTGGATCTCACTTTCAGTCCAGCAGCCCTGCTGTGCATACCTCTGCAGCCTTCATCTGACTCTTGCTCTTCCACAGCATCCAGTCATGTCCACCGTGGATCGTAACACAGTCCTTTTGGCAGCCACAATCATTCTGCAACAGTGCGAAGCCATCTACAGGCTCTGTGAACTGTACTACGGGAAGAAAAGGAGGCGACCAAGAAGTGTCTGGGTCCGAAGATGGATTGCCAGAAGAGCAGAGGATGGACTGTACAACAAGCTGATGATGGAGCTCAGGAACGAAGACACTCGTGCATTCCAGAACTTCATGAGGATGCCACCAGGCATGTTTGACGAAGTTGTGCAGCGCCTGACAGCCAGGTTGACCAAGACAAACACCAACTTCCCACCCAGCCTGGACCCTGGGCTCAAGGTGGCACTCAAACTGCGCCACCTGGACTCAGGGATCACCTACAGGAGCATGCAGTACGGCTGGAGGGTGCCACACAACACCATCAGCATTGTGGTCAGAGAAGTGGTGCAGGCCATCATCGAAGAATACATGGAGGAGCCCCTCCAGTGCCCCGTCACTGAAGAAGGCTGGAAGAAAGTTGCAGAGCAGTGGAATCAGAGGTGGAACTTCTCCCACACCGTTGGAGCCATCGATGGCAAGCACGTGGCCTGCAAAGTGCCAGCCAATTCAGGGTCCAATTATTTCAACTACAAGGGCTTCTTCAGCATCATCCTCTTCACCATGGTCGATGCTGACTACAAGTTCATGTACATCGATGCTTCAGGCAACGGCTCATCTTCAGATGCCCAGGTATACAACGCCATTCACCTCAAGGAGGAGCTGGAACGCAACCTCATCGTGGGTTTCCAAGATGCATGCCCCCTGCCCAACGACACGCAAGATCTGCCCTACTTCATTGTGGGGGATGACTCCTTCTCCCTCAGAACCTACCTCATGAAGCCCTACACCTCCAGATGCCTCACCCGTGAAGAGAGGATCTTCAACTACAGGCTGTCCAGGGCAAGGCGGGTGGTGGAGAACGCCTTTGGCATCCTGGCCAACAGGTTCCAGGTACTTCTCACCACCATGCAGCATCTCCCAGAGACCGTGAGGAACATCGTGGAAGCTTGCTGTATCCTGCACAATCTCATGTGCACCCGCTACCCATTGTTGCAGAACAGGCTCGTGGACCTCCAGCAAGGCAATGGGGACATGGAGCCTGGGGAATGGAGGCAAGGGCAAAACCTGATAGACACTGAGGATGTGCAAGGCCCCAACAGAGCCTCACGTGAAGGGAAGAAGCAGCGCAACCTCCTGAGACAATGGTGCAACTCCCCAGCTGGAGCAGTGGAGTGGCAAGACAGGATGATAGATGCTTAAAGGATGCTTCCTTCAGCCTGTCTCATCACACTGATGAGATTGGGCCATGTATGTTGGGTGGGCCTACAATGAACTGGGCATTTAATAAAGAGTCGTGTTTATGTTGACATGTGTGGATGATTGATTACATTATTATTTATAGTAAAGGGCCATATGTGTGGCACCTGGGAGGGTGGACCATATAGTCCCACTATTCTTGCACTGGAGGTTTATCTATCCCACAGCTATCTTAACCCATCCCACAGGTATCCCTGCCCATCCCACTGCTATCCTTACCCATCCCACAGCTATTACACATCCCACAGGTATCCCTGCCCATCCCACTGCTATCTTAACCCATCCCTCAAGCATGCAAAGGCTTAAACCATTTCTAAAAGTTTCCACCAAGACTTTATTAAAAAAAAGAAATGAAGCAAGTGTGTGAATCAAAGATAGACTTTATTAACAACAAGCTATAAAACTAGAATGAGTCTCTGGCACTCCTCTTGGTCGCTCAGTCTCAGTGGTGAAGGGTCTAGGTGCTGTGGAGGTGGCTGGTGCTGGAGTGCTTGTCTGAAGCGCCATTGGGGTGCAGCATCAGCATAGTCACCAGCAGAAGCACTACCGCCATAAGCATCATCATCTGCTCCTCCAGAAGCAGAAGCAGCAGAAGCTCCAGCCCAAGAAGAGTGAGCCCATGCTACAGAAGCCCCAGCAGAACCAGAGTGAGGGCCAGGGGGTGGGATGGTGGCCCTGTCCCTCTTCCCAGGGCTGGCAGCAGATGGCTGAGGCTTTCTGTTCTTCCCCATGGTTGTGGGGTTGCTGGCTGGCAGGTGGGCTGTCAGGAACCAAGTCTGGTAGGAAGGCTGGCAGGAAGGCTGGCAGGAAGGCTGGCAGGAAGGCTGGCAGGCAGGCATGAACCAAAGCTTGCAGGAAGGCAGGCACCAAGGCTTGCAGGCAGGCAGGAACCAAGGCTGGCAGGCAGGCAGGCACCAAGGTTGGCAGGCAGGCTGGCTGGCACAAGGCTGGCAGGCAGGCAGATAGCAAGGCTGGCAGGGAGGCTGGCAGCAAGGCCTGCAGCAAGGCTTGCAGCAAGAATTGCAGGCAGGCATGCAGGCAGGGCAGGTAAGGCTGTCAATCCATCCGGAAGCAGGTCTTTCCTTTGAATGGTGACCTACTTCCGAGCTGTTTCCCTTTATATCCATGGGGCTTATGCAATGCATTCTCCCCGTATACGCAATTAACACTAGGCATCCATTAGGCTTCCACTGTGCATCCGCTAGGCTTCTGCTATTCATCTGCTTCATCCGCTGTGCATCCGCTGTGCATCTCCTTCATCTGTTCTGCATCCACTTTGCTGCGGCCCCCCGGAAGCCTAGCAGATATGACATCCGCTCCCATCCGCTTCCATCCGCTAGGCTTCCATTCCGCCTCCTCTTTCCATCCGCTCTGTGTCCTCCCCATGTCCGTTCCTTTCCGTGTTATCCGCTCTGTTTATGCAAATTTTTGCCCCTTTTGAGCGTGGATAACAATGGATGGAACATTTTTCTCATCCGCTGTGTCCTTTTTACAAACGTTTTGCATCCGTTGGGCAGTGTGACAGGGCCTTAATTTCTGCACTTCATTTCAGTGTTAAATTGGATATTATAATTACTTAAGGTCCTGTCAAACTGCCCAACGGATGCAAAACAGACACAACGGACGAGAAAAATGTTCCATCCATTTTTATCCACTCTCAAAAGGGGCAAAAATTTGCATAATCGGAGCGGATAACACGGATGGGGGGAGGACGCAGGGTGGATGGAAAGCGGATGCTCCATGGAAGCCAAGCGGATGGAAGCGGATGGGAGTGGATGGCACATCCGCAAGGCTCCCGGGGGGCCTCAGCAAAGCAGATGCGGAACAGATACAGCAGATGCAGAGTGGATGCCGAGCGGATGAAGCGGATGCACAGCGGATGCACAGCGGATGAAGTGGATGCAGAGCGGAAGCCTTACGGATGCCGAGCGTTAATTGCGCATGCAGGGGGAATGTGTTGCGTAAGACACGGGGATATAAAGGGAAGCAGCTCGCATGTGGCCAGCATTCGGAGGAAAGACCTGCTGCCTGATACATCTAGTCCTTGCCTGCCCTGCCTGCATGCCTGCTTGCAAGCCTTTCTGCCAGCCTTCCTGCCAGCCTGCCTCCCAGCCTCCTTGCCAGCCTCCCTGCCAGCCTTGCTCTCTGCCTGCCTGCCAGCTTCCCTGCCAGCCAGTCTGCCTGCCAGCCTTGCTGCCTGCCTGCCAGCCTTCCTGCCAGCCTTCCTGCCAGGCTTCCTGCCAGCCTTGGTGCCAGGCTTCCTGCCAGCCTTGGTGCCAGGCTTCCTGCCAGCCTTGGTGCCAGGCTTCCTACAAGCCTTGGTGCCAGGCTTCCTGCCAGGCTTATTGCCTGCCAGCCTTCCTGCCAGCCTCCCTGCCAGCCAGCAACCCCACAACCATGGGGAAGAAGCGAAAACCTCAGCAACCTGCCACCTTCCCTGCCAAGAGGGACAGGGCCACCCTCCCGCCCCTGACTGTGCTTCTGCTGGGGCTTATGCTGCTCGGGCTCGCTCTTCTGGTGCTGGAGCTTCTGCTGAAGCTGCTCGTGGCAGTGATGCTTCTGTTGCTGCGTACTCTGCTGAAGCTGCTCCTGGTCCTGCTGGTCCTGCTGGTCCTGCTGGTCCTGCTCGTGTTCCTGGACTTGCTCATACTGCTCGTATTGCTCGTGCTTCTGATCTTGCTCGTCCTGCTCTTCCTGCTTGTGCTCCTGGTATTCCTGGTGCTGCTGGTGCTGGTGCTTCTGCTGCTGCTGCTGATGATGATGATCCTGATTATTATTATTATTATTATTATTATTATTATTATTATTATTATTATTATTATTATCCTGCTGCTGCTGCTGATGATGATGATGATTCTGCTGGTGCTGCTGCTGCTGGTGGTGTGGAGGAGCAGCCCCTACCACCTGGGAGTCCCTCTGATGAGGGCCCCTCTGGTCCTGCCAAAGAGAGGAAGAGGCGTATGCGGGGAGGGAGAGGAGGCAATACTTCATTGAGGATAAGGTGCTGAAGTGGCTGAGAGAGAATGACTATCTGTGGCGGAAGGGACACCGGCTGTACAGGGACACCAAAAGGAAGCAGGCTGCTTGGAGAGAGAGGGCGGAGAGTATGGGCTACACTTCAGAGATGCTCCTCAGCTGGTGGAAGCACATGCACACCTGGTACGGGAAGCTGCACCTGAAGAAATCTGGCCAGGCCACGGTTAAGCTGACGGACAGAGAGACCTACGTCATGGCCAGGTGCAGCTTTCTGGAGGGTGAGATCCACCACCGAGGAGCACCAGGAGCCCCTCTCACAACCCTCTCTCTCCGGCAGCCTGCTGAGAGCCAGTCCTCTTCCGGCCAAGAGTCAGTCCCTGTCTCCAGGCAGGTTTCTGTGGAGCGTGCCATGGCGGAGAACCCACGGACAACTGTTGTAACTATGGTGGAGTGCGTGGAGGACTCCCTGGTGCGGTGGGAGAAAGGAGACATCGAGTCCACCACAGTCCTAGCCGCATCCACACACACCCCCCAGCTCCACCTCCACAGAAAGGCAGAGAGCCAGACAGCAGGAGGGGCAGAGCCACACTGTCCTGCTGGAGATCAGTGACACCATCCGCACCAAACATAGATCTCCTCTCTCAGCTATTCAACAATGACTCCTCATCCTCCAACCGCAAGCCCTTCCTCACCTATGTCAACCAGACCCTCAGGAACATGGAGGAACCCCAGTACCAGGTGGTGAAGGACCGGATCACCAAGCTGCTTCACAACCCTCCAGATCCAGAGGAACCTGCTCCCACCCAGTCCAGTTCTGCTCCTCCACCTCCACCCCAGGTGATGTCTCTCCCATTCCAAGGCTTCCCACAGCCCCTCACTTACCAGGGCTACGGCTACCAGGAGTTCCAGCAGCAGAGGCAGCAGCCCTTCCCAGTCCAGGCACAGAGTCATCGGACGACACCGTTGCCACCGGTTCCACTGATGCCACTGATGCCACCCACGACAATGATCCCACTGAAGACAGTGATGCCACCCATGCCAGTCCTCACCCAGCTGCAGACCAGACAGCCCCACTACACTACTCCTTCCTCCACCCCACAGACAAGCCCGGCCTCAGTACATCTGTCTTCAGTACTGGGGCTGACACCCCATGGCATGGAGGAAGGACCTCTCAGCACCACGGGTCTGAGCCAGCTGTCTGAGAGCTTCCTCAACACACCATCCCCTGTTGTCCTCTCGGGGCCAGGCACCCCAATGACGATACAGACCAGCACTCCAGCACCACCCACCTCCACAGCACCTGGATCCTTCACTCCTGAGACTGCGCACACCTCCAAGTGACCAATAAGAGTGCCAGAGACTGGGTAGCTAGCTACCTGTGGACTTTATTTGGACACTTGACTTGGGTCATTTTTCTTTTACAGCTTGTGGTTCAATAAAGTTTATCTTTGATTCACACACTTGCTTCATTTCTTTTTTCTTAATAAAGTCTTGGTGGAAACTTTTAGAATTGGTTTAAGCCTTTGCATGCTTGTTGGATGGATTAAAATAGCAGTGGGGTGGGCAGGGATACCTTTGGGATGGGTAATAGCTGTGGGATAGATAAACCTCCAGTGCAAGCATAGTGGGACTGTATGGTCCACCCTCCCAGATGCCACACCTATGGCCCTTTATTATCAATAATAATGTAATAATCATCCACACATGTCAACACAAACACAACTCTTTATCAAATGCCCTGTTCATTGTAAGCCCACCCAAAATACATGGCCCAATCTCATCAGTGTGATGAGACAGGCTGAAGGAAGCATCCATTAATCATCTATCATCCTGTCTTGCCACTCCACTGCTCCAGCTGGGGAATTGCACCAGCGTCTCAGGAGGTTGCGCTGCTTCTTCCCTTCACGTGAGGCTCTGTTGGGGCCTTGCACATCCTGAGTGTCTATCAGGTTTCACCCTTGCCTCCATTCACCAGGCTCCATGTCCCCATTGCCTTGCTGGAGGTCCCAGAACCTGTTCTGCAACACTGGGTAGCGGGTGCGCATGAGATTGTGCAGGATGCAGCAAGCTTCCACAATCCTCCTCATAGTCTCTGGGCGATACTGCATGGTGGTGAGAAGTACCTGGAACCTGTTGGCCAGGATGCCAAAGGCGTTCTCCACCACCCACCTTGCCCTGGACAGCCTGTAGTTGAAGATCCTCTCTTCACGGGTGAGGCATCAGGAGGTGTAGGTCTTCATGAGGTAGGTTGTGAGGGAGAAGGCGTCATCCCCCACAATGAAGTAGGGTACATCTTGTGTGTCGTTGGGCAGGGGGCATGCATCTTGGAAACCCACGATGAGGTTGCGTTCCAGCTCCTCCTTGAGGTGAATGGCGTTATATACCTGGGCATCTGAAGATGAGCCGTTGCCTGAAAAATCGATGTACATGAACTTGTAGTCAGCATCGACCATGGCGAAGAGGATGATGCTGAAAAAACCATTGTAGTTGTGATAAGTGGACCCCGACTTGGCTGGCGCTTTGCAGGCCACGTGCTTCCCATCTATGGCTCCAACAGTTTGGGGGAAGTTCCACTTCTGATACCACTGCTCTGCAACTTTCTTCCATCCTTCTTCAGTGGAGGGGCACTGGAGGAGCTCCTCCATGTATTCTTCGATGATGGCCTGCACCACTTCTCTGACAACAAAGCTGATGGTGCTGGGTGGCACCCTCCAGCCGTACTGCATGATCCTGTAGGTGGTCCCTGAGTCCAGGTGGTTCAGAGTGAGTGCCACCTTGAGCCCAGGTTCCAGGCTGGGCGGGAAGTTGGTGTTTGCCTTGGTCAACCTGGGTGTTAGGCGCTGCACAACTTCATCAAACATGGCTGGAGGTATCCTCATGAAGTTCTGGAACGCCCAAGGGTCTTCGCTCCTGAGCTCCACCATCAGCTTGTTGTAAAGTATGTACAGCGCTCTTCTGGTGAACCATCTTCGGAGCCAGACTTTTTTTGGGTGCCTCCTTTTCTTCCCGTAGTACTGTTCACAGAGACTGTAGATTGTTTCGCAATGTTGCAGAAGGCTGTTGGCTGCCGAAAGGATTTTGTCGCAATCCACGGTGGACATGACTGGATGCTGTGGAAGAGGAAGAGGCAGATGAAGGCTGCAGAGGTCTGCACCGCTGGGCTGCTGGTCTGAAAGTGCAAAGCAGGCGAGTTGCTCCCCCTTTTTATAGGCAGTATAGGTGTCCCTTTGCATCCTCTAGGCATCCTCTAGGCATCCTCTAGACATCCTTAATATCCGAGATAGGTCCCCTCTGTGGACGTTTTTTCCGTTTTAAACGCTTTGTTTCCGCTACGCATCCGTTCTGCATCCATTCTGCATCCGTTCCGCATCCGTTCCACTTCCTCTCTGCGTCTGGGCGGATGGAGTTGCGCGGATGCGAATCGGATGCCTAGCGGATATAGTGGATGCGTAACGGATGCCTAGTGGATGTGTAGCGGATGCAGAACGGACGAATTTGATACATTTTCCTCTAGGCATCCTCTAGGCATCCTCTAGACATCCTTAATATCCAAGATAGATCCCCTCTGCAAACATTTTTTCTACTTTAAATGCTTTGTTTCCATTCTGCGTCCGTTCTGCATCCGTTCTGCATCCGTTCCGCGTCTGTTCCGCTTCCTCCCTGCGTCCAGGCGGATGCGAGTTGCGCGGATGAGCAGTGGTTGCCAAGCGGATATAGCGGATGCATAGCGGATGCGTAACGGATGCATAGCGGATGCGTAGCGGATGCAGAATGGACGAACTGGATACATTTTCCACGCAAAAGTTTTAAGCTGCCTAAAACTTTTGGAGCGGATGAAACGTCCATAAACGGATGCTGGACGGATAGAGAGGAAGCAAATGGAGGCAGTGAGTACATTTTCGAACGGATGGCAAGCTTTTTTGTCCATTTTACTTCCTCTTTGCATCCGTTGGTGCAGTGTGACAGGGGCTTTAAGGCCAGCGTATGCTGATAATTTTTAGTCAGTTCACTGCAAATAACAAAGATACATCATATCACATGGAATTCTATATGGTGGATTGGATTGAGCTGGGTTTGCACTTGTCAGAAATTATGGTTTTCAAAGTGTAAACTTCAATAAATGCAGATTTAGCATAAATACTGTATCTGTGAATGGATGAACAAAGGATTTAGGAAATGGAGGGAGGTAAAATCTAACAAACATAATCAAAGTCACACAAGAATAAATAATACTTCAAAAAAAGGCAAAGTATTATTATGCCTGTGTATTATGAGAAAAGAGAATAAGTGGTAAGAAGTACTGTATAGTTATACATAACTTAGAAACAAGTTCTCTTTGTCCAAACTGCTGTCTTCTATGGTTTCCAGAAAATTAAGCAAGATAGTAATTATTATGGTCAAGGGTAAATCTTTTCCTTTGTACTAAATCAACCATTGTTTTTTTTTTTCCTCAGTAGATGTGCAGGCAAGGTGTGATTTATAACCAACATGATAAATTTCTTACTTGAAAACTTTTACCTTCTATTGAGAATACCATGAGGATGATTGCTGTAAAACATTTTAAATTAAATAGATTAATTCACAAATAAAGAATTTGGGAGGAGGGATGAATGCTGGTGTTCTTGTGGAAGATAACACTATTTTAATCTGAACAAATTTATCCCCCGTGTATTTAATAGTATGGCAAAAAAAGACAGCTAAAAAGAAAAAAGAAAAAGAAAAACCAAACATCTGTTCAGAAATTCTAACATGTCAAAAATGATATTAACATTTTTGTATTATATAGGTGAATCCTTAATAGTACTTTTTATACAGTTATTAGTATGAATAGAAAACCTTTTTCTTACTTTATCAAACATGAATTCATTGCATTGCATTGCATTTATTTGGTGATTGCATTAGACAATGATTATGGCTACCTGCCATGTGTGAAGTATGGATAGTTCTTGATTAATTCTAAATATTGATTACACCTCTAAGGATAATATATGCCTCTTTGACAAGCAGCCATTACTATAGAGTTAATTAGACACAGCTGAGAATTCAAACTAAAATATGAGATAATAAAAAGCTTTGCTGACTCCAAGGCAAAGGCAATCATAACTAGTCTTTATATGACATTCATAGCAGAATTCGAAGAATATCACATAACATTTTCTGTTGCATTAACTACACTTTATAATATTGGATTAACTACATTTTATTTTAAAATTATAATCATAATTTTCATTAGTGAAAGATTTAATAAGTAAAGCAATTTGAAAAAATATTACACATATAAGTTTGGGTACTAAAATAATCACTAGACAATAAGAATGTCCATTTCTGCCCAATTTTTAATTGGGTGTAAATCAGTAACACTTAACACCAATCAAAGGTTCAATGCTAAAACTCTTCATTGCAATCAACAATTAAAAATAAAATAAATGGCCAATGATAGTTGATTTTTTTTTTTAAAAAATCATATTTTGCAATAAAAAATTATAATTACAGAGAATTATTGGGAATCTTGAAGAATGAACCTGTCAAGGCATTTAATAAAAAGTAAAGATTAATTTACAGTACACATAAATAATTATAAAGCTTTTTCTTTCTTGTATAATATATTTAATCTTATTAAGCCCATGTCACACTGCACCAACGGATGCAAAGAGGATGTAAAATGGACAAAAAAGCTTGCCATCTGTTAGTTAACGCGATGTACTCACTGCCTCCGTTTTGCTTCCTCTCTTTCCGTCCAGCATCCGTTTATGGATGTTTCATCCGCTCAGAAAGTTTTGAGCTGCCTAAAACTTTTGCGCAGAAAATGTATCCAATGCGTCCATTCTGCATCGGCTACGCATCCGTTCTGCATCCATTACGCATCCGCTATATCCGCTAGGCATCCGCTGTGCATCCACGCAACTCGCATCCACTCGGACGCAGGGAGGAAGCAGAACGGATGCAAAATGGATGCAGAACGGATGCCTAGCGGATGCAGCATGGAAACAAAGCGTTTAAAATTGAAAAAACGCTTGCAGAGGGGACCTATCTCGGATATTAAGGATGTCTACAGGATCCCTAGAGGATTCCTAGAGGATGCAAAGGGACACCTATACTGCCTATAAAAAGGGGGAGCAACACATCTTGATCTCACTTTCAGAACAGCAGCCCTGCACTGCGGACCTCTGCAGCCTTCATCTGACTCTTCCTCTTCCAAAGCATCCAGTCACGTCCACCGTGGATCGTAACACAGTCCTTTTGGAAGCCACCATCCTTCTGCAACAGTGCAAAGTCATCTACAGTTTCTATGAACTCTACTACGGGAAGAAAAAGAGGCAGCCAAGAAGCCTCTGGGTATGAAGATGGATGGCCAGAAGAGCAGAGGATGGACTGTACAACAAGCTGATGGTGGAGCTCAGGAATGAAGACACTCGTGCATTCCAAAACTTCATGAGGATGCCTCCAGCCATGTTTGACGAAGTTGTGCAGCGGCTGACACCCAGGTTGGCCAAGCAGAGCACCAACTTCCGGCCCAGCCTGGACCCTGGGCTCAAGGTGGCACTCACTCTGTGCCACCTGGCCTCAGGGACCACCTACAGCAGCATGCAGTATGGATGGAGGGTGCCACACAACACCATCAGCATTGTGGTCAGAGAAGTGGTGCAGGCCATCATCGAAGAACACAAGGAGGAGCTCCTCCAGTGCCCCTCCACTGAAGAAGGCTGGAAGAAAGTTGCAGAGCAGTGGTATCAGAAGTGGAACTTCCCCCACACCATTGGATCCATAGATGGCAAGCACGTGGCCTGCAAAGCTCCAGCCAAGTCGGGGTCCACTTATTTCAATTACAAGGGCTTCTTCAGCATCATCTTCTTCGCCATGCTCGATGCTGACTACAAGTTCATGTACATTGATGCTTCAGGCAACGGCTCATCTTCAGATGCCCAGGTATACAATGTCAGTCACCTCAAGGAGGAGCTGGAACGCAACCTCATCGTGGGCTTCCCAGATCCAGAACCCCTGCCCAATGACACACAAGATGTGCCCTACTTCATCATGGGGGATGACGCCTTCTCCCTCACAACCTACCTCATGAAGCCCTACACTTCCAGACTCCTCACCCATGAAGAGAGGATCTTCAACTACAGGCTGTCCATGGCAAGGCAGGTGGTGGAGAACGCCTTTGGCATCCTGGCCAACAGGTTCCAGGTACTTCTCACCACCATGCAGCATCGCCCAGAGACCGTGAGGAACATCGTGGAAGCTTGCTGCATCCTGCACAATCTCATGCGCACCCGCTACCCGTTGTTGCAGAACAGGCTTTTGGACCTCCAACAAGGCAATGGGGACATGGCGCCTGGGGATGGAGGCAAGGGCAAAACCTGATTGACACTGAGGATGTGCAAGGCCCCAACAGAGCCTCACGTGAAGGGAAGAAGCAGCGCAACCTCCTGAAACACTGGTGCAACTCCCCAGCTGGAGCAGTGGAGTGGCAAGACAGGTTGATAGATGATTAATGGATGCTTCCTTCAGCCTGTCTCATCACACGGATGAGATTGGGCCATGTATTTTGGGTGGGCCTACAATGAACAGGGCATTTAATAAAGAGTTGTGTTTATGTTGACATGTGTGGATGATTGATTACATTGTTATTGATAATAAAGGGCCATATGTGTGGCACCTGGGAGGGTTGACCATACAGTCCCACTATGCTTGCACTGGAGGTTTATCTATCCCACAGCTATTAGCCATCCCAAAGGTATCCCTGCCCAACCCACTGCTATCTTAACCCATCCCACAAGCATGCAAAGGCTTAAAAAAAAAGAAACGAAGCAAGTGTATGAATCAAAAATAGACTTTATTAACAAGAAGCTATAAAACAAAAATGAGTCTCTGGCACTCCTCTTGGTCGCTCAGTCTCAAGGGTGAAGGGTCCAGGTGCTGTGGAGGTGGCTAGTGCTGGAGTGCTTGTCATCAGCTCCTCCATAAGCAGAAGCAGCAGAAGCCCCAGCCCCAGAAGAGCGAGCCCGTGCTGCAGAAGCCCCAGCAGAACCAGAGTGAGGGTCAGGGGGTGGGATGGTAGCCCTGTCCCTCTTGCAAGGGCTGGCAGCAGATGGATGAGGCTTGCTGTGCTTCAGCATGGTTGTGGGGTTGCTGGCTGGCAGGGAGGCTGGCAGGCACCAAGGCTGGCAGGAAGGCTGGCAGGGAGGCAGGCACCAAGCCTTGGAGGAAGGCTGGCAGGCAGGCAGGCACCAAGTCTGGCAGGCAGGCACCAAGGCTGGCAGGAAGGCTGGCAGGCAGGCAGGCAGGCAGACAGGCAGGCAGGCAGGCACCAAGGCTGGCAGGAAGGCTGGCAGGAAGGCTGGCAGGAAGGCTGGCAGGGAGGCAGGCACCAAGGCTGGAAGGAAGGCTGGCAGGCCTGCAGGCACCAAGGTTTTCAGGCAGGCAGGAACCAAGGCTGGCAGGCAGGCAGACAGCAAGGCTGGCAGGCAGACTGGCTGGCAGCAAGGCTGGCAGGCAGGCAGACAGCAAGGCTGGCAGCAAGGCTTGCAGGCAGACATGCAGGCAGGACAGGCAAGGCAGTCGATGTGTCTGGAAGCAGGTCTTTCCTCTGAATGGCGACCTGCTTCCGAGCTGCTTCTGGTATATCCACAGGGCTGATGCAATGCATGCTCCCCGCATGCGCAATTAACGCTTGGCATCCGCTAGGCTTCCGCTGTGCATCCACTGTGCATCCGCTCTGCATCTGCTTCATCTGTTCCACGTCCGCTCTGCATCCACTTCATCCATTCCGCTTCCGCTTTGCTGAGGTCCCCTGGAAGTCTAGCGGATGTGCCATCCACTCTCATCCGCTTCCATCCGCTTTCCATCCGCATCCACTTTCCATTCGCCCTGCGTCCTCCCCGCGTCTGTGTTATCCGCTCCGGTTATGCAAATTTTTACCCCTTCTGAGAGCGGATAACAACGGATGGAATATTTTTCTCGTCCGTTGTGTCTGTTTTGCATCTGTTGGGCAGTGTGACAGGGCCTTTAGGAGTTAGCTGTAAAGGAAGAAGACAATGTCACGAAATGTCTTTCTATACAACAAAGACAGGATGTGAAACACAAGCAAAATAAGAAAGTTAACAAAATATTTACACACAGAAGGGATAATTTGATGAATTTAATAATATGACATTTCAAATGGATAAATTAATTTAAATACTTTATTAATTTATAAAATAATACAGAATATGAGGAAAAAATTCTGTAAACATGCTGTTGATGGTGACTTTATAATGTTATATCAATATATTATTCTGGAATAATTATTCTTGTGTTAAATCTTCAGTTCAAGGACCTGAAAAGGTTCTAGTGTTCTTCTTTTAAATTTTTAAAGTTGACTACTGATAGTAATCTGAAATTGTATCTTTACACTAAATTTGAACCATGGTTCAGGATTGTTATAATAACCTTTTAATTTTATGCCAATTTTATGAGGAGGAAAAGATAATGAATGGTTTACTAACAATAAATATATGATTCTATTATGAACAGATTAGACTGTGACCTTAAGTAGGATATATCATGGGTGAAAAAAACCTAATTACTTACATTAGCTCATCAATCATTGCACAATGGGGATGGTTACTGAAGTCTAGTGGATTATATGGCCTAAGGATTTGACGAATAATGCCACCAATAATGAAATTACCTGACTGATAATATTTGTGCAGAATAGGAATTGATTCAATTACAGTGCAGCTCTGTGCATTTGCTTTGCATACTGTATGAGGCAGAAGCACTAAAATCATCATCTTTTTTGCAAATATTCCAACATTTGCATGGATTGACTTTACTGATAATACCTGAATGTATTTAATTGCCTGAAAGAACAAATTACTTAATAATTACTTAATAAGATAAAGTATTTTGTTAAGGTAGAGCCCTACCTGGCAGATATATAATAATATTTATAATTCAGAATAATGCAAGGGTTGTATGTAGAAAATATGTTTCAGTAGTCCAAATATAAATGTTAGAGTTCTACAGGAATTTGGCAAGAACTGAATTAATCATAATCATTCCACTTGATAAATACAGGAAGAAATAACTGCTAATCAGTTAATGATGTTTCTGCAGAACTGCTATTCAGAAACACGTTTATTACATTTGGCTCCAAAGTTTGAATATTGGAATTTTACATAAGTGTTGTTTATGTTTAAGCAAGGCAGGTTCAGCAGAGAAATGAAAATCTGCATTTGGAAAGATATAGTTATATATAAACTAGGCATGCACAGCTTCATCTTCCTCCAGGTCCACTTCTACAGGCCTAAAATACAAGCTATTTAATGCAAGAAGTCTCGCAAACAAAATGCCTGAATTCTTCCTGCTTTTAAATGTGGTCTTATTCAACCTTATTTTTGTCTGTGAGACATGGTTGAATGCATCCTTTCCAGATTCCATTAGTACAGTGACTATCACATTTTCTGGTCTGACCGTGATAATCATAGTGGGGGTGGTATTGCTATCTTCTATAAGAAGTCCCTAGTGTGAAAAGATAAATGTTACATAGGAGCTTGCTCTTCCTGTGACCATTGTCTGAGAACTGTCCCTAAATATCACAGTTTGTTTCTTGCTATTTATAGACATACACACACACACGATTATGACCTTGGTCTTATGAACAAACTTAACTGCACTACTAATGTGGTCAGTTTCCTGCCTGCATCCTGCATCTTTCTTGGTGACCTCAATTTGCCTCTTATTAATTGGACCCTAAACGAATATAAAACTGAACCTGTACATGCAACCCTATACAATGATGTAATGACTCTGGGGCTGGAGCAGTTGGTAATGAACAACACTAGGCTCAACATTTGCTTAGATCTCATCTTCTACAATAGCTTAAACTCAATTTATGGCTTACAAGTTAAAAACCTTTTTCCAACAGTGATTACAGCATGATTGATTTTTTTCTTAATTTGTTTATTTGCAAAGAGGGTCATAATGATGGTACTCCAAATTATAACTTTTAAAAAGCCAACTATGATCTCATAGATGCCGACATCACATCTCTTGATTGGCATTTCTGTTCATAGGTTGTATAATTGCAAAGAACCATTAAAGCACTTTTTTGCTTGAAGTCAATAGAGTCAGTTCAGTCTTTGTTGACAGAATGGCTGCTGTCCCCCATTTCCTAGTCATACCATAACAAATTGTAACAATTTACTTCATATTGATTTTACAGTAGATAATGTTGAAACAGCACTATATAACTGAAAGCCATCTCTATCTATTGGCCCTGATGGATTATGTGTCCACTTTTTGAAAAAGCTTGCCACTGCCTTAGCTGAACCTCTTTGTATAATCTTCAGAACCAGCTCCTATGGTCATTAGCCATGGTTATACCTATCTTTAAAAAGGGCGACTCTTGTCTAGTAGAAAATTACAGACCAATCTCACTGTGTTGCATCATTTGTAAAGTTGTGGAATCAATTATAAACCAATCCATCACCCTCCACTTAGAGACAAACAGCCTGCTATCTAACAAGCAGTTTGGTTTTAGAAAAAAAATGTCCTGTAATGTGAAACTCCTACACTGCAGAAACATTTGGACCACACATTGATCAAGGTAAAGCAATAAAAGCAATTTACATAGGCTTTTGTAAAGCCTTTTGATTCAGTGGTACACAACAAACTACTGTTAAAACTCAGTTCTTATGACATCTCTGAATCTCTGCACAAGTGGATGGCCACATTCCTGCCCAACAGGCAACAAATAGCAAAATAGGAAGGGCCCTACCAAATCTGGCACTAGTTAACAGCCGTGTCTCCCAAGTCAGCATTTTAGGATTTTAGCATTTTTTCTTTCTGCTTTACATCAATGTGATCATGGTAAAAACAGCTGTGTCCTCTTTGCTGATGATGTAAAATTATTTAACACCACTGGCAATGCTGCTGCCCTACAAAGCAAACTTGAAGATATGTTAGAATAGTCACACATTTGGCAACTCCAAATCTCAACTAATAAATGCACTGTCCTGCACACTGGGGAAAAAAATCAGAACACCAAATACAAGTTGGGTAGAAACGATCTCAGAGACAGCCCTCATTTGGTCAAGGACTTAGGAGTACTCATCTCAAATGATCTAAAGCCCATGTCACACTGCAGCAATGGATGCAAAGAGGAGGTAAAACGGACAAAAAAGCTTGCCATCCGTTGGTTAACGTGATGTAATCACTGCCTCCGTTTTGCTTCCTCTCTATCCGTCCAGCATCCGTTTATTGACATTTCATCTGCTCAGAAAGTTTTGGGCTGCTCAAAATTTTTGTGCAGAAAATGTATCCAATGCGTCCGTTCTGCATCCGCTATGCATCTGCTACGCATCCGTTCTGCATCCGTTATGCATCCGCTATATCCGCTAGGCATCTGCTACGCATCCGCACAACTCACATCTGCGCGGACGCAGGGAGGAGGCGGAATGGACACAGAACAGATGCAGAACGGATGCAGAATGGATGCAGCACAGGAACAAAGCGTTTAAAACAGAAAAAACGTTCGCAGAGGGGACCTATCTCGGATATTAAGGATGTCTACAGGATGCCTGGAGGATGCCTAGAGGATGCAAAGGGACACCTATACTGCCTATAAAAAGGGGGAGCAACACATATGGATCTCATTTTCAGAACAGCAGCCCTGTGGTGCAGACCTCTGCAGCCTTCATCTTCCTCTTCCTCTTCCACAGCATCCAGTCATGACCACCGTGGATCATGACATAGTCCTTTTGGCAGCCACCATCCTTCTGCAACAGTGCGAAGCCATCTACAGGCTCTGTGAACTCTACTACGGGAAGAAAAAGAGGCAGCCAAGAAGCCTCTGGGTACGAATATGGTTTGCCAGAAGAGCAGAGGACGGACTGTACAACAAGCTGATGGTGGAGCTGAGGAACGAAGACACTCGGGCATTCCAGAACTTCATGAGGATGCCTCCAGCCATGTTTGGTGAAGTTGTGCAGTGGCTGACACCCAGGTTGACCAAGGCAAACACCAACTTCCGGCCCAGCCTGGATCCTGGGCTCTAGGTGGCACTCACTCTGCGCCACCTGGCCTCAGGGACCACCTACAGCAGCATGCAGTATGGATGGAGGGTGCCACACAACACCATCAGCATTGTGGTCAGAGAAGTGGTGCAGGCCATCATCGAAGAATACAAGAAGGAGCTCCTCCAGTGCCCCTCCACTGAAGAAGTCTGAAAGAAAGTTGCAGAGCAGTGGTATCAGAAGTAGAACTTCCCCCACACTGTTGGAGCCATAGATGGCAAGCACGTGGCCTGCAAAGCTCCAGCCAAGTCGGGGTCCACTTATTTCAATTACAAGGGCTTCTTCAGCATCATCCTCTTCACCATGGTCAATGCTGACTACAAGTTCATGTACATCGATGCTTCAGGCAACGGCTCAGCTTCAGATGCCCAGGTATACAATGACAGTCAACTCAAGGAAGAGCTGTAATGCAACCTCATCGTGGGATTCCCAGATCCAGAACCCCTGCCCAACAACACACAAGATGTGCCCTCATCGTGGGGGATGACACCTTCTCCCTCACAACCTACCTCATGAAGACCTACACTTTCAGACTCCTCACCTGTGAGGAGAGGATCTTCAACTACAGGCTGTCCAGGGCAAGGTGGGTGGTGGAGAACGCCTTTGGCATCCTGGCCAATAGGTTCCAGGTACTTCTCACCACCATGCAGCATCGCCCAGAGGCCGTGAGGAGGATTGTGGAAGCTTGCTGCATCCTGCACAATCTAATGTGTACCCGCTACCCAGTGGTGCAGAACAGGCTCGTGGACCTCCAACAAGGCAATGGGGACATGGAGCCTGGGGAATGGAGGCAAGGGCAAAACCTGTTAGACACTGTGGATGTGCAAGGCCCCAACAGAGCCTCATGTGAAGGGAAGAAGCAGCGCAACCTCTTGAGACACTGGTGCAACTCCCCAGCTGGAGCAGTGGAGTGGCAAGACAGGATGATAGATGATTAATGGATGCTTCCTTCAGCCTGTCTCATCACACGGGTGAGATTGGGCCATGTATGTTGGGTTGGCCTACTATGGATAGGGCATTTAATAAAGAGTTGTGTTTATGCTGACATGTGTGGATGATTGATTACATTGTTATTAATAATAAAGGGCCATAGGTGTGGCACCTGGAAGGGTGGAGCATACAGTCCCACTATGCTTGCACTGGAGGTTTATCTATCCCACAGCTATTACCCATCCCAAAGGTATTCCTTCCCAACCCACTGCTATTTTAACCCATCCGACAAGCATGCAAAGGCTTAAAAAAAAAAAGAAATGAAGCAAGTGTATGAATCAAAAATAGACTTTATTAACAAGAAGCTATAAAACAAAAATGAGTCTCTGGCACTCCTCTTGGTTGCTCAGTCTCAGGGGTGAAGGGTCCAGGTGATGTGGAGGTGGCAGGTGCTGGAATGCTTGTCTCAGCTCCTCCAAAAGCAGAAGCAGCAGAAGCCCCAGCCCCAGAAGAGCGAGCCCGTGCTGCAGAAGCCCCAGCAGAACCAGAGTGAGGGCCAGGGGGCGGGATGGTAGTCCTGTCCCTCTTGCAAGGGCTGGCACCTGATAGCTGAGGCTTGCTGTGCTTCAGCATGGTTGTGGGGTTCCTGGCTGGCAGGGAGGCTGGGAGGAACCAAGGCTGGCAGGAAGGCTGGCAGGGAAGCAGGCACCAAGGCTGGCAGGAAGGCTGGCAGGGAGGCAGGCAGGCAGGCATGCACCAAGGTTGCCAGGAAGGCTGGCTGGCAGGCAGGCAGGCAGGCAGGCACCAAGGCAAGCAGGAAGGCTGGCACCAAGGCTGGCAGGAAGGCTGGCAGGCATGCAGGCACCAAGGTTTTCAGGCAGGCATGAACCAAGGCTGGCATGCAGGCAGGCACCAAGGCTGGCAGGCAGACTGGCAGGGAGGCAGGCACCAAGGCAGGCACCAAGGCTGGCAGGTAGGCAGCCACCAAGGCTGGCAGGCAGGCAGGCACCATGTCTGGCAGGCAGACTGTCAGGGAGGCAGGCACCAAGGCTGGCAGGAAGGCTGGCATGGAGGCAGGCACCAAGGCAGGCACCAAAGCTGGCAGGCAGGCAGGCACCAAGGCTGGCAGGAAGGCTGGCAGGAAGGCTGGCAGGAAGGCTGGCAGGAAGGTTGGCAGGCAGGCATGCAGGCAGGCACCAAGGCTGGCAGGAAGGCTGGCACCAAGGCTGGCAGGCAGGCATGAACCAAGGCTGGCAGACAGGCAGGCACAAAAGCTGGCAGGCAGACTGGCTGGCAGGCAGACAGCAAGGCTGGCAGCAAGGCTGGCAGACAGGCAGACAGCAAGCCTGGCAGGGAGGATGGCAGGGAGGATGGCAGCAAGGCTGGCAGCAAGGCTTGCAGGCAGACATGCAGGCAGACATGCAGGCAGGACAGGTAAGGCAGTCGATGTATCTGGAAGCAGGTCTTTCCTCTGAATGGCGACCTGCTTCCGAGCTGCTCCCGTTATATCCGCGGGGCTGACGCAATGCATCCTCCCCGCATGCGCAATTAATGCTCGGCATCCGCTAGGCTTCCGCTGTGCATGTTAGGCTTCCGCTGTGCATCCGCTTCATCCTTTCGGTGTCCGCTCTGCATCCGCTGTATCCATTCCGCGTCAGCTTTGCTGCGCCCCCCCGGAAGCCTAGCGGATGTGCCATCCACTCCCATCTGCTTCCATCCGCTGGGCTTCCATTCCGCATCCGCTTTCCATCCGCCCTGCGTCCTCCCCACATCCGTGTTATCTGCTCCGGTTATGCAAATTTTTGCCCCTTCTGAGAGTGGATAACAATGGATGGAACATTTTTCTCGTCTGTTGTGTCCGTTTTGCATCCGTTGGGCATTGTGACAGGGCCTTAAGCCCCAGAGCTTACTGGAAGAGCTTGCCAAAAAGGCATTAAGACTTATTAACCTAATCTTGTGAAGCTTCTTCTTCAGTAAATCCCCTGTCACACTGCACCAACGGATGGAAAGAGGATGTAAAACAGAGAAAAACACTTGCTATCCGTTGGTTAACGCGATGATTCCATTTTGTAATCAATGCCTCCGTTTTTCTTCCTCTTTATCCATCCAGCATCCGTCTATTGACGTTTCATCCGCTCAGAATGTTTTGAGCTGCTCAAAACTTTTGCGCAGAAAATGTATCCAATTCATCCATTCTGAATCCGCTAGGCATCCATTAGGCATCCGTTCTGCATCCATTACGCATCCGCTGTATCCGCTAGGCATCCGCTACGCATGAGCACAACTCGATCTGCTCCAGTGGTAAACGGACAAAGGGAAGAAGCTGAACGGATGCAGAATGGATGAAAGTGGATGCAGCTCACAAAGAAAGCATTTAAAATGGAAAAAAACGGACCTATCTCGAATATAAAGGATGTCTAGAGGATGTGTAGAGGATGCAAAGGGACACATAGGGGAAAACCTATACTAGCTATAAAAAGGGGGAGTAACTCATCTTGATCTCACTTTCAGACCAGCAGCCCAGCTGTGCAGACCTCTGCAGCCTTCATCTGACTCTTCCTCTTCTACAGCATCCAGTCATGTCCACCATGAATCGTAACAAAGTCCTTTTGGCAGCCACCATCCTTCTGCAACAGTGCGAAGCCATCTACAGGCTCTGTGAACTCTACTACGGGAAGAAAAGGGGGTGTCCAAGAAGCATCTGGGTCCGAAGATGGATAGGGAGAAGAGCAGAGTACGGACTGTACAACAAGCTGATGGTGGAGCTCAGGAACGAAGACACTCGGGCATTCCAAAACTTCATGAGGATGCCTCCAGCCATGTTTGATGAAGTTGTGCAGCGGCTGACACCCAGGTTGACCAAGGCAAACACCAATTTCCACCCCAGCCTGGAACCTGGGCTCAAGGTAGCACTGACTCTGCGCCACCTGGCCTCAGGGACCACCTACAGGAGAATGCAGTATGGCTGGAGGGTGCCACACAACACCATCAGCATTGTGGTCAGAGAAGTGGTGCAGGCCATCATCGAAGAATAAATGGAGGAGCTCCTCCAGTGCCCCACCACTGAAGAAGGATGGAAGAAAGTTGCAGAGCAGTGGTATCAGAAGTGGAACTTCCCCCATACTGTTGGAGCCATCGATAGCAAGCACATGAACTGCAAAGCTCCAGCCAAGCCAGGGTCCACTTATTTCAACCACCAGGGCTTCTTCAGCATCATCCTCTTCACCATGGTCAATGCTGACTACAAGTTCATGTACATCGATGCTTCAGGCAATGGCTCATCTTCAGATGCCCAGGTATACAATGCCAGTGACCTCAGGGAGGGGCTGGAACACAACCTTATCATGGGCTTCCCAGATCCAGACCCCCTGCCCAACGACACGCAAGATGTGCCCTACTTCTTCATGGGGGATGACGCCTTCTCCCTCAGAACCTACCTCATGAAGCCCCACACCTGCAGTGAAGAGAGGATCTTCAACTACAGGCTGTCCAGGGCAAGGCGGGTGGTGGAGAACGCCTTTGGCATCCTGGCCAACAGGTTCCAGGTACTTCTCACCACCATGCAGCATCGCCCACAGACCGTGAGGAAGATCATGGAAACTTGCTGCATCCTGCAAAATCTCATGCGCACCCACTACCCAGTTTTGCAGAGCAGGCTCGTGGACTTCAGACAAGGCAATGGGGATATGGAGCCTGGGGAATGGAGGCAATTGGGCAATTGGGCCATTGTAGGTTGGGCCTACAATGAACAGGGCATTTAATAAAGAGTTGTGTTTATGTTGAAATGTGTGGATGATTATTACATTATTATTGATAATGAAGGGCCATAGGTGTGGCACCTGGGATGTTGGACCATACAGTCCCTCTATGCTTGCACTGTAGGTTTATCTATCCTATAGCTATTACCCATCCCAAAGGTATCCCTGCTCATTCCACAGGTATCCCTGCCCACCCCACTGCTATCTTAACCCACCCCACAAGCATGTAAAGGCTTAAACCATTTCTAAAAGTTTCCAACAAAACTTTATTAAAAAAAAAGAAATGAAGCAAGTGTGTGAAGCAAAGATAGACTTTATTAACAACAAGCTGTAAAAGAAAAATGACCTAAGTCAAGTGTCCAAATAAAGTCCACAGGTAGCCAGCCAGCCAGTCTCTGGCACTCCTCTTGGTCACTCGGAGGTGTGCCCAGTCTCAGGGGTGAAGTGTCCAGGTGCTGTGGAGGTGGGTGCTGCTGGAGTGCTAGTCTGAGGCATCATTGGGGTGCCTGGCCCCGAGAGGACAACAGGTGACAGTGTGTTCAGAAAGCTCTCAGACAGCTGGCTCAGCCCCGTGATGTTGAGCGCTCCTTCCTCCATGCCATGGGGCGTCAGCCCCAGTACCAAGGACAGATGTAGTGAGGCCGGGCTTGGCTGTGGGATGCTGGGACGAGCAGTGTAGTGGGGCTGTCTGGTCTGCAGCTGGGTGAGGACTGGCGTGGGTGGCATCGGTGGCGTAGGTGGCATCAGTGTCGTGGGTGGCAACGGTGGCGTGGGTGGCATCAGTTGTGTGGGTGGCATCGGTGGCATCAGTGGAACCGGTGGCAACAGTGTCGTCCGATGACTCTTTGCCTGGACTGGGAAGGGCTGCTGCCTGTGCTGATGGACTTCCTGGTAGCCGTAGCCCTGGTAGGTGAGGGGCTGTGGAAAGCCTTGGAATGGGAGTGACATCACCTGGGGTGGAGGAGCAGACCTGGTCTGGGTGGGAGCAGGTTCAGCTAGGCCTGGAGGGTTGTGAAGCAGCTCAGTGATCCGGTCCTTCATCATGTGGTACTGGGGTTCCGCCATGTCCATGAGGGTCTGGTTGACATAGGTGAGGAAGGGCTTGTGGTTGGAGGATGAGGAGTCGGTGTGGACCAGATGAGAGAGGAGGGTGGACATGCTGTCTTCTTTCTCTCACTGTGTCAGGGAGTCCTCCATGTGCTCCACCACGTTTAAAACAGCTGTCTGTAGATTTTCCGCTGTGGCATATTTCACAGAAACCTGCCTGGAGACAGGAGCTGACTCTTGGCCAGAAGAGGACTGGCTCTCAGCAGGCTGCCAGAGAGGAGGGTAGTGAGAGCGGCTCCTGGTGCTCCTCAGTGGCGGATCTCACCCTCCAGGAAGCTGCAACTGGCCATGATGTAGGTGTCTCTGTCCATCAGCTTAACCGTGGCCTGGCCAGATTTCTTGAGGTGCAGCTTCCTATACCAGGTATGCATGTGCTTCCACCAGCTGAGGACCACTTCCGAAGTGTAGCCCATACTCTCCGCCTTCTCTCTCCAAGCAGCCTGCTTCCTTTTGGTGTCCCTGTACAGCCGGTGTCCCTTCCGCCACAGATAGTCATTCTCTCTCAGCCACTCCAGCACCTCATCTCGTGTTCCTCCTCAATGGAGTATTGCCTCCTCTCCCGTCCCCGCATACGCCTCTTCCTCCCTTTGGCAGGACCAGATGGGCCCTCATCAGAGGGGCTCCCAGGTAGTAGGGGCTGTTCCTCCACACCCCCAGCAGCAGCAGCACCAGCAGGATCATCATCATCATCATCATCAGGATCAGGATCATAATCATCATCATCATCATCATCAGCAGCAGCAGCAGCAGCAGCAGGATGATCATCATCATTATCAGCAACAGCAACAGCAGCAGCAGGACCAGCAGGACCAGGATTAGCAGCAGCAGAGTAAGCACCAGCAAGACCAGGAGCACGAGCAGGACCAGGAGCACGAGCAGGACCAGGAGCACGAGCAGGACCAGGAGTATGAGCAGGACCAGGAGCACGAATAGGATGAGCAGGTCGAGCAAGACCAGGAGCATGAGCAGGATGAGCAAGTCTAGGAGTACGAGCAGGACCAGCAGGACCAGCAGGACAAGGAGCAGCTTCAGCAGGGTACGCACCAGCAGAAGCACCACCTCCAGGAGCAGCTTCAGCAGAGTAAGCACCAGCAGAAGCACCACCGCCAGGAGCAGCCTCAGCAGAGTAAGCACAAGCAGAAGCACCACCGCCAGAAGTATCATCATCAGCTCCTCCAGAATCAGAAACAGCAGAAGCCCCAGCAGAAGCAGAGTCAGAGACAGGGGGCTGCGGGGTGGCCCTGTCCCTCTTGTCAGGGATGGCGGCATGTTGCTGCTTTCTCTTCTTCCCTATGGTTGTGGGGTTTCTGGCTGGCAGGGAGGCTGGCAGGGAGGCTGGCAGGCAGCCAGGCACCAAGGCTGGCAGGCAGGCTGGCAGAAATCCTGGGAGGAAGGCTGGCAGGAAGCCTGGCAGGAAAGCTGGCAGGCAGACTGGCAGGAAGCCTGGCAGGCAGGCTGGCAGGAATCCTGGGAGGAAGGCTGGCAGAAAGGCTGGCAGCCAGGCAGGCACCAAGGCTGTCAGGCAGACTGGCTGGCAGGGAGGCTGGAAGGCAGGCTGGCAGCAAGGCTGGCAGGCAGGCAGACAGCAAGGCTGGCAGGGAGGCTGGCAGGAAGGCTGGCTGGCAAGGTTCTCGATGTGTCTGGATGCAGGTATTTCCTCTGAATGATGACCTGCTTCCGAGCTGCTTCCCTTTATATCCGCAGGGTTTACACAATGCATCCCCCCTGCATGCGCAATTAACGCTCAGCATCCGCTAGGCTTCCTCTGTTCATCCACTAGGCTTCCGCTCTGCATCCGCTACATCCACTGTATATCCACTGTGCATCTGCTTCATCCGTTCCGCGTCCGCTCTGCATCCGCTTCATCCGTTCTGCGTTTGCTTTGCTGAGGTCCCCCAGAAGCCTTGCAGATGTGCCATCTGCTCCCATCCACTTCCATCCTCTAGGGTTACGTTCCACATCCGCTTTCCATCCGCTCTATGTCCTCCCCACGTCCATTCCTTTCCGTGTTATCCGCTCTGGTTATGCAAATTTTTGCCCCCTTTCAGAGCGGATAACAATGAATGGAACATTTTCTCGTCCGTTATGTCCTTTTTACTAACGTTTTGCATCCGTTGGGCAGTGTGACAGGGCCTTAACATTGTATTGCTAATTAGACATACAAAACCTTTTCTGAATTCCTGAATTCCTAAACCAATTTCTGAATACAGCTCATCCTCCTGGAATCCACAATGCATATCAGACATTTACACTATTGAGTGGCTCCAGAGGTATTTCATGAGAAGAGTTCTCCACTCCTCTACTCATAGTAGAATCCCTTATGTCATCATTATGTCAATTCTGGACTTGGACAATCTGGAATTGCACCGCCTGTGGTCCAATCTAGGTTTTGTACATAAAATTGTTTGTTACAACATTTTACCTGTCAACAACTTCAGCTTCAACCACAATAATACATGGGCAAACAATTGATACTAACTCAAGGTAAACTGTTTCAAACTTGATTGCAGAAAATACAACTTCAGCAACAGAGTGGTCAATGCCTGGAATGTTCTATCCAACTTCGTTGTTTCCACTTCAAACCTCACAGCTTCAACTTCAAACTGTCTACCGTGGACCTCCCCACATTCCTAAGAGGTCTGTAAAGGGGGTCTGCAAAAGTACACCAGCATGCCTACTATCCCTGTCCTACTGTCCCCATTTATCTGTTTTACTTCCTTTGTTTATGTATTTGTTTATACCTATACCTGCTATTTTGTACATGCTTGACAAACAAATAAATAAAATGTATAAATAAAACAAATCCAACATTTCAACTGATAATTAATTTAAAGAGTCAAATTATGATATTAAGAAAGTTGGTTAAGTTCAACTTTTAACAAATTTCTTGCTAGTCATAATTTGCAAAACATCTCACACAGAGCACCTTTACAGTATCATAGTCAAGTATAGCTTCATAGTTATAGGCCACTTTGACATAGTGACATATGACATCTTAATAGTATCACAATAAAATTAATATGTACAATTACTTCCAGCCAGAAACAACAGACTTTAGACATTGCAAAAAGATGTAGTTTAATAAATTATAATGTTTAATGCATTTCAACACCTTATTTTTTCCTATTCAGTAATGGAAGTTTTTGAAAATTTCAGAACATGTGAATTTACTAAAGGCTAGGTCACATCGGCCGACTGATGCAAAATGTATGTAAAAAGGACACAGCGGACGAGGAAATTTTCCATCCATTGTTATCCGCTCTCAAAAGTGCCCCAACTTTGCAGAAACAGAGCGGACAACAACGGAAAGGAATGGACGGGGAGAGGATGTAGCCAGGATGTTATGCAGATGCTCAACGGAAGCCTAGCGGATGGAAACAGATGGAAGCGGATGGCATATCCGCAGGGCTTCCTGGGGAGAACACCGAAGCGGACACACAGCAGAAGGAACGGATGCAGAGCGGATGCCTAGCGGATGCCTAGCAGATGCAAAGTGTTCACTGCACATGCGGGGAGGATGCATTGTGTCAGCCCCACAAATATAAAAGGAGGCAGCTTGCAAGCAGGTCACCATTCAGAGGAAAGACCTGCTGCCAGACGCATCTTCAGCCAACAACCATGGGGAAGAAGAGGAAGCCTGTGCCTACTCCTGCCAGCACTGGCAAGAAGAACAGGACCTCCATCCCACCCCCTGGCGCTGCTTCTGCTTCTGCTGGGGCTTCTGCTGTTGGTTCTGACTCTGCTGGTGCTGGTGCTTCTGCTGGTGCTGCTCCTGGTGCTGGTGCTTCTGCTAGTGCTGACTCTGCTGGTGCTGCTGCTGGTCCTGCTGGTGCTACTGCTGCTGGTGCTACTGCTGCTGCTGCTGGTGTGGTGGACCTCAAAGCCCTACTGATGAGGGCCCAGAAGGCCCTGCCAGAGGGAGGAAGAGGCATTCACGGGATAAGGGGGAGAGGAGAAAGTACTCCATTGCAGAGGAACATCAGGATGAGGTGCTGGTATGGCTGAGGGAGAACGAGTACCTCTGGTGGAAAGGACACAGGCTCTATCGAGACACCAAGCGGAAGCAGGCAGCTTGGAGAGAGAAGGCGGAGAGCCTGGGCTACATTTCGGATGTCCTCCTCGGATGGTGGAAGCACATGCACACCTAGTATGGGAAGCTGCACCTGAAGAAGTCTGGCTAGGCCACTGTCAAGCTCACCGAACGGGAGACCTACGTGATGGCCAAGTTGAGCTTCTTGGAGGGTGAGATCCACCACCAAGGAGCAGCCCCTCTGTCTACCCTCACTCTCAGGCAGCCCATAGAGAGCCAGTCCTCTTCTGGCCAAGAGTCAGCTCCTGTGTCCAGGCAGGTATCTGTGGAGAGCCCCACGACGGAGACCCCCCTGACAGCTGCACTCCCCGTGGCGGAGCACATGGAGGACCCCCTGATGCAATTGGAGCAAGAAGAAGCCGCTGCCACCAGAGACCAACCCACCCCCACCCCCAGCTCCACCTCCACAGAAAGCAGGCAGAGAGCCAGACCGGAGGGACAGAGCCACACTGTCCTCTTGGAGATCAGGGACACAATCAAGAGCAGTGTAGATCTCCTCTATCAGCTGGTAAAGTCCGACATACTATCCTCTAACAGAAAGCCCTTCCTCACCTTCATCAACCAGACCCTCATGGAAATGCCTGAATCCCAGTACCAGGTGACCAAGGAGAGGATCACAGGTCTTCTGCACCACCCTCCAGGCCCAGCTGAACCTGCTCTGACCCACTCCAGGTATGTTCCTCCACCCCAGGTGATGTCACAGCCCTTCCAAGGCTTTCCACAGGCCCTCACCTACCAAGGCTATGGCTACCAGGAGTTCCAGGAGCACAGGCAGCCCTTCCAAGTCCAGGCACAGGTTCCTCACCTACCAAAGGTGCCACTGATGCCACCGATACCACCGATGCCACAGGTGCCAGCAATGCCACCGGTACCACTGATGCCACAGGTGCCACCGATACCACCGATGCCACAGGTGCCACCTATACCACAGATGCCACCCACGCCTTACCTCGCTCACCTGCAGACCAGATAGCCCCACTACACTCCTCCTTCCTCCACCCCACAGCCAAGCCCGGCCTCAGAATATCTGTCATCAGTCTTTGGACTGACACCCCATGTGATGGAGGAAGGGGCTCTCAACATCATAGGACTGAGGCAGCTCTCTGAGAGCTTCCTCCACACACCATCCTCTGTTGTCCTCTCGGGCCCAGGCACCCCAATGGTGCCTCAGACCAGCACTCCAGCCACTGCCACCTCCACAGCACCTGGACCCTTCACCCCTGAGAGCATGGGCAGAGTGACTGAGAAGAGTGCCAGAGACTGGGTTGCTACCTGTTGACTTTATATTTGCTTGGGACACTTTACTTGGGTGATTTTGCTTTTACAGTTTTTATTAACAAAGTTTATCATTGCTTCACACACTTGGTTCACTTCTTTTAGTAAATAAAGTCTTGTTGGAAAGTTTTAGAAATGGTTTAAGCCTTTGCATGCTTGTGGGATGGGTAAGGAAAGCAGTGCGATGGGCAGGGATACCTGTGGTATGGGTAATAGCTGTGGGATGGGTAAGGATAGCAGTGGGATGGGCAGGAATACCTTTGGGATGGGTAATAGCTGTGGGATGGGTAAGGATAGCAGTGGGATAGATAAACCTCCAGTGCAAGCATAGTGGGACTGTATGGTCCACCCTCCTAGGTGCCACACCTATGGCCCTTTATTGTCAATAACAATTTAATCATTCATCAACACATTTCAACATAAACACAACTCTTTATTAAATGCCCTGTTCATTGTAGGGCCACTCAACATACATGGCACAATCTCATCAGTGTGATGAGACAGGCTGAAAGAAGCATCCATTAAGCATCTACCATCCTCTCTTGCCACTCCACTGCTCCAGCTGGGGAGTTGCACCAGTGTTTCAGGAGGTTGCGCTGCTTCTTCCCTTCACGTGAGGCTCTGTTGGGGCCTTGCACATCCTCAGTGTCTATCAGGTTTTGCCCTTGCCTCCGTTCCCCAGGCTCCATGTCCCCATTGCCTTGTTGGAGGTCCATGAGCCTGTTCTGCAACACTGGGTAGTGGGTGCGCATGAGATTGTGCAGGATGCAACAAGCTTCCACAATCCTCCTCACAGTTTCTGGGCGATGCTGCATGGTGGTGAGAAGTACTTGGAACCTGTTGGCCAGGATGCCAAAGGCGTTCTCCACCACCTGCCTTGCCCTGGACAGCCTGTAGTTGAAGATCCTCTCTTCACGGGTGAGTCATATGGAAGTGTAGGGCTTCATGAGGTAGGTTCTGATGGAAAAGGCATCACCCCCCACAATGAAGTAGGGCACATCTTGCGTGTCGTTGGTCAGGGGGTCTGGATCTTGGAAGCCCATGATGAGGTTGCATTCCAGCCCCTCCTTGAGATCACTGGCATTGTATACCTGGGCATCTGAAGCTGACCCATTGCCTGAAACATCGATGTACATGAACTTGTAGTCAGCATCGACCATGGCAAACAGGATGTTGCTGAAGAAGCCCTTGTAGTTGAAATAAGTGGACCCCGACTTGGCTGGAGCTTTGCAGGCCATGTGGTTCCCATCTATGGCTCCAACGGTGTGGGGGAAGTTCTACTTCTGATACCACTGTTCTGCAACTTTTTTCCGGCCTTCTTCAGTGGAGGGGCACTGGAGGAGCTCCTCCAGGTATTCTTCGATGGTGGTCTGCACCACTTCTCTGACCACAATGCTGATGGTGTTGTGTGACACCCTCCAGGCATACTGCAGGTTCCTGTATGTGGTCCCGGAGTCCAGGTGGCACAGAGTCAGTGCCACCTTCAGCCCAGGGTCCAGGTTGGTCCAGTAGTTGGTGTTTGCCTTGGTCAACCTGGGTCTCAGCCGCTCCACAACTTCATCAAACATGGCTGGTGACATCCTCATGAAGTGCTGGAATGCATAAGGGTCTTCGTTCCTCAGCTCCACCATCAGCTTGTCATACAGTTTGTACTCGGCTCTTCTCGCGATGCATCTTCGGACCCAAACACTTCTTGGACGCCTCCTTTTCCTTTTGTAGAACAGATGAAAGAGCCTGTAGAGTGCTTCACATTGTTGTTGAATGATGACGGCTACCAAAAGGAGTGTGCGATGATCCATGGTGGAGATGACTGGAACCTGTGGAAGAGCAAGAGCAAGATCAAGGCTGAAGAGGTCTGCACACCAGCGCTGCTGGAATGAAAGTGAGATCCAGTTGATTTCCTCCCCCTTTTTATTGGAAATGTAGGTTTTCCACTAGGTGTCCTTCTACATCCTCTAGGCATCCTCCAGACATCCTAAATATCTGAGATACGTCCCCTATGTGAACATTTTTTCCGTTTTAATGCTTTATATGCGAGCTGCATCTGCTTTCATCCTTTCTACGTCCATGCTACTTACGCTGTTTGTCCGTTCCGCGTCCCTTTCGCTTCCTCCCTGTGTCCTTTTTGTGCTGGAGAGGATGTGAGTTGCGTGGATGCGCAGCAGATGCCTAGTGGATATAGCGGACGCGTAATGATGACAACGGATGTATAACGGATGTTCCCCATATGTGTAGTGGATTTAGAACGGAAGCGTTGGATACTTCATCTGCTCAAAAAGATTTCTGCAGCTCAAAACTTTTTGAGCAGATTAAATCTCAGTAGAGGGATGCTGGATGAATAGAGAGTATGAATCACGGATGCAGCGAGTACACAATGGATGCATCACGTTAACCAACGTTTGGCAAGCGTTTTTTCCATTTTACATCCTCTTTCCATCCGTTGGTTCAGTGTGACATGGGCTTAAAGCTACACTTAAAAATATGAAAACTTTTCCCAAAGATGATTCAAAACATTTGTTTAATATTCAGAATAGAAACAAAAAAGACAGCAGAATTGATTTTCTCAGTTTACTTTTCTCTTTTTAATATACTGAGTTAGTAAGTAAGATGATAACATGCTGAGAGCTTTAGATATTACAATAATCTGGCTCTTTGTGTTCCAACTGTCAGACATCCAGAATTGATTTTCTTAGTTTACTTCTCTCTTTGTAACAGTAAGATGATAACATTCCAAATCAGTAACTCTGAGCCAAAATAATCTCAAAGTGCTTTATCAGAAACAAAACATTCTGGCATCGTCCAGTGGAATTTCAGTACTGGAATCCTACCAGCTCATCCCACAAAATTCCACCTACCTCTACCCCCTTTTCTACACTTCATTAATCACATGAACCAATGATCTGCATTCTCAATTCTTTGCTATGCCAATCTCTGTGACCTTGATCTTATAACTCATTATAATTTTTTTTCTCTAAGAATTATTCAGTATATCACTTCCTCCCTCCAGAACTCTATGGCAATGATGAATTCCAGAATTGACAGGTGTTCCCCCTTGAAAATTCCTTCTCCCATAAGAAAAGAAAACAAAACACAACCAGGGGTTAATCCGTTGTCCTTAACCCGGTCTCTGCCCTCCACAAAAAGCTTCAGTTTGTGGGGGAATTCCTCATGGAATTGATTAACCAATTTATCATCAGGTACATTCCAACTTTTTACCCAATTAGCATCTGAAATAGGGTAACCTTTGCATAAGAGCAAATATTGCAACTGTCCTCTGTGTTCCTAGAATCAAGGATTTTCTGAATTTCATAATGTGTCTCACCCTGTACCGTTAACAGTTCAAGGGGAGTGATTGCTGTTGGTCTTACCATTGATGTAGCAGCTGGTTTCAACAAATTACTATGGAAAACTGGATAAATTTTCCTTAATAGTTGAAGAAAATACAATTGGACTGTGACTGGATTAATTATTTTTGAAATCAGGAATTTGGACCCAAAATTTTGGTTCTTAACTTCTTACTAGGGAATTTCAACCTAAGATACTTGGTTGACAAATATACCTTGTCTCCAAATTTAAATGGCAGTTGAAGGAATCTATGTTTATCTGCTTGCTTTTTGTAATCTTTTGCAGCTTCGATCAAAGCTTTTTTTGCATCTTCCCAACCTTTTTTAATGAGTTTATCATTCTGTTAGAGATATGGATGTGGGAGGTTGTTTAGGTAATTCTGGGATAGGAACAAAGTCCATCCTGATGTTGATTTGTAATGGAGTCAGTCCCATGCTGCAATGTTCTGCATTATTATAAGCAGCCTCTGCAAAGGGTAATAGTTCAGTTTTCCTGTTGATAATTTACATAGCATCTAATCAACCATGGCATTAGCTCTCTCTGCTGCTCCATTGCAGGCAGGATGGAAAGCTGAGGATAATCCTTGGGAGAACCCAATAGACTTTAAAAATTCCCTCCAGAATTTAGCAGTAAATTGTACTTCTTTTTCTGACATTATTCTACAATAAATATTATTTATTACAAAAATAAAAAGGTACTCCATGTAGTCTATAGATATGCTTCACAAACAGTTTTGCAAGCTTTTTTTGCAGATAGAAGTCCCTTACAGGCTATAAAGTATTCCCTTCACTGTCAGGTAATTTTACAATAAAGTCCATTGCAATTTCTTCCCATGACTGTTTTGGTTCAGCGACTTGTTGGAGGAGACCAGGGTTTTTTCCAGTTCTGTGTTTCATTGTAGTACAAATTGAACAGCTTTTTACATAGTCCTCGATGCCTCAGCCACCAAAACTGTCTCCTCAGTAAATGTAGGGTTTTTAAGAACCTGAAGTCACTTCTCAGCCGTGAGTCATGGCTATGTTTTAGTACTGGTAGTCTTAGAGTGGTGGGCACATAAAGTTTAGTTCCTTTCCAAGCCAGTCCATGATTCATTGTTAAGTCAGTTCGATGATCCAGGAACCAGGGATCAGTCAAAAAGGCTGTTTTCATTTCCATGGTCAGTTTGTTTTCCAGACATTTGGGACTGTTGTTGGCCTGGCCTCATGGGGTTACTTGACCTGCTGATTGAGCTTCTGATATCAAAGCTGGCACTATTTCCTCACAGTGACTGTCAAATTGGGGTTTTCTGGATAGGGTGTCTACCAATATGTTTTTTCCTCCAGGGATATATTTAATGTTGAAGTGGAATCACTTGAAGTATTGAGCCCAGTGGACTTGTTTAGATGATAATCTCCGGGGGGTCTTCAGAGCCTTGAGGTTTTTCTGATCAGTCGATACCTCAAAAGGCTCCTGCACCCCTTCTATGAAATTCCTCTGAGTCAATAAAGCCCATCATATGGCAAATGATTCTTTCTTCCAAACTGCCCATCTTCGCTCTGTGTCCATTAATTTTTTGGATGCATATGCACAAGTCATCAGTTGGTTCTGAGAGTCTCTTTGTAGCAGAACAGCCACTACTGCTACATCACTTGCATCAGCTTGGACTACAAAATGTTTGGTCAGATCTGGGTGCTGGAGAATGGGCTCAGTGGCAAAGTGGCATTTTAAGGCTCCAAAAGCTTTCTGACAGTCCATGGTCCAAGCCAGGGGTTGATGGGGCTTCAGTTTGGTGGGTGACTGACCTGATTTTTAATAGCTCCATCAGAGGGAGGGCAACCTTGTAAAAGAAGGAATGAATTGTCTATAGAAATTGGCAAAACCCAAAAAACTTTGAAGTTGTTTTCAGGTTTTGGGGGGTTGCAAGTCCAGCACGGCTTTCACCTTTCCAGGGTCCATCTCAATTCCCAGGTTGAATATTTGGTAGCCAAAGTAATCCAGTGACTCCTTGTAAAATTCGCATTTTGAGAGCTTTATATATAATTTGGCAGCTAGAAATTTTTTCAGGACTTGTCTGAACAATTTGACATGTTCTTCAATGGTTTTGCTGAATATAAGGATGTCACCAGGTAGACGAGGACCCCTCGGTATAGGTGCGGATGTACCTTCATTGATGATGCATAAATACCGTGGGAGGCCCCTGAAGTCTGAACAGCATGACTTTGAATTGGAAATTATCTAAAGGGCAATTAAAGGCTATTTTCCACTCATCTCCCTCTTTGATGTGGACCCAGTAGTAAGCTTCTCTTAGATCTAGCTTGGTGAATACCTTGCCTTTTGACAGGTGGTTTAATAGGTCTTTCATGAGGGGGAGATGTTTTTGATGCACACAGCATTTATGCCCCTAAAGTCCACACATAATATTAACCCACCATCTTTCTTTTCTTTGAACAGCACAGGAGTAGCTAACCTTGATTTGGCAGGTTCAATAAAACCTCAAGTTCAAATTGTTGTTGATGTACTTCCTCAATTCAGTCATTTCAGCCAGTGTCATTGAGTACATCTTTGGTTTCAGTAGTTTTGCTCCCAGTTCCAACTCTATGGAATAATCAGCGGCTCAATGTGTTGGTAAAATATTATACTCCTTTTCTCTGAATGCTTCAGCCAAGTCTCAGTATTGGTTGGGTATCTGGTCAGATACCCAGAAGGTCAGAGGCTGTAGCAGCTGTTTCAGAGTTTGGGTTCAAGTCGGGTCTTTAGTGGGAGAAAGGGAGGCAATGGCCCCAACACAATTATGATGTTACTAAACCCGTCCTCCCATTTCATTGGTAGGGGCCCATTTATCTAACCAAGCAAGTCCCAATATGATTGATTATTTGGTCATTCTTGGGGCCACTATAAAGCATATGAGTTCACGGTGAGGACCCAATTCCATTTTGATCAACACTGTCATTTGGGTTGTTGGGGTCCCCCCAATTAATGTCCCATCCACTTGCTCAAATCTGATTGGGTGTCTTAGTGAGTTAGTCTTTATGCCCAATTTCTCAGCAATAGGAAGTCTGATAAGACATCTAAAGCATCGAGTATCAATTACAGCTTCTAACTCCCCAGCCTCCCCTGTACTAAGTACAAACTTGACTTTGACAGTAAAAGGCATGATGGGAGCATTCATCATTGGTTTGTCTTCGTCGGTTGGGTTCTCTGGGGGGTGATGTTGTTCTGGAAGTTTGTTGCTTCCTTATGCATAGAGAGGAACCTCCAGGCTGGGTCTAGCAAGCTGGCTGATGGTGGGAGGTCTTGCTTGACTTTTCCAACCTCTGGCAGCCTTGTTAGGCTTCGATGGTGGTGCTCAGGCTACAGGTGCAGGAATCAGGCAGTCAGCTGTTCTATAGCCATCCTGGCCACAACAGTAACATCTTATCATCATGTTGGGTTGGATGTGAGTAGCTCCAGCAGGTCTGGTTGGCAGTAATCTGGTCCCATTTTTTTAGGTGGACCTTCAGGGAGGGGTTTCCTGTATGGGTTGATGTTTCAGTCTAATCTGAGGGCAGTGGAATAGCATATTTGAAGCATCTCTGGGAGTCCCCTATTGTTACAGGCCTTCTTCACTTCTGGGTCAATGGCGTTCTTAAAGTAGTGTAAAGTCACTCTTTCAGGCCAATCCATGAAATGGCTGGCGACCCTTCTAAAGTCCCAAATAAAGTCTGATAAGGGTTGCTTGCCTTGTCTCATTTCCATTAGCTTCTCTTTATTTTCTGCCACCCCATCTGGATTTTCGAATCTGAGTCTCAATAATTAAAATCTTGTAATTCTGGGGCTTGTTCATTCTGTAGCTGGGCCACCCAGTCAGATGAATGCTCCTCATTCATCGCATCTGTAATGGCAGTAACCAAATCGTGCTCTGTCATGTATTGGTCTCCAAATTGGTCTATGTGGGACCGAATTTGAGTGAGGAAGTAATTAAAATTTTCATGGTGCCTGTAGAAAATGGCTTTAAACTGGATTTGATCTGGTCTGGGTCGTGGTTGGGGAGGTGGTACGGGCCTGGCACCTGCAGGTTGTGCTGGAATGAAGAGAGCCTGATGGGGTGCGCATATAGATTGGGTGGGGCCCCTGAGGCTTGGCCGGGTTGTGGCTCTCTGAAAATGGGGCCCCTGAAGGGTTGCTCCAAGTGTGTTTGAAATGATGGTTGCCAGGAGGAAGGTGGATATTGCCTTTCTCTTTGCCTTGGTGGAGAGGGAGTGGCTGCTGTTTGTTGTCTGGTCAGATCCCCTTCAGACCAGGGCTTTGTTGGCACTGGCAGCCATTGATACTGAATCCACCCTTGGCCTGGATAAAATCCCCACCTTGGAGGGATACTTTCTACAGGAGGGTAACCTCTTCTTTGGGGAGTGGGAAGCAGGGCTTGGATATTGCAACATACCTCTGTTAGTCAGAACCTCTTGTTGGTGTGGGCTTTCATGCTGGGCCTCTCCAATCAGCAACTGGGCAATTTTCTCTTCCTCCATGCATTTTGGGAATGAAAAAGTGGGTGGTGCCAGGCTCCAACTTGTCCTGATAAGTTGTGGCTTTGAGACCAAACCTCCCAATCTTAATTACTGAAATTGCCGTGGTAACTCTGCTAACAACTGGCTCCCAGAGTAAATCTCGGGGTTGTCTTCTTGAGAGCATTTCGACTCCATTTGGGCATTGTCCTGTGCTGCATAGAGAGAGCTAGGGAGAATTTTTTCTCCAGGCTGTCTGTTTAAGGGAGTCCGACAACTCTCCCATGAATTGGAACATGGCCTGGCTCCCAAATCTTCTCCCTTCTCTGTAATTCTGAAAGCATCCATCATCGTCTCCAAATGGAGGCTGAATGATTCAGATGGTTCAGGGCGGGGGTCTCGCACCCTCCTGCTCACCTTCAATGTTGGCTGAATTTTGAGCCTCTTCCATCATTGGAAAGATGGTCTCTGAGGTTATCAGCAAAGCCTGTTAGCAATGATGAGTACTGAAATAATTGTCAGACATCCAGAAATCCTTCATTCCAAAACAGTAACTCTGAGCAGAAATAATCTCAAAGTGCTTTATTAGAAACAAAACATTCTAGCATCATCCAGTGGAATTTCAGTACTGGAATCCTACCAGCTTATCCCACAAAATTCCACCTACCTCCATCCCCTTTTCTACACCTCATTAACCACATGAACCAATGATCTGCATTCTCAATTCTTTGCTACACAACTGTCTGTAACCTTGAACTAATAACTCATAATAATTTTTTTTCTTGGAGAACTTCCTCTCTCCAGAACTCAATGGCAACGATGAATTCCAGAGATGACAGCAACATTATTTGTTCAATATGTTTCATAACTTTAACCAAAGAGGTGATCTTGTGATTTATACAAAAGCTTTTAAGTTTTACTTCTTGTGTGATCATATTTTTCTTCAACATATTACTATTCTACAATGCTGTTATAAATCTGGGACTGGAACAACTAGTAACCAACAATACTAGACTAAACAACTGCCTTGATCTCATCTTCTGCAATAGTTTGAATTTAATTTATGGAATACAAACTTAAGAAACCTTTTCCAACAGTGATCACAGTATGATTGACTTTTGTCTCAACATACTCCCACACAAAAATCATTACAATGATGTAATTCCCAATTATAACTTCAAAAAAAGCAACTATGATCTTATAGACAACAATCTCTCATCCCTTGATTGGCAATCTCTATTCACTGGATGCAGTACTGTTGAAGACCATTACAACATATTTTTACTTGAAGTCAAAAGAGTCATCAAACTATATGTACCAACAACAACCTTCCCCCCCCCCCC
>BLBF01000050.1:147090-182878 GCA_015471245.1 Laticauda colubrina
AAAAAAAAAAAGATTACCCAAAACAATAAGGAAACTTCAATCCAAAAAGAGATCACTCTGACAGAAAAACAAATCTGGTCACGCTGCCAACTTCAAAAGTCAATACAAAAATTTATGCCACCAGATAAAGACTGAATGCACCAATTATCACATTAAACAAGAGGAAAACCTTCTATGCACCAATTCCATCCGCGCTTGTTACAATTTTGTAAACAACAAACTAAAAGACTCAATTTTCATCCCATCCCTGATAGGACCTAATGGTAAAGACTGCAATGACGATATCATTAAAGCCAACCTCTTTAACACATTCTTTGGCTCAGTATTTGTAAACAGCAATGGATCATGCCCAGTATTTCCTAGCCAAACCACAGAAAACTTCAATGATCTAATACATATCAATTTTACAGAAGACAATGTTGAAAAGCACTATGCAATCTGAAACCATCTCTATCTATTGGACCGGACACAATATGTGCCTACTTCTTAAAAAAGCTATCCACTCCCATTGTAGAACCTCTAAACATAATCTTTGAAAAATCTTTCAGGACCAGCTCCTTGGCAAACATATGTTCTCAAGCCACGATCATCCCCATCTTCAAAAGGGGAGACCCCAGCCTAGTTGAGAATTACAGACCAATTTCCTTATGCTACATCAACTATAAAGTCATGGAATCAATTATTAACCAATCCATCATCCTCCACTTAGAAACAAACAATCTACTCTCTAATAAACAATTTGGTTTTAGGAAAAAACTATCATGTTATCTGCAATTCTTACACTGCAAAAACATATGGACTCACAACTCAATCAGGGCAATTTACATAAACTTCTGTAAAGCCTTTGATTCAGTGGTACACAACAAACTACTCCTAAAACTAAAATCTTGTGGTATCTCTGGACAACTGCATAACTGGATAGAAGCATTCCTGTTAAACAGACAACAAATGGTCAAAATTGGGAGTGTCCTATCATATTCTGTACCTGTCAATAGTAGTGTCCTCCAAGGCAGTGTTCTAGGACCAACTTTCTTTATACTCTACATAAATGACCTCTGTGATCATATTAAGAGCAACTGCGTTCTCTTTGCTGATGATATAAAGCTGTTCAATACCACAGACAATACTACTTACCCTTCAAAATGATCTTGACTATGTATCAGAATGGTCAAACAAATGGCAACTTCAAATCTCAACAAATAAATGCTCTGTCTTACATATTGGCAAAAAAATAAATAAATCAGAAAATAGAATACAAGCTGAATAGTCAAGACCTTGTTGATGATCCAAGCTCTGTAAAGGACTTTGGAATACTCATCTCTAATGATCTAAGTTCTAGAGCCCACTGTAACTACATAGCCAAAAAAGGATTAAGAGTTGTCAACCTAATCCTTGGCTCATAAAATTAAAAAAGAACAAGAAAAGAGAATGATCATAGCTCTCCAAGATCAGAAAGGAAAATTATACATGCAGACCCAAGAAAAGAAAGAAATTGCTTAGGAGTTTTTTATAAAATTATATAAACAGGAAGAAATACCAGAATTTATTGATCAATATTTGAATGAAAAGAATTTGCCTGAAATTACTGATGAAGAGAAACAAAATTTGAATAATAAAATATCTATAGAAGAAATTAAGAAGGCAATTGGAACACAAAAAGCAAATAAGACCTCTGGCGCAGATGGAATTCCTTTGGAATTCTATAAGGAATTCCAAGAAACAATAGAGGAAATATTGGTGAACTTGTACAATGAAGCCTTGGAGAATGCTAACATGCCTAAATCATGGTTGGAAGCATATATTACCCTTATTTATAAAGAACAATCAGACCCACAAAAAATTCAAAACTATAGACCAATATCACTTTTAAATATAGATTACAAAATAATAGCTACAATATTGGCAGAAAGATTAAAGAGAGTATTAAGTAGAATTATCCACACTGATCAGAATGGTTTCCTCCCACATAGGCAAATAAAAACAAATACAAGAACCATTATGGATATATTAGAATATTATGAAGTATACTCAACCAAGACAATGGCATTGATATTTTTAGATGCCCAAAAGGCTTTTGACAACCTGAATTGGAACTTCCTTATTAAACAACTGATAGGCATGACATTTGGTGAAAATTCTATAGGATTTATTAAGACAATTTATAAGATGCAAACCGCAAAAATATTAATAAATGGGGAAAATACAGATGCCATAAAGATAAATAAGGGAGTAAGACAAGGCTGCCCCCATCTCCTCTACTGTATATATTGGCAGAAGAGACTTTCTTAGTACAATTTAGGCAAAATCAAGAGATTAGAGGAGTAAAATTAGAAAAGAGGAATATAAACTCCAGGCATTCCAGAAATTGATCTGACCCAAAACAGACATGGGGGGGTTGGAACAAGTCCTCCCCCCCAGCCCTCCCCCTTTAAAACCTCAAAAAGGAGGAATGGCAGCAAAACCCAAGACCACTACATGCTTCCGATGTGGGAAGGAAGGTCACCGGGCTGCAGATTGCTGTGCCAATCTAGAGTCAAAGGAGGTACCAGGAGGAGAAAGAAAACCTGAAAAAAAAACCCAGCAAAGCCTCATGAAACAGCGCTTAAAGCAGAGGAGGTTGTAGAGATCACTCCTCCGAAAGGAGAGGAGCTGGGAACTCCAACCTCTTCTGAAGAGAGTGAATCTGAATCGGAAGATGACTCACTGGTAAGTCCAAACAAGGGCCATATGACCATTCCAGTGAGATTCCAGTGATGAGGTACCCACATCAGGAGCCAAAGGGGAAATACTGGCCTTGTTAGACTCTGGGTGCACAAGGTGCGTAATCAGCTTAGAGGTAGTAGAGAAAATGGGCTTAAGGCTAAAGACTTTAAAAACACACATAGCCTTTTGCCAATTGGTTGGATTGGTAGCTGGGGGCAGCCCTGCACGTTTCATAATGTAACCAATAGAAATGATGATGGGGAAGCATAGAGAGACTTGTGTTTTATTGTGGCTCCTAGAATGGAGTGGCCCCTAATACTGGGGTTCCCTTGGCTCTGGAAATGGAACCCCCACATTGATTGGAGGAGAGGGTCATTGCATATACGAACTGACCAACCTCCAGAAGGGGAGAGGCAATCTCAACCGAAACTCAAGAATCCCACTGAACTGGCCTCCACTGGCACCGAGAGCCTGAAGGGGAAGGATACAATTCCAGAGGAATATTGGGACTTAAAGGAGGTATTCAGTGAAAAGGCCTTGGATGAGCTTACCCCCATTGCTCAACAGATTGAAGTATTGAAATTTTACCCGGGGTAAAACTCCCAAAACCGAAACTCTACTCGATGACACCATGGGAGCTAGAAGAGCTGCGGTCATTTATCAATAAGAATTTGGAACATGGTTTCATCCAACCCACTAGACCCACCCCAGGTAGCAGCCCCAGTATTGTTCCGTGAAAATAAAGATGGCTCCCTTCGTTTATGTGTTGACTACAGAAACCTCAATGCTATTTCAGTGGAGAATGTGTACCCCCTCCCGTTGATTAAGGGTATGTTGGCCCACTTGGCCAAAGGGAAATTTTTTACAAAACTCAACTTGAGAGAAGCATACTACCAAGTTCAAATTAAGGAAGGGGGTGAATGGAAAACTGCTTTTTACTGCCCAATGGGTTGTTTCCAATTCAATGTTCTTCCACTTGGCCTACAGGGGTCCCCTGCAATATTCATGTAAATGATCAACCAGGTGTTGCATGAATATCTGTACAAAGGGGTGTCGGTTTATCTTGATGATATTCTTATCTACATGGAGACTTGTGATGAACATGTGAAACTAGTGCGGTCAGTTATGGAAAAAAATTGAGCTGCTGAGCTGTATGCAAAATTTTCCAAGTGTGAATTCCACCAGGAAAAAAATGACTATTTAGGTTATCGCATCTCACATGAAGGCATAGAGATGGATCTGGGGAAGATTCATGCCATTTTGGAATGGGGCCCTCCCTGCACCAGGAAACAACTTCAAAGTTTCTTGGGATTTGCTAATTTTTACCAACAATTTAACCCTGCTTTTGCAAAGATTGCAATGCCTTTCACAAATATCCTAAAAACCAAAGGAGAGGTGAAACCAAAGCCTAATAAACCATTGAAGTGGTCCATGGAATGTCAAGCCATTTTTGAGAAGCTGAAATGACTGTGTGCTGTTGAACCAGTACTCAAGCAGCCATATATGGATGCTCCTTTTGTAATCCAAGCCAATGTGAGTGATGTATCAGTTGGGAGGGTGTTACTACAAGCAAATGAGATGGAAACTCTGCAACCGTGTGCATATACTTCCCGTAAACTAACTGAAACCAAAAGAAGATGGGCCATCTGGGAAAAAGAAGCTTTTGCTGTTCGCTGGGCTCTGTTAACCTGGGGGCATTACTTAGAAGGGGCAAAACACCCATTTGAGGTGTGGATGGATCATAAAAATTTGGAGGCTTTGAAAATGCCTCAGAAGCTGTCTCCCAAGCAAGTTTTCTGGGCGCAGTACTTTAAAAGCTTTAATTTTTCATTGAAGTACATTCGGGGGGGGGGCGGGGAACTTCATGGTGGATGCTTTATCTAAATTATCTCAATATAATAGTGCTCACCAAGAAGTGGTATGGCCAATTGTCCCAACAAAACAGTTTGCAGCTCCAGTGGTTACCAGAGCCCAGAAAAAGAGGGAGGTTGATTTATCAAATGATTTGACTGCACAATTAAGAGATGCTCTAAAATTTGATGATTGGTTCCTTGCTCACTCAAATGACTATACGGTTAGAGATTGATTGGCATGGGTAGGGGGCAAATTATATATGCCAGCAAAGTTGAGAAACCAAATATTACAGCAAGCTCATGACTCTAAAGCCACTGGACATTTTGGATTTGTGAAAACCTTACACTTGGTTAAAAGGCAATTTTGGTGGCTTACCTTGAAAAAGGACATTGAAACTTATGTGGCTAGTTGTCCTTTCTGTGCCTCCACCAATGGCCTTCTGGTAAACCGGCAGGCTTACTACAAAATGTGACTAGACCAACGGCCCCATGGAAGGAAATTTCTATGGATTTTATAGTGGAATTAACTGGGGGGAATACAGTTATTTGGGTAGTTACCGCTTTGTTTTCCAAACAGGTGCATTTCATACCTTGTCCAAAAATCCCATCTGCGAAAACATTGGCTAAACTGTTTATTTTACATGTATACAGGTTACAAGGGGTTCCTGAATCTCAGACAGGGGTTTCCAGTTTACCTCAAACTTTTGGAAGGAGTTCCTGAAGTTATTGGGCTCCACCCAGGGCTTAAGTTCCACCCAATACCCACAAACTAATGGGGCTTGTGAGAGAACTAACTCGGTATTGGAACAATATCTTCAATGTTATATAAATTATCAGCAAGATAATTGGGCTGACCTACTGCCTTTCGCTGAGGTGGCATATAATAATTTGGTACATAGTAGTTTAAGCCACTGTCACACTGCACCAACGGATGGAAAGAGAATATAAAACGGAGAAAAACACTTGCCATCCATTGGTTAATGTGATGCTTCTGTTTTGTACTCACTGCATCCGTTTTTCTTCCTCTCTATCCGTCCAGCATCCGTCTACTGACCTTTCATCTGCACAAAACCTTTTGAGCTACTCAAAACTTTCTGAGCGTAAAATGTATCAAACGCGTTTGTTCTGCATCCGCTAGGCATACGGGGGACATCCGTTCTGCATCCGTCGGCATCAGTTATGTGTCCGCTACATCCGCTAGGCATCTGCTGAGCATCCGTGCAACTCAAATCCGCTCCAGCAGAAAGTGGACACAGGGAGGAAGTGGAACGGACGTGGAATGGACACGCAGCATTAGTAGCACGGATGGAGAAAGGATGAAAGTGGATGCAGCTCGCAAAGAAAGAATTTAAAATGGAAAAAACATTCACAGAGGGGACCTATCTCAGATATTAAGGATGTCTAGAGGATGTCTAGAGGATGGGACATCTAGGGGAAAATCTATATTGTCTCAGATATTTAGGATGTCTGCAGGATGTCTAGAGGAAAACCTATATTTCCTATAAAAAGGGGGAGGAACTCACCTGGATCTCACTTTCAGTCCAGCAGACCTGCTGTGCAGACCTCTTCAGCCTTCATCTGGCTCCTTGCTCTTCCACAGCATCCAGTCATCTCCACCATCGATCGTCACACACTCCTTTTGGTAGCCACCATCATTCTACAACAGTGCGAAGCCATCTACAGGCTGTTTCACCTGTAGGCCAAGAAGTGTCTGGGTCCGAAGATGGATCACCAGAAGAGCAGAGTATGGTCTGTATAACAAGCTGATGGTGGAGCTGAGGAACGAAGAACCTCGTGCATTCCAGAACTTCATGAGGATGCTGCCAGCCATGTTTGACGAAGTTGTGGAGCAGCTGAGACCCAGGTTGACCAAGCAGAGCACCAACTTCCGGCCCAGCCTGGACCCTGGGCTCAAGGTGGAACTGACTCTGCACCACCTGGACTCAGGGACCATGTACAGGAGCATGCAGAATGGATGGAGGGTGCCACACAACACCATCAGCATTGTGGTCAGAGAAGTGCTACAGGCCACCATCGAAGAATACCTAGAGGAGCTCCTCCAGTGCCCCTCCACTGAAGAACGCTGGAAGAAAATTGCAGAGCAGTGGTATCAGAAGTGGAACTTCCCCCACACTGTTGGAGCCATAGATGGCAAGCACGTGGCCTGCAAAGCTCCAGCCAAGTCGGGGTCCACTTATTTCAACTACAAGGGCTTCTTCACCATCGGCCTCTTCGCCATGCTCGATGCTGACTACAAGTTCATGTACATTGATGCTTCAGGCAACGGGTCAGCTTCAGAAGCCCAGGTATACAACGACAGTGACCTCAAGGAGGGGCTGGAATGCAACCTCATCATGGGCTTTCCAGATCTAGACCCACTGCCCAATGACACACAAGATGTGCCCTACTTCATCATGGGGGATGATGCCTTCTCCCTCAGAACCTACCTCAAGAAGCCCTACACTTCAGGGAGAAGGCGGAGCTTCGTCTCGGTGCTACAGCTGCGATCTCGGGGCTCTGAGATCGCAGCTGATATTTTCGCCCCTGGTCGGTCCTAACGGACCTAAACCGTCCCGTAGAGACGGGGATTGTGAAGGGCACAGTCCCAGGATCCCAGAGATATCGCAAAATCTCTGGTTTGATCCGGGAGAAGCCCTTTTGCTGGCGGTGGAAAGGCAGCCTCCAAAGCTGCTGAAGTCGGGACAGCTCCAAAAAGAAAGTGGCTGGAGCGAGGGTGTGTCGGCTGGGTGAGAAACCTCTTTTGTATTGTAAATTGGTTGAGACCTGAAAGGATATCCTGAACAAAGAAGAAACCTGTGACTTTATTTTTGTTTGACTGGAATTGGCTTGAGCGGCGTTTTTTAAAGTGATGTCAAATTGAGGCTTGGATTCTTTCCTTACTACTTCTTTTTCTGAGGAATTTAATGTGACTTTGTAGGTAACCAGATTGAATTTTTTCTTATATATATTTTTATGCTTCTTTTGATTTTTTAATTTTCTTTAGGATAGAGGCCCCCTTTGTTTTTTTTTTCATTTCCTTTGAGTTTTGTATACATTACTCTTCTTTCTGGCTGAGGGGGGAAAAAGTATTAAGAGATCTTGCAACACTGCCAACTAGAGGCTTGAAAGTACTTTATTTGAATTGGGGAGAAATGTATAAACACTCCTTCTCAAGGACATTTTAATGTGATAAGATGGAGGGAGAGCACAGAAAAATATTATTACAGGTGTTTTCCTGGACTCTTATCAATATTTCAACACTTGAGGCTTGGCTTTGAAGCTGCTGGAGAAGAGAGTCATAATAAGAGCCTTGGATAAATAAATAAAGTGCAGTGTGCAGTCCATATATATATATATATATATATACTTGTGAAATCTCTACTCGCCAGCCTTTTTGTATATTTCAATTCTAGTAATATTTTTATTTTTGCTTTTTATTTTATCCTTTTTCTTCTTTGGTTTTGGGCCTTTTTATTATTGGATTTTTCCATTTTGGATCATAATTGGCTACTCTATCAGATGGATTGAAGGTCAAAAAGAATTTGAAGTTTTTTGAAGCATTAAAGTGAAAAAAAAAGAAAAAAAAAGAAAGTGTTAAATGAAATAGACTGTGTGTTTTTGGATTGTTTGGTGACTTTGGGACTTTTGGAAACTCTTATTTGAATGATTAAAATCATTTGGGTCGTTTAAATTTTTTTTTTTTTTTTTTACAATGGCATTACTTATGGATGAACTGAAAATGGAATTTATAAAATATAAACAAGAGAAACAAGAAGGGAAGGATTCTTTTGGCTCTATTTTTAATTTTTTAGAAATGGCAATTTCTACATATGAGAAACTACAAGAACAAGAAGATTGGGATGAAGGAGAAACCATCCTTAATGAACAAGCAACTTTATTTGGGGAAGAAAGGGGAAAGGGGAGAAAGAGAATGGAGAATTTAAGACTTAAAAAAACAACCAAAAAAGGGAAAAACAAGGTGAAAAGTGGACACAACATCAGAAAGCAACAGAAAAGAGGAATACATAAGAGGGTGGAGATTAAGAGACAAGGGGGTAAAAAGGGTAGAGTGGAGAAGCAAGGGAGGAAAGAAGGGAAGAGAAGCTACAAAGGTTTGAAACAAGATATAAAGAAACAGAATTTATTTAGAGATAATGGGTAAACATATAACTGAAAAAGAGATTCTGCAAAGGTACATAAGATTGTGTTGTTGTATTTGTATTTGAAATAATGTTAGAAAATTGGAATAATATATGATTATAAAATGGGACAAAATATTTAATGTAACTTAGCGAATTTTTTTTTTAAATAAAAATAAATGAAATCAAATATGAGAGAATTGAATTAAAGAAAAATGGGAACATTGTTATTGTATAATATTTTAAAATATAAGTGAAATAGGGGGAAGTAACTAAGTAAAATCTATAAGTGTTCCCATAGAAGCATGATACTTATTTAGAAAGGATTGTGTAAAATGTTTAAGACTTAAATGAATATTAATTTTAATGATATAATTTCAATTGCTATGGATTGTTGTTTTAATTATATTATATATTTAAAAAAAATTTTTTTTTCTTTTTTTAAAATATTGAGTCTATCTTTAGAATGTACTACGCAGAATCCGAATGAAAATTATGTGTTATGTTAAGCTTTAAAACTAGGGGAAGGATAAGTATGACAAGGCATTATACTCCAATCAGTCATTACAGAAGAAACTTTGTGTTAATGAGAAAAGATAATAGACAGCTGAAACAGGACAGACAAAGGATATAAGTATAATGATATAAATTGAGATGAAATAAATATAATAGAATTAAGAGAGTGAAAAGAGGGGAGAAGCTATATAGAAAATGTAAAATAGTAAATAAGAAATGGAATGTTATATAAAGTAAGCATGAACTTGAATTTATGTCTGTACAAAAAGATGTAACTCGGGATCAAACTGCCGTCCAAAAAGATATTTTATGTTTTTTATGTTTTGTGTTTGTTTGTACATGTTTGTTTGTTAAAAATTAATAAAATTCTTTTAAAAAAATAAATAAATAATAATAAAAAAGAAGCCCTACACTTCGAGATGCCTCACCCGTGAAGAGAGGATCTTCACCTACAGGCTGTACAGGGCAAGGCGGGTGGTGGAGAACGCCTTTGGCATCCTGGCCAACAGGTTCCAAGTACTTCTCACCACCATGCAGCATCGCTCAGAGACCGTGAGGAGGATCGTGGAAGCTTGCTGCATCCTGCACAATCTCATGCGCACCCGCTACCCAGTCTTGCAGAACAGGCTCGTGGACCTCCAACAAGGCAATGGGGACATGGAGCCTGATGAATGGAGGCAACGGCAAAACCTGATAGACACTCAGGATGTGCAAGGCCCCAACAGAACCCCACGTGAAGGGAAGAAGCAGCGCAACCTCCTGAAACGCCGGTGCAACTCCCCAGCTGGAGCAGTGGAGTGGCAAGACAGGATGATAGATGATTAATGGATGCTTCCTTCAGCCTGTCTCATCCCACTGATGAGATTGGGCTATGTATGTTGGGTGGGCCTACAATGAACAGGGCATTTAATAAAGAGTTGTGTTTATGTTCAAATGTGTGGATCAATGCTTACATTGTTATTGATAATGAAGGGCCATAGGTGTGGCACCTGGGAGGGTGGACCATACAGTCCCACTATGTTTACACTGGAGGTTTATCTATCCCACAGCTATTACCCATCCCAAAGGTATCCCTGCCCATCCCACAGCTATTACCCATCCCAAAGGTATCCCTGCCCATCCCACAGCTATTACCCATTCCACAGGTATCCCTGCCCATCCCACAGCTATTACCCATCCCAAAAGTATCCCTGCCCATCCCACTGCTATCCTTACCCATCCCAAAGGTATCCCTGCCCATCCCACAGCTATTACCCATTCCAAAGGTATCCCTGCCCATCCCACTGCTATCCTTACCCATCCCAAATGTATCCCTGCCTATCCCACTGCTATCTTAACCCATCTCACAAAGCATGCAAACTTTTCTAAAAGTTTCCACCAAGACTTTATTTACAAAAATAAATGAAGCAAAAGTGTGAAGCAAACATAATCTTTATTAATAACAAGCTGTAAAAGAAAAATGACCCAAGTCAAGTGTCCAAATAAAGTCAACAGGTAGCCATCCAGTCTCTGGCACTCTCCTTGGTCACTCAGAAGTGTGCCCAATCTCAGGGGTGAAGGGTACAGATGCTGTGGAGATGGCTGCTGCTGGAGTGCTGGTCTGAAGCACCACTGGGGTGTCTGGCACTAAGAGGACAACAGGGGACGGTGTGTTGAGGAAGCTCTCAGACAGCTGGCTCAGCCCCATGATGTTGAGAGCCCCTGCCTCCATGACATGGGGTGTCAGCCCCAGTACCGATGACAGATGTACTGAGGACGAGCTTGGCTGTGGGGTGGAGGAAGGAGCAGTGTAGTGGGGCTGTCTGGTCTGCAGCTGGGTGAGAACAGGCATTGGTGGCATCGGTGGCGAGGGTGGCATCAGTGGCGTGGGTGGCATTGGTGGCATCATTGGAACCGGTGGCAACGGTGGTGTCCGATGTACCTGAGCCTGGACTGGGAAGTGCTGCTGCCTGTGCTGCTGTACCTCCTGGTAGCCGTAGCCTTAGTAGGTGAGGGCCTGTGGAAAGCCTTGGAATGGGAGGGACATCACCTGTGGTTGAGGAACAGACCTGGACTGGGTGGGAGCAGGTTCATTTGGGTCTGGAGGGTTGTGAAGCAGATCGGTGATCCTGTCCTTCACCACCTGGTACTGGGGTTCCACCATGTCCATGAGGCTCTGGTTCACATAGGTGAGGAAGGTCTTGCGGGTGGAGGATGAGGAGTCAGTGTGTACCAGCTGAGAGAGGATATCTATGCTGCTCCTGATGGTGTCTCTTATCTCCATCTGTCCCTCCGGTTTGCCTCTCTGCCTTTCTGTGGAGGTGGAGCTGGGGGTGGATGCGGGTTCGGCTGTGGTGGAAGTGCCATCTCCTTTCTCCCACTTCATCAGGGGGTCCTCCATGTGCACCGCCATGGTTAGCACAACTGTCGGGGAGGTGTCCATTGTGGCACGCTCCACAGATACCTTCTTGGAGAAAGGAGTTGACTCTCTGCCGGAAGAGGACTGGCTCTCAGCAGGCTGCCTGAGAGAGAGGGTTGTGAGAGGGGCTGCTCCTCAGTGGTGGATCTCACCCTCCAGGAAGCTGTACTTGGCCATGATGTAGGTCTCTCTGTCCGTGAGTTGACCGCGGCCTGGCCAGATTTCTTGAGGTGCAGCTTCCTGTACCAGGTGTGCATGTGCCTCCACCAGCCGAGAAACACCTCTGAAGTGTAGCCCAGGCTCTCTGCCTTCTCTCTCCAAGCAGCCTGCTTCCTCTTTGTGTCTCGATAGAGCCTGTGTCCCTTCCGCCATAGATACTAATTGTCTCTCAGCCACTCCAGCACCTCATCCTCATGTTCCTCTTCGATGTTGTATTGTCTCCTCCTCCGTTCACATGTCTGCCTCTTCCTCTCTTTGGCAGGACCACATGGGCCATCATCAGAGGGGCTTCCAGGTTGTAGGGGATGCTCCTCCACACCACCACGAGCTGCACCTGCAGGACCACCACCACCAGCAGCACCAGCAGCAGCACCAGCAGCACCAGCAGCAGCACCACCACCAGCAGGACCAGGATCAGCAGCAGCAGAGTAAGCACCATCAGTGCCAGCAGGACCAGCACGAGCAGGACCAGGAGCACGAGCAGGACCAGGAACACGAGCAGGACCAGGAGCACCAGCAGGACCAGCAGGACGAGGAGCAGCGCCAGCAGAGTAAGCACCAGCAGAAGTACCAGCACCAGGAGCAACGCCAGCAGAGTAAGCACCAGCAGAAGCACCAGCACCAGGAGCAGCATCAGCAGAGTAAGCACCAGCAGAAGCCTCAGCACCAGGAGCAGTGCCAGCAGAGTAAGCACCAGCAGAAGCACCACCGCCAGAAGCAGCTTCAGCAGAGTAAGCATGAGCAGAAGCACCACTGCCAGAAACAGCATCATCAGCTCCTCCAGAAGCAGAAGCAGCAGAAGCACCAGCCCCAGAAGAGCGAGCTCGGGCTACAGAAGGCCCAGCAGAAGCAGAGTGAGGGCCAGGGGGTGGGAGGGTGGCCCTGTCCCTCTTGCCAGGGCTGGCAGCAGATGGCTGAGGCTTTCTCTTCTTCCCCATGGTTGTGGAGTTGCTGGCTGGCAGGCAGGTTGTCAGGCAGGCTGGCTGGCAGGCAGGCAGGTAGGCAGGCAGGCTGGCAGGTAGGCTGGCAGGCAGGCTTGCAGGCAGGCTGGCAGGCAGGCTGGCAGGCAGGCTGGCAAGCTGTGTCTGGAAGCAGGTCTTTCCTCTAAATAGTGACCTGCTTGCGATCTGCTTCCCTTTATATCCGTGGCGCTGACACAATGCATTTTCCCTGCATGCGCAGTGAACGCTAGGCATCTGCTAGGCCTCCGCTAGTCTTCCACTAGGCATCTGCTAGGCTTCCACTCTGCATCCGCTTCATACGCTCAGCATCCGCTGTGCATCCGCTTCATCTGCTCGGCATCCACTCTGCATCCGCTGTATCCGTTCCGTGTCCGCTTTGCTGTGGTCCCCGGAAGCCTTGCAGATGTGCAATCCGCTCTTATCCGCTTCCATCCGCTAGGCTTCTATGGAGCATCCACTTTTCATCTGCCCTACGTCCTCCCCCCGTCCATTCCTTTCCGTGTTGTCCGCTCTGGTTATGCAGATTCAGGGCACTTTTGAGAGTAGATAACAATGGGTGGAACATTTTTCTCATCCGCTGTGTCCTTTTTACAAACGTTTTGCATCCGTTGGCCAGTGTGACAGGGCCTTAAAGCTATGAATGATACAATCATTTTTTATTATACTGTAAGATATGTAGCTGGTCACTTAGATAATGTATCTATGTATTATTGGATACATTCAAATGGAGATGAGAAATCATTTGTTGGACATCCTCTAATTTAGTTAGTCTCTTCCTTCTTCCTTGACCAATATTCTATGATTCAGTCAGTTAACATTAAAAGTACATTCTGCATTGCATTTTAAATTTTCTTGATTTTTTGGTAAATATTACCTCTTTTAAACCACTTTTTCATTCTAATTTTCTTGATTCCCTTGTCTTATTATTGTATTTATAGTATTTTTTTATTCTGTCATATTTTCTAGTGCCATGCTGTTCCTTGCAATATAAATTACTGCTATATAATGTTTCCATCAAAATCATACTCTTCATTGAAATTTTATTTATTCACCTCAATGTCTCACAGGAGTACTTGATGTGGTATAGTGTAGTTCCAGCATAATAATAATAATGTCTCTTTAAATTTTCATTTCCCTCCCACAATGTGTTTGATAAATACCTTTCCTATTTCTAGAGACACTGATAAATTATTTTACTATTTGCTTTATTTGAACTTCTTATACATAATCAGTAACTTTATGTAATAAGAATTAAAACAATTTGAAGACAGAAGGCAGTTCATAGAACTATCCAATTTCTTTAATTGCTAATATTGGGAATTTCTTTCCTCCCTTTTTTTTTACAGAGTTGTGACAAAGAATTATCAGCATCTGTTAGCCTTGGTATTTGCAGTAACTGAGATCAAAGAAAATCAACATTTCTTGCCTAATATTTCCTTGGGTTTCCACATCTCAGACAGCTATTTCAGTGCCAGGAGATACTATCACATTGCCCTAGATACATATGCGGTATGTATGTAACACATACACTGATTCCTAATTATAAGTGCAATAATCAGAGAAGTCTGATTGCAATTATCAGGGGATTGGGCACAGATACTTCCTGACATTTGGCTGCCATTATGAACATCTATAAATTACCTCAGGTATAAAGAGAAAGTAGAATGTCAAGTTTTTAGATTGATCATAATGTTTTACTTTTCTGTTAGAAAGGAAATAGAATGAAAGTTTCTTCACTGAGATGTTAAAAAAACACTCATATTTAGCAATAACAATAATCAGCATATGTTCTATAACAGTAGCTTTAATACTATCAAGCATCTGCCTATCCCAAGTCCATGAGAAAGACTCGGTAGCTGGAAAAAATGCCATTACCATCTAAACATCTGATTGACTGTGACTAGTATTGAACAAATAGATTAATTAGTTATCATATAGTTCTTAATGATTTCTTTGTAAGTGGTAAGTTCAGAACTTGCAATAGATATGTCCATTATTCACCTTTTTTATTTTATTTTTTTTATTTATTTTTGTCAATTGCTTACAAGATAATAGGCATAAGTAAAAACATAGTTATGAATACATTACTCAGCTTTTGTGGAACTAAATCTCATCACTGCTTCATAGAGAAGCCATGAATCAAATTGCTGAAAAATTTCCCAATTTAATAAGCTGATAAGATAAATTGGATTCTAAAATTAAAGTAGTGAAGTTGCTGAAAATTGTTTAAACTTATATTCAATTCCCTTTTAATAACGCTTGTGAAAGAAAATTGGGAAAAAGTTATTTTTGTTTAAAATTGGTTGCCAAGAGCTTAAGGGCCTGTCACATTGGCCAACAGATGCAAAACGTCTGTAAAAAGGACACAGCGGATGAGAAAATGTTCCATCCGTTGTTATATGCTCTCAAAAGTGCCCCAAATTTGCATAAACAGAGCAGACAACAACGGAAAGGAACGGACGGGGGGAAGATGTAGAGGGGATGTAAAATGGATGATCAACGGAAGCCTAGTGGATGGAAGTGGATGTCACATCCACAGGGCTTCTGGAGGAGCACAACGAAGCGGACGCACAGCAGAATGAGTGGATACAGAGCGGATGGCGAGTGGATGACGCGGATGCAGAGCGGAAGCCTAGCGGATGCCTAGCGGATGCAGAGCATTCAGTGAGCATGCGGGGAGGATGCATTGCATAAGCCCCGTGGATATAAAGGGAGGCAGCTCGCAAGCAGGTCACCATTCAGAGGAAAGACCTGCTGCCAGACACATCTCCAGCCAGCCAGCCAGCCAGCCAGCAAACCAACAACCATGGGGAAGAAGAGAAAGCCTCTGCCATCTGCTGCCAGCCCTGGCAAGAGGGACAGGGCCACCATCCCAAACCCTGGCCCTGACTCTGCTTCTGCTGGGGCTTCTGCTGCTGGGGCTGACTCTTCTGGTGCTGGAGCTTCTGCTGGCGCTGCTCCTGGTGCTGGTGCTTCTGCTGGTGCTTACTCTTCTGGCACTGCTTCTGGTGCTGGTGCTTCTGCTGGTGCTTATTCTGCTGGTGCTGCTCCTGGTCCTGCTGGTCCTGCTGGTCCTGCTGGTGCTCCTGGTCCTGCTGGTCCTGCTTTTGCTGCTACTGTTGTTGTTGCTGCTGCTGATGGTGTGGTGTGGTGGAGCAGCCCCTACAACCTCAAAGCCCCTCTGATGAGGGCCCATATGGCCCTGCCAGAGGGTGGAAGAGGCATACGCGTGGACGGGAGAGGAGGCAATACTCCATAGAAGAGGGACATGAGGATGAGATGCTGGAATGGCTGAGTGAGAATGAATATCTTTGGCGGAAGGGACACAGGCTCTATCGAGACACCAAAAGGAAGCAGGCTGCTTGGAGAGAGAAGGCAGAGAGCCTGGGCTACACTTTGGAGGTGCTCCTCAGCTGGTGGAAGCACATGCTCACCTGGTATGGGAAGCTGCACCTAAAGAAATCTGGCCAGGCCACGGTCAAGCTGATGGACCGAGAGACCTAAGTGATGGCCAAGTGCAGCTTCTTGGAGGGTGAGATCCACCACCAAGGAGCAGCCCCTCTGACAACCCTCTCTCTCAGAGAACCAGTCCTCTTCTGGCCAAGAGTCAGCTCCTGTGTTCAGGCAGGCATCTGCGGAGTGTGCCACGACGGAGACCCCCCCCAACAGCTTCACTACCCGTGGCGGAGAGCATGGAGGACCCCCTGACGCAGTGGGAGTAAGGAGACGGCACTTCCACCAGAGACCAACCCACCCCCACCCCCAGTTCCACCACCACAGAAAGGCAGAGAGGCAGACCAGAGGGGCAGAGCCAACACTGTCCTGCTGGAGATCAGGGACACCATCAGAAGCAGCGTAGATCTCTTCTCTCAGCTGGTACACACTGACGTCCCATCCTCCAACCACAAGCCCTTCCTCACCTACGTCAATCAGATGCTCATGAACATGTCGGAATCACAGTACCAGGTGATAAAGGACAGGATCACCGGTCTTCGTCACAACCCTCCAGACCGAGCTGAACCTGCTCCCACCCAGTCCAGGCCTGCTCCTCCACCCCAGATGATGTCACTGCCATTCCAAGGCTTTCCACAGGCCCTCACCTACCAAGGCTATGGCTACCAGGACCTCCAGCAGCACAGGCAGCCCGTCCCAGTCCAGGCACAGGTACATTGGATGCCACCAATGCCACCCACGCCTCACCTCGCTCACCTGCAAACCAGACATCCCCACTACACTCCTCCTTCCTCCACCGCACAGCCAAGCCCGGCCTCAGAACATCTGTCATCGGTATTGGGGCTGACATCCCATGTCCTGGAGGAAGGGGCTCTCAACATCACAGGACTGAGCCAGCTCTCTGAGAACTTCCTCCACACACTGTCCCCTGTTGTCCTCTTGGGGCCAGGCACCCGAATGATGCCTCAGACCAGCACTCCAGCAGCAGTCACCTCCACAGCACCTGGAGCCTTCACTCTTGAGACTGGGCATTCCTCAGAGTGACCTAGAAGAGTGCCAGAGACTAGGTGGCTACCTGTTGACTTTATCTTTGCTTAAGACACTTGGGTCATTTTTCTTTTACAGCTTGTTATTAATAAAGATTATCTTTGCTTCACACACTTGCTTCATTTATTTTAGTCAATAAAGTCTTGGTGGAAACTTTTAGAAATGGTTTAAGCCTTTGCATGCTTGTGGGATGGGTTAAGATAGCAGTGGGGTGGGCAGGGATACCTTTGGGATGGGTAATAGCTGTGGGATAGATAAGCCTCCAGTGCAAGCATAGTGGGACTATATGGTCCAGCCTCCCAGGTGCCACACCTATGGCCCTTTATTATCAATAATAATTTGATCATTCATCAACATATTTTAACATAAACACAACTCTTCATTAAATGCCCTGTTCATTGTAGGGCCACTCAACATACATGGCACAATCTCATCAGTGTGATGAGACAGGCTGAAGGAAGCATCCATTAAGCATCTATCATCCTGTCTTGCCACTCCACTGCTCCAGCTGGGGAGTTGCACCAGTGTTTCAGGAGGTTGTGCTGCTTCTTCCCTTCACGTGAAGCTCTGTTGGGGCCTTGCACATTCACAGTATCTATCAGGTTTCACCCTTGCCTCCATTCCCCAGGCTCCATGTCCCCATTGCCTTGTTGGAGGTCCACAAGCCTGTTCTGCAACACTGGGTAGTGGGTGCACATGAGATTGTGCAGGATGCAGCAAGCTTCCACGATCCTCCTCACAGTCTGTGGGTGATGCTGCATGGTGGTGAGAAGTACCTGGAACCTGTTGGCCAGGATGCCAAAGGCGTTCTCCACCACCCGCCTTGCCCTGGACAGCCTGTAGTTGAAGATCCTCTCTTCACGGGTGAGGCATCTGGAGGTGTATGGCTTCATGAGGTAGGTTCAGAGGGAGAAGGTGTCATCCCCCATGATGAAGTAGGGCACATCTTGTGTGTCATTGGGGAGGGGTTCTGGATCTGGGACGCCCATGATGAGGTTGCATTCCAGCCCCTGCTTGAGGTCACTGTCGTTGTATACTTGGGCATCTGAAGATGAGCCATTGCCTGAAGCATTGATGTACATGAACTTGTAGTCAGCATCGACCATTGTGAAGAGGATGATGCTGAAGAAGCCCTTGTAGGTGAAATAAGTGGACCCCGACTTGGCTGGAGCTTTGCAGGCCACGTGCTTCCCACCTATGGCTCCAACAGTGTGGGGGAAGTTCCACTTCTGATACCACTGTTCTGCAACTTTCTTCTGGCCTTCTCACAGTGGAGGGACCCTGGAGGAGCTCCTCCAGGCATTTTTCGATGATGGCCTGCACCACTTCTTTGACCACAATGCTGATGGTGTTGTGTGGCACCCTCCAGCTGTATTGCATGCTCCTGTAGGTGGTCCCTGAGGCCAGGTGGCGCAGAGTCAGTGCCACCTTGAGCCCAGGGTCCAGGCTGGGCTGGAAGTTGGTGCTCTGCTTGGTCAACCTGGGTCTCAGCTGCTCCACAACTTTGTCAAACATGGCTGGCGGCATCCTCATGAACTTCTGGAATGCACGAGGGTCTTCATTCCTCAGCTCCACCATCAGCTTGTTATACAGTCCGTACTCTGCTCTTCTGGCAATACATCTTCGGACCCAGACACTTCTTGGATGCCTTCTTTTCTTCCCGTAGAATTGGTGAAAGAGCCTGTAGATGGCTTCGCACTGTTTTAGAATGATGGTGGCTACCAAAAGGGGTGTGTGATGATCCATGGTGGAGATGACTGGATGCTTTGGAAGAGCAAGAGCAAGACTGAAGAGGTCTGCACCGCAGGGCTGCTGGACTGAAAGTGAGATCCAGGTGAATTGCTCCCCCTTTTTATAGGCAATATAGGTTTTCCACTAGGTGTCCTTTTGCATCCTCTAGGCATCCTGCAGACATCCTAAATATCTGAGATAGGTCCCCTCCGTGAACATTTTTTCCATTTTAATGCTTTGTATGCGAGCTGCATCCGCTTTCATCCTTTCTAACCCTAACCCTAACCCTAACCCTAACCCTAACCCTAACCCTAACCCTAACCCTAACTTTCGACGCTGTTTGTCCGTTCCGCATCCGTTTCGCTTCCTCCCTGTGTCCGTTTTCCGCTAGAGCAGATGCGAGTTGCGTGGATGTACAGCAGATGCCTAGCGGATATAGCGGATGCGTAACGGATGACGACGGATATAATACGGATGTTCCCCGTATGCATTGCAGATGCAGAATGGACGCGTTGGATACATTTTCCGTTCAAAAAGTTTTGTGCAGCTCAAAACTTTTTGAGCGGATGAAATGTCAGTCGACAGATGCTGGACGGATAAAGAGGATGAAAGACGGACGCACTGAGTACAGAACGGAAGCATCGCGTTAACCAACAGATGGCAAGTGTTTCTCTCTGTTTTACATCCTCTTTCCATCCGTTGGTGCAGTGTGACATGGGCTTTAAATTAGATAGGAAGCACAAAAATGTGGCAGAACCTAATAAATATTTACTGAAAACAATGTGGTATATGTGCCCCTTTAAATACTCGCAAAGCATGTAAGTGCTGATTCTTAATTATTTAAATAATTTCTTACAGTGTTTCTTTTTAAAGAAATGTTATTACAGATTACAATTAGAAAAATAAAAAGTAATACAAATTAACAAAAAACAAAAGAATGAAATGGGGGAAAGAAAGTCTATAAAAGTGAAAAAAGAAAAAAAAAGAAAATTATAAATAATTTTCCCTTCATCACAATAAATAATTTTAGTAATTTATCTTAAAATAGAACAAATGTCTCTTAAAATACAACAATTTCCCCTTTTTCTTTGTATTTCATCCCTTAAATACAAACAAAAACTTTAAACCTCATCATTCATCCCTAATCAGCAAAAGTTCTATTTTAAACTTAACCAAACAAACTCTATATTTCTTCTCTGTATTTTCAACATTTTTATTTTTATTCCCTTCAAATAATATCCTCAAAGTTTCTTTTCATTTTTCTTTGTCTCTTCTCAGAAAAAAATCAAATTTTTAAGATTTCTTTTGTAAATTCAGTAAACAAATATTATCCAAATCAGCCAAGTTTTTTTTATTTGCATGCCCCATTATTTGCATGCCCCATTATTTGCATGCCCCATTAAAATAAATTTCATTTATTTATCCAGCTTTTTTGCATCAGTCTTGTAATTTATCTTGCTAATTTGCTTAAATCCATTCAAATCAATTCATGTCTTATACAATATAGCATGTTTCTCTACATCTTTTGTATATCTTTAATCTATAATAGATATATTTAAAATTAATTTTTGAATACTTCATCCACAAATCTCCATAGAAATATCCATTCTGTAATGGCATGTAATTTTTAGCTTTTTTGTGTGATTTCCTCCAATGTCTGATATTCAAAGTCCCATTTTATGTACTTTCCCCCAAAACTAAACTACATTTTCCTAAAGGCAAGGGTTCTTATCATTAATTTCAAATTCTTATATAAAATCCATCTAGATACCTAGTCTGATTTTGATATTCCAAAAGCAAAACTATAAGTACTATCTTGATGTGAATGTGATAAAAACTTAATCATTCCAGAGGTTCTTAATATGTCAAAAGGAATAAAATATAATTCCAAAGGTGATTAAGAAATGATTTCCCTCCCATGATGAGGGATCAGTCCCATTTTGTTTCTCTCTACCAGCTAGTACCAAACAAAATTTATCAGTCCAAAGGAATTGTCCAGTTGCTTCTGCATTTCAGATGGAAATGGATTTGCTATTGATCTTCAGTGATGATGGTGGGGAGCTTTTTTTGAAGAACATGTTTCCAATACTTTTTAAAAATGCCATCTGTCCTGCCTTCATTGCAAGGATTTCTGTATTAGTTTTTTTCGAGGACTATGCAAGTGCACGGATAAAATGACACAAAATATTACTAGATGTTATAAAGAGTGAGGCCAATGTTATTTTTGTCCATGGAGAAACTAGGACTATGTTATCTTTGATTATTGTGCTGAATTCAAGACATACTGATGATGATAAATTATTTGGTAAAGTGTGGATTATGGCAATGCAATTGGATTTTGCAGCACTGGTCTTACATACAATTTGAATCTAGAAATCTTCCATGGTGCTTTAGCCTTTATACCTCACACCCATGAAATACCAGAATTCTGGGCTTTTCTTCAGAGCCTAAATCCCTATCTGGTTAAAAGAGATGGCTTCATTCAGACATTTTGGAAGCAGGCATTTGGTTGTTCCTTTCTGTTGTGTTCGCTAAGAATGAAACTCGAGACCAGTGTAACTTCAGCTCTTTTATTTAGTTCTTAAATTCCGTCTGAGCCAGGAGCTGCGGCAGCCCTTTTTCATAGAGAGGCTGCTCACAGCTCACGGTCAATGACGGCTCCTTGATTCTCCCGCTGCTGAGGCGGCCAATCATAGACTAGCTATTTTTGGCCAATCAGCGCCAAGTAGAGTCAGCTCAGCTGCTCCCTTCTGGAGTGGCTTCTTGGTCTTCTTGTGCCTCTTGTTCCTCTTTGCCGAAGTCTTCTTCAGGTAAGTCATTATTTCTTTCTGAGTTTATTTGTGAATGTGATTTGTGGGTTGTGTTTTGATTTTGCAGTGTTTCTTGTTCTGATGGAGGGTCTTCCCCTCCCCTCTTATTTGTGTTTGAGGGGTCTCCCCCCTCTCTGGTTGGCTTATTACTGTTTTTGTGTAATGTTTGCTGTAGTTATGGCGTGTTTGTGTGTTGTTCTTCATGGCTGGGTATGTCAGTGGTTCATTCCAATGTTCTTGATCTTAATTGATCAATGTGTCTCCTCCAGCTTCTACCATCGTCCATTTCTAGTCTATATGACCAGGGTCCTGTTATTTATGTTATTTTTGCCAGTATCTACAGTGGGTGCCCCGTGAGATTTTTAGCATAGATTAGGTTTCCTGGTTCAAATGTGTGGTGTCTGCTGGAGGAGTCTATTGGTTTTTCAGGGCTGTATGTGGGGTGTAATCTATCAAATTGTGATCTTAACTTCCTGGCCATTTAATAATTCTGCTGGGCTTTTATTTGTAGTTGAGTTCGGTGTGATATGTTGTATGGTGAGCATTTTATAAATTTTCTCCTGTATGTCTCCCGTGTCTAATTCTTCTATGGTTTCTTTGGTTTTCCAGACCATGCGTTCTGCCTGCCTGTTCGTAGCTGGTCAGCCCGGTGCTGTCAAAGCATGCCTTATTCTGTGTTCAGCGAGGAACTTTTCAAATGTCAATGCTGTGAACTCTGGCCCGTTATCTGAAACTAATAGGTCCGGTAACCCATGTGTGGTGATATGTTTTCTAAGTTATTTGATAACTGCTTCTGTATTTGTTGAGTTCATGACGCTTACTTCTAGCCAATTTGAGTAAGCACCTACTAAGATTAAAAATGTGTGTCCTTTTGTGGACCCTGCAAAATCTATGTGAATTCTTGACCAGGGCCCCTCGGTGTTTCCCAGTCTAGTGTAGGTGCTGAAGGAGGTACAGGTCAGGATCTTTGGCATTTACCGCAGGTTTCTACCCATTTCCCAATATCCTTATCCATCCCTGGCCACCATACATAACTCCTGGCCAGAGATTTCATTCGTACGATACCCCGGGTATCCTTCATGTAGGATATTCAGTACTTGCTCTTGTAATGCCTCCAGTATTACCACCCGATCCCCCCATAGAATGCAACCTTTTAACAATTACAATTCAGTTTGCTTGTTCCTAAATGGTTTAAATCTAACGTCTGTTTCATTTTCCAGCCACACTTTTCCTACCCAGTTAAAAGCCTGTGACAAAGTTTTGTCTCTTGTTGTTGCTTTCGCAATGTCTGCTGTGGTTATGTGTAGGTTTGGTAGTGTCTCAATCTGTAGGGTGGATGTGGTTGGTGCCAGGTCATTCCCTAGGTCAGGTAGGGGAGAACGGCTCAACGCATCAGCGTGAGAAATATCTTTGCCTGGTCAGTGAATCAGTTTATAATTGTATGCAGCAAGGAACTCGGACCATCTTGTCATTCGTGGGGAGAGTATGTTCGGAGTGGCCCTGTTCCCTGCTAATATTCCCAATAGGGGCTTGTGGTCTGTAATAAGTGTAAAGGTCCTACCATAAAGGTATTCATGAAACCATTTGACACTGGATATTGCTGCTAATGCCTCTCTGTCCAACTGACTGTAGTTTATTTCCAGTTTGGATAGTGTTTTGGAGTAGAATGCAATCGGTGCTTCTCTCCCATCTGGCAGCGTATGACTGAGTACGGCTCTGACGCCGAATGGTGATGCGTCGCAGGTGACTGTCAATGGTAGTGTCTCGCTATATTGTTTTAAGACGGATTTGGATGTTATTAAATCTTTTATTTTCTGGAACGTTGTCGCTTCTCATCGTCCCCAGGTCCAGATGGCTGCCTTGTCCAGTAGTCTATGTAGTGGTTCCACTGTCGTCGCCTTCTGTGGCAGAAAAACATTATAAAAATTGATAAGTCCCAAGAATGCCTGTAATTCTACTTTGTTTTTTGGTCTAGGCACTTCTTTGATTGCTTTGATTTTTTTATCTGTGGGGTGGATGCCCTCTTTATTGATTAGGTACCCGAGGAATTCAACTTTTGAGGTGGCTAGTTGACACTTTTCTTTTTTGACCTTGAGTCCCGCCTTTTGGAATCTTTGTAATATTATTCTGAGATGGGCTTCTAGTTGTCTCTCGTTGCTGGCGGACACTAGCATATCATCAAAATATGGGACTACCCTTTTTATCCCTTGTAATAACCACTCCATCAGGCTTTGGAACACCCCTAGGGCCACACTGACTCCAAATTGCAGTTTTTTGCATTTGAAGGCTCCCCTATGAGTCACGATCGTTTGTGCCTCTGCTGTTTCGGGGTCAACTGACAATTGTTGATATGCTTGCGCAAGGTCAAGCTTTGCGAAAACCTTTCCTCTTCCCAATGAGTGTAACAGGTGTTGCACTACTGGAACAGGATATGTGCTTTGCTGGAGACAGTCGGTGCATAATGAGCCCTCAGCAATTTTTCCAAATCTGGCCAGGCCATCTGCTTTACATCCTCTGGTTTGGCTAATGTCTTGGCCATCTTGAATATTGTGGGCCCATAGTGCATCAGGAACACGGCTCTCTTTCTGTTGTAGGAGATTCCTTGCAAGTCGTTGCTTTCCAGGAACATGAGGAATCTATCGATGTATGATTCCCAGTCCTCTGTCGCTGGATTGAATGGTGCGGGTGTCAAATTGGTTCCGGCTATTTCGTCTGTTCAGTTCTCATTGCCACATGCTCGACTGGTCTCCTTGTCTCAGTATCTCATCCTCGTCGCCAGTGTTGTGTTCGCTAAGAATGAGATTCGAGACCAGCGTAACTTCAGCTCTTTTATTTAGTTCTTAAATTCCACAGCTAGGAGCTGTGGCAGCCCTTTCTTATAGAGAGGCTACTCATGGCCAATGATGGCTCCTTAATTCTCCTGCCGCTGAGGTGGCCAATCATAGACTAGCTATTTTTGGCCAATCAGTGTCGAGTAGAACACGAATCAAATTCAAGTGTTTGTGGACTAATAGGAATAGAGTATTTGGAATATGCTAATATGTAACACCTTCTAAACACTAATATTCAGGAGAACATTGACAACAGCTGCACCGGGGAAGAGAGGCTGGAAAGCTTACCTGGGCCTTTCATTGAAATGAGCATGATTGGCCACAGTTACAGAATTTATAATGCAGCCTATGCCTTGGCAAATTCTATATCCATCATTGATTCAAGCATTTCAGCATTCAAAAAAACATTTGCCAGAAGGGGAATAGAAAATAGAATTCTGCAGCCATGGCAGGTAATAGCTCTTAAATATCTATAACAAATTAAGACATCATTGCAGGCCATTGTCTTTTAGCTCAAATGAGTTTGTAAATATTGCATGTTTGTGGATATATATATATATTTTCTCTTAATATTCTGAAGAACATATAGACGCGCAGTTCCTCCACAATAATCTTCAATGTTATTCACTGTTATTTTTATCTTGAACTTTTGCACAAATAAATGTACTTTACAATAGTGGAAAATTACAACAGATAATTGTGTGTAGAAGAACAATGAGGAGTGTTTGGTCTGATATTTTACATAAACACACACGTGACTTTAAGTAAATGGCCAAGAAACATTTCACCAGATTTAATTATATGCTCCTCAGAAACAATTCTTCAACAGCAGCATTATGTTTACAGACCTGTTTGAAAAGATTTGTTGTGATAATGTGCTGTGGACAAAATGTATATGTACCCATGAACAATGTACCCATGGAAATATTGTATGACCATGGACAATCCTGCAGACAATATATTAAGTAAATCGGTGGGATATTTCCTATTGTACTTTGAAGCTGGTCTAATTCAATTAATATGCACTAGACATAAACAGATATCCCAAACTTTCCAAACGCTCTTTTTCTAAACAAAGTTTGTATTATTGCCAAGATCATCCCATAAACATGTCTATGTAGTCATTGGAACTTGCACTCAGTTCAAGAGAATCTATCATATCTTTAAACAACCAGTTGCATATTTGGTCCATCTTCAGGAGGGCTTCCAGGCAGACCATATCGAATTTAGTGAAGAATTCATCCAGTTTCTGGATCTCCTTTCATGTCAATCATGGAACTGATTGTTCCATGGGACATTGGTGGTGATTGAGCAGTGTCAGCGCATTCATGCCAGCCAGCGCTTGGTTCTTTGCCACCTCCACGCCTACCCGTGCAGCTCAACTACCAGTGCCCGAGAGCAGTGCAACCGCTTCTGAGCCTCCAGCCCCCAGAGGCAGATCTGCCAATCATATTGCTTCTCCTCCTCACTAATCCCATCACTAGGGCACCCCTTCGCCTCCACTCTGGTGCCCGTGCAACCTTCCATCTCCTGTCTTCCTCACTTCTTGCCAGCCAGCTTCTTCGAATAATTATTGTAATCTAATAATATTGGATGAATATGTCTTGTTTTAACTATTATCAAGCAGAGAGGATTACAACGTTTAAGTAAGCATACCAAGAATTATGCTGTAAATAACTGAACCATAAGTAAAAAAAAACAGCTCTCTAAATTAGAATTATTGTTTTAAATTAGTTATGAATTTTGTCCTCCTAGCTCCATCACATACTAAAGAACTTCTCATTTAACAACACAGCTGGAGAAATCATTCACTTGAATGAGCATGGAAAACTTACTGTTGGGTTTGATATTACAAATCTCATAACTTTTCCTAATAAATCATTTACTAGAATAAAAGTTGGAAAAATGAATCCCTGGACAGGTCAAGGTACAGAGTTCAGTATCAGTGAGGATTTTATCATCTAGCAACTTTAATCAGGTGGGAGTTTCTTTCCATTTTTAGGATCAAACATTCATTTATAAAAGATTTTCTAAAACTAACCTTATTATACAATTCTTTGCTAACTTATCCTATCCAATGAGGAACATCATAGGGATGAAATGAGATTTATAGCAGCCATATAAATAGTGGATCCAAAGGCAATTTAAATTGATTGTCTTAAAAATTTGCTGAATGTATTACAAATTACTATATATACCTACTATCTTGGGTATATAAACTAATGGAAATCACATCAGAAAACATAATGCCTCCAAATTTCTACTTTTGTCAAATCCAAAGAAATATCACTCAGATAAATGATGTTTTTATTTGATGGGAGACCATATTTATTATACTTAAAACCAAAGATTTCAAAAATGATTTATTTTTTGGTAAAATTATCTTCATTCTATTCAAACAGGTAATACCCCTTTCTCTCTGCGATGTCATCTGCCCTCCTGGCTGTCATAAGAAAAAGAAGGAAGGGAAGTCATTTTGCTGCTACGATTGTGTTCGATGTTCAGAAAGAAAGATTTCTCCTCAAGCAGGTATAATATTTCTAATCCATCATATTGTTCAACCTTCTGTGTAGATCAGTTCTGATAAAAAATAAATGATATCAAAGTGGCAGTTTTCTACAATCTTAAATTTTCTGTTTACATTGATTGACTTATCTAAGAATAATACCTTGTCAATTCATTTAGAACTATCACATTCTAATGTCCTGAAGATAATTCATATTGCTCTGGAATTTTGCTTCAGTATGTTTTGCTGAGATCTCTTAGAATTCTTATCTTAAGCCTTCATTTCCCAGCTGATGGCATCATCAGGTATCTAAGTGTTTTTCAAATAGTCCTATTCTTTCAAGTTCTGTGGGCAGTACTAGTATGAGCAACATTTAGGGGGAAAGATATTATTCAATTTGCTATGGCATCAGCCTATAGAGATAACCATATAAGTTTGGATTCTGATTCCATAATAGATGTCAAGAACATACCTTGGCATAAGTTCTGCAGCTGAAAAACAGAACTTGTAAAATCTTATTCACATATAGTTTGATATATCAGAACTAATGTTGAATGTTGAACATCCAACAACTGAAAGAAGCTGTGCTTGATAAGGCAGCATAGAGGACACTTTCCTATCTCTCCTGCTTGAGCAGGGGGTCGGATTAGATGACCTCCAAGGTCCCATCCAACTATTCCATGTCTATAAAATCAACAAGAGTCAGATGTGGTTAAACAACAACATTTACATTTCATGTTTTTTTTCTTTCAGACATGGAAGCCTGCAACTCCTGTCAAAAAGGAGTTATCCATCATTATCCTAACAAGGAACAAAATCAATGCATCCCAAAAATGTTTTCCTTTTTGTCTTATGAGGAATCCTTGGGAATGGGGTTAGCTATTTCTTCATATTTCTTTTTTTTTCATCACAGTTTGGATATTATGGGTTTTTATAAAGTATCGCAACACTTCTGTTGTCAAAGCCAACAACAGGAATCTCATTTACACCTTCCTTGTTTTCCTTCTCCTCTGCTTCCTGTCTTTATCACTCTTCATTGGCCAACCCCAGAAGTTGACTTGTCTCTTTTGCCAAATGGATTTCATCTTTTCAGTGGCTGTTTCATGCGTGCTAGCAAAAAATGTTACTGTGATTGTGGCCTTCCTTGCCACCCAACCAGGATCTGGAATGAGAAAGTGGATGGGAAAAAAACTAGCCAATGCTAGTTTTATTCTATTTTATTTTATTCTATTTTATTCTATCCTATTTATTTTATTTATTTTATTCTATTCTATTTTTCTATTCAAGCAGCGATATACTTTATCTGGTTGGCTACTATTTCCCCTTTTCCTTATTTTGATATACACTCAATGGCTGAAGAAATTGTGTAAGGGTGTAATGATGGGTCAACTGCCATTTTCTATTGTGTCCTAGGTTACATGGGCTTCCTGGCTTTTGTGAGCTTCCTTGTGGCTTTCTTTGCTTGTGGGCCTTTTGCAGTGCTTGGATATCCTTTATTCCTACATACTTGAGCACTAAGGGAAAATACATGGTGGTAGTAAAAATCTTCTCTATGCTGGCTTCTACCGCTGGACTGCTGGCTTGCATCTTTTCCCCAAAATGCTACATTATTTTGCTGAGACCAGAACTAAACAAAAGAGATGAAATAATAAAGCGAAAAAGATAAAGTAAGCTATTAGTGGGCTTTCCTTAATTATAAGTATTTGTTGCAGATTATACAACATAATACACTGTACCATTCCCTGAAAAGATGACTTAGAATATTGTGATTATGTCAGTTTAATCTATTTTACCCTTCTGCATTTTATCTTCTGCCTAGGCATTTAATCAAGCCAGCAAATACTTTCATTTGCAATATTTTATTGAATGATTGATTGATCTAATTGACATATGACTTATGTTAGATGAAGTTTATTATATAAATTTGATAGACAGATAAATAAATAAATAATATATAGCCAGCCACCTCAGCAAAAGTAACTGGGTGACACACAACAGCTAAAACAGGAAAAAAAAACTACAGATATATATAAAAAACATACTGATAAATATCAATATTTATGAAAGTTTATGTTTATGTAAAATACCGTAGTGCACTTAAAGTAAAAAATAAAGGCTAGAATACAATCAAAATAAAATCAGATTGATATTTTACTTTCTCAGGAAAAATTAGTATTGTTATGAGTAATGGATTTGGATCTAACATTTTGTAATGAAATAATCTAAATTCTTACTCAGCCTAAAATGTTGATAATAATATGTTTATTTGGATGATGTACATCCAACAAAATTTTATTAGAAATGTGGTTTGATTGAAATACAATTTTATGCATCCTTTGAAAAAAACACATCTTAATGCAGATTAATGGCAAAACAAGTCAACTCAAGAAATAAAAAATAGTTCATACAATGTTGTAACATAATCCATGGCATGGAAAGGGTATTAATGCTGAAGCTTTTCTCTTGGCAACTGTTCCACTCTGTTCTAACTAAATTGAAAGCACAAAATACCCTCTTCTCTATGAGTGACCCCTTCCAGTCCCTGTAAGAGCATTGCAGAATAGGGAATATAATGATCAAAGGGAGCATTCACAGTTTGATTGCCTGTTGGAAATACAGGCAGTCATCAACTTACAGTCATTTGTTTAGTGACCATTTGAAGTTACAATGGCAGTGGAAGAAGAAACTTATAACTGATTCTTACACTTATCATTCTCAGAGTTGCCTCACAGTCACATATTCAAAATTCCAACACCACATGTATTTACATTAATTGTAGCATCCCAGGGTCGTATCAACTTACAATTTGCAACTTACAATTTGCAACCTTGTCAGATGGCTTCTGACAAGCAAAGTCAATGGGGAAAATTGAATTTGTTTAGCAACTGTGTGATTCACTTAACAATTGCAATGATCCACTCAACAACTATAGCAAAAAAAGATTGTAAAATTGGGTACAATTCACTTTCCTTACTCAAGGCCCTGTCCCACTGGCCGACGGACGCAAAACGTATGCTTAAAGGACACAGCGGATGAGCAAAATTTTGGGGGTGGCTCCATCCATTGTCATCCGCTCCAAAAAGTGGCGAAAATTTGCATAAACAGAATGGAAAAGAATGGAAAAGAATGGAAAAGAACGGACGTGGGTAGTATGTAGTGGGGATGTTAAATGGATGTTCATAGGAAGCCTAGTGGATGTATATCGGATGCAAACCATTCACTGCACATCCTTTCTATTTCTGTGCTACTTACGCTGTGTAGACATTCCATGTACCTTTTGTTTCCTCCCTCTTTCTGTTTTCAGCTGCAACGGATGTGAGTTGTGATGATGCCCAGAGGATGCAGAGAGGATACAGCAGACATTTAATGGATGATAAACGGACATAGAACGTTTGTTGCTCGGATGTCATAGATTTACATCGTACACAGCGGAAAGTTCATCCGTTCACAAAGTTTTGCGCAGCTCAAAACTTCTTGGGCAGATGAAATCTCAGTGGACGGATGCTGGAGGGATAGAGCATATGAAACACGTATGCAGTGAGTACTCAATGGATGCATTGTGTTTTCCAATGGATGGCAAGCTTTTTTTAACATTTACATCCTCTTTGCATCCATTGGTACAGTGGGACATGGGCTTTAGCAATGGAAATTCTTATCTCAGTTGTAGTTGTAAGTGAAGGACTTATTACCTGAAGGCAGCTTTAATGAAAATTCTGAAACAAAGACTAGACAAACTCATATAAGGTATTTTTTTCAGCTAGAAATGAAAGAGCTGTCAAACTCCAGGCCCATGGGCCGGATGCATCATGCACTGGCCATGCCCATGCCTAATTTAGTGAAGGGGAAAAATGTCCTGATACATCATGTGATGATGCCATTACAATGTGAATTTGACACCTCTGTGATTGAGAAATGATTGAAGCCTGGGAAATGACCCCTTGTCATTCAATAGGATTGCTGATTTACCACCAGCTTGCTAGGTCCCAAGGGCCTTCTAGTACAAGTAAACAGCAGTCAATAATTTAATAGCTGGCCAACAACAACTGGCCATCAAGATTGTAAATCATGGTCTGTTTAAAGAAAGTTTACCTAAATAAGTCCATTTGAAGTTTAAGCAGCAATAGAGTGGTCCAAAATAGTTCTAAATGGTTGTTTTAAGGAAAGATTAAAAGCAGACCAGCTACATAAATCTGTCTACAGGGTTGGCTGGATGCAACGGCTTGAGCTTTGCCTTGTGAGAAATCTCAATGACTGTCATTGCTCTGCTCAGCTCTTCATGCATCAGGCCTTCATGCTCTGCTCAGCTCTTCATGTACCAGCTGCTCCAACTGATCAGAAGGTGCTTGTAATTGTTCAGTATTTTCAGATGATGTCAGGCGGTGCTCCATTCCAAATCCAAGAAAGAAATACTAAGACTCTTTAATTTAGAGAAAAGTTATCTTTTACTGAAAGTGAAGTAGTAGCAACCAGAGAATTCTGAATCTGAGGAATTAGGTGCGTAAATCACATATACAAAGTGATGGAAGTGTTCCCACCCCCAATAGTTCAAATGAAATTTCCAATTAGAAATTGTGAATATGATCATGTGGGCATCTTCAGGTGATGATGAGGCCTCTGTCCGTTGACCTTGGCATACTTTGATAATGGGTTGCAGTTGTGCAGAGAAAAGAAAGCTAAGCGAGAAATAGAAACCTAACTCTGATGTATGCTTCCCCCCCCTTCATTTACACAACAGAAAAATGTAACACCTCCAGCTCACTTCCCAGATTCATCCCACTCTCCCCTCCCCCCCGTTTCTTATGACAGCTGAAAGATGCAAAGCGATAGTAGAAGATCTTGAAGGCTGACAGATGAATTATGGCTTGAAAATTCCAGCTGTCTTTGATTCAGCTGGAGCAATTTGTCAGAATTGAAGTCAATTTTTAAATCTGAATCATGGCCAATGACATAAAGCTTTTCATGACTGGAAAAAAATAAATATTCTGCCCATGTTTTTACATAGATGTGCAGATCTTCTGGGGAAATTCTTCTTGGATGTAAATTGCTTCTTTGGTTATAGAGCTCAAATTGTGGTATTTCCTGCTCCTTTTGTAAGTAACAAAAATATTTATTCACAAGGTATTCAGTATGTAACCCTGAGAAGATCTCTGCTACAATAAATGAAATACAATACATTAGAAAACACAACTGGCAATAGATTCATAGGGTAAAAAGAGGTAAAAATTACAGTTCTATGAAGGCTTTCAATTTCAATTTCAATTGAAATCAATAGAAGATATACTTGAGGAATAACCAGAATAAATTAAGAGCCATATAACCAAATACTAAATAGTAAAATCTGAAAAACTGGTTTCATTTTCAACCCTATTTCTGGGTTTTAGGCTGAAGTGACTTGCAACAGACCTGAACCTTCTTGCAATGTTATGAGAGCCTCTTTGTCCTTTCTGTCTTTTGTTACAATGAAAAGATGACTTCAGAACATTTTAAAACTTCGATCTAGGTGGAAAATAATTGTACCAAACCTCAATTATAATAAGCTCAGTAATCCAATTGATGTAAAAGGAGATCTTTCAACTCACATGGTCACTATAGTTGAGAATCTATAAATGTTCATGGGTAAAATATGAGTCTTTTGTCAAGAGGACCTTCATTTTACTTTATTGTTCAGTCATTCAATCATTTCTAACTCACTGTTCCAATGAGACTATTCCACTAGGATTTCTTCCAGTATTTTCTATCTTATTTTCTTTAAGATTTTTTTGCCTTCAGTTTTTCAAAGCATCAGCCTATTTTTAATGCCTTCACATAATGTATCTAATATATAGTTTTACTTTGTTATTACGGATTCAAATGAATGGTTAGGTTTTCTTTAACTAGTACTATAGCATAACACGTGCTCAAAGATATTCTAAAGAATATTCTCCAGCACTACAGTTCAAAGGCATCATATTATATTACCTAATCCATAGTCAGTCTTTAACATCTATATATACAACCGCAGACAGATGCAGTCACAACATTGTGCACTATTTTGAGTACAGTTTTTATCCCCATGAGATTCAGAACCTAGGAAGATTAGGTTTGTGGTCACTTCAAACTTTTTGATTGGTATGCCTACTTTTTAATATTTTCCAACAGACTTCAGTGAAAGATTCTCTAAGTGCTCCATATTTCCAGCCACCAAAATGATAACAGCATAAGTGACCTCATCAGCATGGGATTGGTTTGATTCTGTTAAACTTTTGGGGGTTAACAAGGTCGTCCAGAATGCAAATGCCATCATTGTTTTAGGGAGTTTGCTGAGAAGGCAGTAGTATTGTAACTCCAGAGCTTTATGGAGGAAACAAATTAGCTGGACCCCTTTCAATCATGTTTCAGGCCAGGGCCTGGGGCATAAGTAGCATTTGTTGCTGTCATGGATGCTCTCTGGTGAGAGTGCGATAGAGATGGTGTATATATCCATCTTTGTCTTTTGACTTTTTGGCAGCTTTTGATAAACATGGTATACTTTAAAGTTATCATTGAGAGTTTGGGATGGATGGCAAACTATGTTCTACTTCATTTCTTCTTCCACAATCAGTCCCAATCACTACTGATAATAGCAAGATGTCCAATTCATGGTCTCTTTTTTGTATGGTACAGCAGGGTTCTGTTCTTTAACACCAAGTGAAAGTGAAAGTAAAAGCTTAAACTATTACAACAAAAGTTCACCTAGTCGTTCTTAGGTTAATTTCAAATTATATTATTCTTTACCGGAGTCAGCTAAATATTATGTTATCAGAAATGCCTCAAAACTGGAAAAAAGATAGTAGTTTCTGTAATGGAATATTTGTATACTTTAATATGATTCTAGATTATTTCACATTGAAATTTCTGCTTAAATGTTTTTCTTAATCAATTGTTCCTTGATGTTCAGTTCAGGTTTTAGGATAAGAATGTAACACTTAGGGGAAAAGATACAGCTTAATAATCCAGCACCAGGTGCCAAGATAGAAAAGATCTCCACAGCCACCATATATTCGCCATTAGTGCCCTGATATGAAGGAATGAAGGACAACCAAACACTGCAGAAGACCAGCATGCTGAAAGTGCTGAACTTGGCTTCATTGAAGGTATCTGGAAGCTTCCTGGCTAGGAAAGCCACAGTGAAGCTGACAATAGCCAAAAATCCCAAGTAGCCCAAGACATAATAAAACATACCAAGTGTTCCTTCATTGCATTGCACTATAATTTCTCCACATAGGGAATATGTATCAAACACTGGGAAAAGAGGAGCTTTAAACAGCACAAATACAAGTCTCAATGAAGGAACAACTGAACAGGATGATAATGGTCAGTCTTCTCCCAACCCATTTCCTTATCCTAGATCCTGGTTTGGTGGCCATAAAAGCTAGAACTACAGTTATTGTTTTTACTAATATACAAGAAACATTAGTTTCACATCTTCACTGTAAAGATGATACCAAAAGTAATTTGTCGTAAATAGCAAGTCACTATTTGTGGTTGGCCAATAAATAACAAAGAACAGAGAAAACAAAGCAATAAGGAGATGAGCAGACAATAGGTGAGGTCCCAGTTGTTGACTTTGACAATGGAAGTGTTCTGGTTCTTGATGAAAATTCCTCGTATCAAAACTGTGAGCAGATAAAAAAAGAGAGCCAAAAATGTTAAACTAATCCCCAAAGGATGCAGAAAATGTAATCTCTTGGCAATACATTGATTTTTGTTCTCATGTGGAAATTGTTCTTCTGGGCATTGGAAACACTTGTCCATGTCTAAAAATAAATATAAGTTGATATATAATTCAATGAACTGAGTGGTCTTTTCTTCCGGGTTTTACATAGAAATGTTTGACAAGAAACAGAAAATAAGTTTGAAGTGTCAGAATCATAGCTAATTTTCCTCTTAATTCTATTCAGGAAATTTTACTCTGAAGTCAAGAGCTAATTTCTGGGCTACTTTACAAATATATACATTTCTAAGAATCATTTTCCTTTAATGACCCCATAATCCCTTGGAAGATGGAGGATGGGCAGCTGAATGTAGCTGAATGTTTACTGGCCAAATGCCAATGTTGAGTTAAATTCAGTAGATACATTCTCATCAAGTCCAGAGAAATATATCTGCCTCTACCTAGGATCAAACTCACAGCCTCTCTGGGCCACCACACCACTCATATAAATTTCCAAGAATTTTTTGTATTTATTTTATAGAATTGACCAGGTGGCACATGTACTATTGTGAGAGATTATTCTTCACACCTAATACCTAATAAGCATTTCGTGTTCTAAACTACTGTAAATTTTCACTAGTATCATGAATGGTTTTCTAATTATGGTTTGTAACAATTTATTGCTTTGATCCAAACTCTAAATTGAAAAAAAGTAAGCATGTCCTAGGAGGGAGAGAAAGCTCTTTTTTGTCTTGGTATATCTCTTCATTTATTTATTTATTTATTTTACTTTTTTTTTATTTTTATTTTATTTTATTTTTTTAAAGTTTTTATTAATTTTCTACAAACAGACAAACATACAAAACATTAAAAACATCTACTCTCATATATACTTCCGGTGTATCGGTTGGTTCATCAGTTTTGTGCATTCATTTTATAGTGTCAATT